>CAJRST010001113.1:11726386-11806149 GCA_907169785.1 Menidia menidia
GGGGGGGGGGGGGGGGGGGGGGGTGTAGGCGGGCTGCCAACGTCAGAGATGACACACGCGCAGCTCCAGCGCGCGGGGATCACGACTCTGGTGATAAACCAAACCGAGCATACCGACGATTCAACGTTTCGCACCTCGTGCCACCTGAGTAACCCTCCACGCGCACGTTCAGGGGGCGTTCACGCCGGTATTTGATAGGAAAAGAGACACAAACTGGCAGCGATTACTGAGGAGTAAAAAAAAGTCTCCTAGTTTTTTTTTCAATGAAGAAGAAATGTTTAGATGATATTTCTTATACTTACAGCAAACCAAACGAAAGGTTTCCCTATCCACCTGATCAGTAACATGGCACAATTAAACCGCTTAAAAAGGATAAAGAGCCCATTTGCATCCAAAAATACAAGTTAGCTCTACCATGAAAAGAGACTAAAAAGGCATAATATGGAGTGAAAACGATTCTGTAGGTCGAACAATCAACCAAAATGTGTTCAAGCCAAATTTCTGCAGATCCTGTAGACTATATGGTAAAGATGGGTCATTCTGCTTGATGCAAATTTGCCCTACCTGATCTTCAGACTTTCCCAAATTGAAAAAAGTCTTGTGCTTTATGACACACGATTAGATTCAAAGAAGCACCACTGAGCAGCAGGAATCACATAAGCCATCCTTAGAAATGACCATCTATCTTTTTGGACATCTGGGCATTGTGTACTTGTTTGTTCCATCCATTATTCTGCTTAAAGCACTCCGTTCTGTCAAATTTTGACAGCAGTTGACACTTTGCCTTGTGGATTTAAAATATGAGCTGTTTTCTTGACTTAGACAGTTCTGAGAGGGAGATAAAACAAAAGGGCCTGATGGACAATAAATAATAACAGATCCAAAACAGAGCTTTTGTTGCATTGGTGAGAGGTTGTGAGTTTTGACCCCGAAAAACATTCTCTTTACCTCTTTAATAGCAGCTTGCTCTTTAGGAAGAAGGAGACAGGGTGCATTTTTCGTCTTATAAATGTGGAATTTGGTTATGTCCCCACAGCCCAGGCACCACAGCAGCCCTCATTTGTTTGTGGCAGCTGTGTGAGACTGAGTACGGGGGCAGTCCCAGAGAAGTGACACTGTTGAGTTTCATTTGTTGATCAAGTGAAAAATGATTTGATCTGGGGAATGCTGCTAACAGAGACAGAGGAAAAAGGTCTATTTCCATTCATGTCTGCATTTCTTTTGGTAGATTAGATATCTTCGTGTGCATGACTTCTCCTCAGCAACCCACTCCTCTGATATCAACACCTCATGTGTCATTTTTACATAAGGCCTAATCTCAAATGAGGAAGTAACCATTGACTGTGTGTCGCCTGCCCTTTTCTCTAATGTCTGACATGTCTTAAACCGTCTTTCCTCTGTGGACCAGAGATAAAGCTGTAAAGATGAAGTGGGAAGAGAGTATGAAACGCCTGGTGCCAGCCTCCACAGCCACACGGTAGCACCCATGGTTACAGACCCCTGGCGACAGGACCTCAAAGGCACAACAGCATCCCTCGACGCGGCCTGTTTAGATCCTGGCTGGCCTCAAGAGCCAGCCATCTTGACAACGCTCTTCTGACGCTTGCCCACATGCAAAGTGAGGGGGGAAAGACGCAGAGAGGTGTGAGGACAGCCGAAGTGAGCTCTCTGAGCTGAGAGTTGTCGGTCCCTGCTGCTTGATTTGGTTGCCATGGACGTGATGTGGGATTTCCAGATTCCTGCAGGTGGGCCGTGTAATGTAGACAAATTGGTTGCACTTTTTGCAATGTCAGGTGTTGACTATCTTTGGAGTCATAGACACATACAAAAGAAAAATAATGTATATGTACATATATACATTTATTTAATGTTACATTCTAAGTTGTGATACAAAAACAATCCTGACTAGTACTTTGACGTGATGCATGTTGCTTATTAGTAACAATGTCAGATATTACTTCCATCTCTCACATCTTCAACAACATCCATACCTGTCCGTGGCTATAGATTACAGCAAATTGGAGCTCTACCTAGTGGCCAGAGTGAGAAGTGATGCTCTCATTTTTTCTCATTTAAATCGTGGTGAAGCACATGGCATTGTTAAAGAGTCCCACATTTCAAAACACCTACAAGTCGTGCACATGTGTTTTAATTGCTTTTGGTTTTAGTCAGTCACCTCTTTTGGTGTTCCTGTGCAATCAGTTCGCATCCGGCCATTTAATTGTTCCTTTTTATATTATTTTGTCCTGTTATTAATCGCTTTGTGAACATTAAGTGTCTCTGTCTGTTGAATCATTTGAATCATGAAAAGACACACACTGCCATTTAACATGCCTGTGACACCTTTAGATTTAGTGTATCTTAAATCCCCACAGCAAACGTTCCAGTTATTGTACAAAATATTTCATAACCAACAAAACAATAACTTTGTCATATCAATGTATATTCTTGTTAATCATTGTTGGAATTCTAATCAGGTGGTCTTCTTTCAAAAGCTTCAGATTGCTGTGGTGTTCAAACATAAAGTTGTGAATGCATATATTAGGACCAGAGAATGACAAATAACACATGTCAGAGGTCAGTTGTATTTTCTTTGGCCTTTTGTTCCTTTATTTGAAAGACAAATCCCCTGATGGGCTCATCTTTAGTGTTTTCCGAGGGAAGAACAGAACAAAAACACAATTCATAAAGGCTTCAACTGCTCTTGGAAAAGAAAACATGCTGGAATAGGTTAAAGGACTCACTACTTCTGTCTCTAAATAAGGCTCAGAGAGATGTCTGCTCAGCTGCTTCCCATCCCTTTCAAGTTGAAGCCTGGCCACAAAAAAAATCCAGCCCGCACCGAAGATAACAACGAGCGAGCCTGTGGCGTGGTTAGAATAAAACGGATAAAAGAGCAGGATATGCAAAGCCGCTCAGTCAAAGCCTATTCATGACACGCCGAAGTGCACCAACAACTGGTTGGACCGGCTTGTCCCTCTTCTCTGATGTCATCCAATAGACGAGCGTCTGGCGGCTGCGATGCGCATGTATGCAGTCCGCTGCCTCAACGCATCACGGCGAGCCGCACTTGACAGCTTCCCCGGTTAGACAGGCGGAAAAACAGACCGTTCGAGGGAGGAAACCAGACTAGCTCAATTCCCCAACAGCCAGTCGTCATCATCCGCATCCAGCCGACGTAGAGAGCCTCCCGCACAGCTTCCCCGTCTCACCCTGTCCATCCTTTTTTTTTCTCCCCTCTTCTTTTTTTCCCCCCCATCTGTGGAAGGATTAAATGATGTTCATGCTTTCTAACGCGCAGATGACAGCATAACCAGGGCTGTGAGCCGTTAATGATACCAAAACACCGGCCTTTTTTCTTTTTTTGGGGTTTGTCGAGGAAGATCCGCCGCGCCTGGACATGAATTCGGCGGAACAGACGGTTACGTGGCTGATCACGCTCGGGGTGCTCGAATCGCCGAAGAAGACCATCTCGGATCCCGAAGCCTTTCTGCAGAGCTCGCTGAGAGATGGGGTGGTCTTGTGTAGGCTGCTGGAGCGGCTCAGCCCGGGTTCCACGGAGAAAGTAAGAGCAATATACACCCCCCCCCCCCCCCCCTCTCACCCCCCCTCTTCCTCCTCCTCATCAGCACCAGCCGCGCTCCCGTGCACAACACACCCCGTCGGCGTGTCTGTGTGCTGGCCACATCCGTGACACCGACGCGGGTTCGTTGTCTGGCCTCTATTTTTGCCCACTGATCCATGAGGCAATTTTCTTTTGTAGGTCACGGCAGCCCTTGTTATTGTCTACTCCAGCAGCCCCTATGCGCGCACATATGCTGCCTGTGTCCAACAAAACAGAGACGCCGCTCTATCGACCTGTGTATTGATCTGTCCTAAATAAGGGAGAGGAAAGCTGCTCAAATGAAATTATCCCGAGGTGTGAGATGCAGTAGCCTATGTAGTGCTTTATGGGCTTTACAGTGAAGGCCTCGAATAAAATGTTTCCAGTGTCTCATGATCCTAATTAAGCTGACATTGGGGGGTTTTTAAGCTTATGTTTTCCATCACTTGCGGGTGAGTGTGCTTAAATACTCATACCATGGTCATTCAGAGTTAAAGGGCTATTTGTACACATACCTTCTTGTGAGAGTGGGCCGCCATTGACTGCAAAGGCGCACAGACCGAGATGCTCCCTCTCCCTTTTTAAAGACACAGCGCAGTGTTTGCGTCTCAGTGTTCAACCTCCGCCAATTTAGACAACCACCTGAAGGAGGCAATGTTTTCCTGGAGCGAGGTGTTCCTCCCGGGGCTCTCTGCACCACCTGTTAAATGACAAACACCTCCCCCTGTTTTCTCCGCCATTGTATGACATTGTTCAGCTGTGTTTTTATATTTGTATTCATAGAAACCAATTGGGGCTGCATGGGCAGCAAACTGAATTAGTGTATTCTTAATTCTGGCTGCCCCCCTTAAAAGGCACATCAAGCTATTTCTTTTGCCATACTCATGTAGTTTTAAGGCCTCAACACAGCCACTTGGTCTTTAACCATCATCAACCAGTGAATTAAAACAAAAACGGAGGATTCTATAAAATGGCACGTGTGAATCAGAGACCAGATCACGTTCTTGAAGGACACTGACCCCATGGCCAGAACTCCCACAACTCAGGTACATCTATTTTTACTCTTTAAAACTCACACAGTAATCCATCCAGTTAAAAAATGTTTGATTTTATTCTTAAATGCAACTGTTTTTGTGTCCAATACAAAAAAAAAATATGTAAAAAAATTATTGTGGATAGCACCAATCGGAACATCAAATTCTATGACAGTTTTATGAGTTGTTCTGAGAGTTTGTTATATCAATACTGCTCTCTGGTGGACAAATTAGGCTGCATTTGTAATGGAGGTGCTGCAATGTCTTACTCATATTCAGGTGGTATACCTGGAATCTATTCAGTGGCCTAAAACTGAGTAAACTTACATTTACTGAAAACCACATGAAGTCCTTCCCTTGAAAACATATTGGAGGCTGTATCTCTTATCTCTCATTATAAACTAATCGGTTGGAAACAGAGGAGTAAAGAGACAATGAAAGTTCCAGAGGTGAGGACCTGGATGTGTAGTCTCTATCTGCTATCACTGGCATCTTTCAAGCTCGTATCTAATCATGTTTGGCCTTATTTCTCGTACATCCTTAGGTCTTTTCTGTTGTACAGACCCTACTTACTGATGTTGCCCAGTTTTATTTGACAGAGGAAACTGAATCAATGCAAAGAAACACAACACTGTGTATCTAAAATTCTTACAAATTGAAAATCGATAATTTAAACTAAAGCAGATTATCTTAGATTGTCACTGTTTGAAGTTTATCTTTCAAAAGGAAGCAGTATTCTCAGATACCATGTGGTAATATTTCATCTGGCAGATTTTACAAACTGTACATGTCAATGTAATTCACTTTTCATCTCGCTTTGCATTCATTTGCAGTTCCGGCCCACTTGATCAGTTAGTGGCATTTACTTATCTCCTTTAAATGTCGTCCCAGACCAGGCAGAAAACATGTTTAAACACTTATTTCTACTGCTGTAATTCTTTTAAATTGTGGATTTGAACATGTTTATGTTACATATCCAACTCCTACCCTACAATGTGACCTAACATGGCAACAGAACTGGCCACAGAGTATTTCAGCATCAATGTGAGCACGTACCAATCCGTTGTTTCCATTTTTAAATACATAAATTCACATTGTCTACCAAATGTTACAATGATCTTTTTCCAGGGTTTATGGATAACAACAGCAAGCCCTTTTGCAAAACAGAAAGAACACACAATTCAAACATAAACAAAGCTAAAACTCTTTTTTATTAAACTGTGCCATTAAAAGAAAAAGCACTATTTGTGTTCATCAGTACAAATGTAATGATTTGTATCTAATGTTTCATGTTGCACAGTGAGATCAGCTTCAGTCAGAGATTCTATTTTTAAACCATTTCCTGAGATGTATATGCTGTGGTTACTTATTAAATATGCGGGGGGGAAATGAAGCATTTCATTTACTCATGAACTTTATTAACTCTTCCTTTTCCCTCATCGCCTTTCTTCTTCTCCTTTTGAAACCTGAGGCCCAAACAAGCCTGTGGGGAAAGGTTTTGGCACACTTAAAAGTGGCTTACCTTTGATTCTCTTTTGATTCTCTTCAAAATGTTTCATGACAGAATCTTTAAAATTTCTTCATTGGGTCAAAGTTTAAAGTCTTTTTAAGCGTCACCAAATGCCTCGTCCCAAATGAAGTTTGAGGTATGAAGTAGCAAATCATACCAACTTGAGAGCATTGTACTTTGCATTGGACCATTGAAGTCATCACATTAAACAAGCTGATGCGATGCATGCTAACTGTTTGACGAGATGCATGTATGAAATAGCTGTAAAGTATACTTCATATCATTATTTGGAATAATGATAGACATGAAAGTTAATTTTTTAAAATGTCCTTTTACAAGAGGGTCTCTATCCCAGGGTGTTTATTCACTTTTTTCAATACAACTGAAAAGTTTTCCATCCAGTTCACTGAGTGGTATGTACTGCCATGATGCGCTCTGCCGCTGCTCATATAACAGATTACAAAAACATAAAAAAATAACATCAATCATTTTCACATAATGATTCTGATCCCCATCTGCTTGGGAGCTCCTGAGGCTTATATAAGTCAACTTCAATGACGACATAATTAGGGATATTAACCACAAAGTTGTTGTTTTAAAAAAGTTTGTTAGGATAGTTATGCTGTATGCTATCTCAAAATGGTGGGAAACGTTAAAAAAGGAAGTGATATCTATGTGAATGCCCCCAAAACATACATACATTTTTTGGAGAATGCTAGCTGGTAAAATTGTATGTATAACACGGCTGTGGGTGATCCAGGTTATGTTTGGCAGTTGTAGCTTGTCTAAGGTACTGTTATGTCCTATTGGCCAGACATGGCCCAGAAACCAAGTCCTGGGCCTGACATGGGTTGTAGTATCTTTTGGGAGCCAGGTGGTTTGCAAATGGGTCACGGTGTGCACGGCGGGCTTGAACCCAAAAATATAGCTAATTCTGGCTTTCTCTTTTAGATTTACATTTACATCTATGCATTTAGCATATGCTTTTGTTCACAGCAACTTGCAAGAGTACAGGAGAAAATTAATTGTAATTTTATACACATTTGCAGGGCTCAGGCTCTCCACACTCAAACTTCAGGTGTGTGTCAGGTATAGGTCAAATGTTCTTTGAAATCTGGGAAAAGTAAATTTGACTGGGAAGTGATTTGACAACTGTATGCTCTTAGCATAAGAATTAAAAATCTAATCAGGCTGTCAGCATGACTGCCTCCACCTAAACCGGTTTACCCACCCGTGGCTGCTTCAGCCAAACCGTGATTTTCTGACCTCAATAAAGAAAAATCCACGCATTCACAACGCCCCAAATCGGCCCGAAATACCATATCTTATATTGATACAGTGACTTGGTGAGAGATTGTGTTTGACTTGAATATATAACTCAGTTTTCTGATCAGTTGGATTAAGTTATCCAAGCAATCTAAACCGCTCCGAAAGGGGAAAAATAGGGTCTAATGGGGCTAGGAAGAAAAAAGAAAAGAAAAAAAAAGAGGTCCCACGGGCAGCAGCAGCATCAGTAGGGATCCCTATTTGTCAACGTCATTTCCCTCGAACAAATAACAGCCTCTTCCACTTCCCTACTGCGGGTTAGTGCTCAGCCTCCCGGAGCGCCAGGCCCAATGCGCGCACAGCCTGCGGAACCCGCAGATCTCCCCGAAAAGAGCCAGCGTTTTTACACAGCAGCGCACTGTTAGAAAAAGCAAGCGTTGGATAAAGTGGGGCTCTGATCCGCGTCTCCGTCCCTTTCAGATTTACCAGGAACCGAAAAACGACGGCGAGTGCCTGAGCAACATAAAGGAGTTTCTGAAGGGCTGCACATCGTTCCGCGTCGAGGTAAGTCGCCTTTATTTTCTTCAGGTTTTTTTTTTAGAGGGTGGGGGGTGCTTGTGTGGGGTGGCCTTGTCTCTTTTGTTTTTCTGAGGACACTCTTCTGCTCGCCTGTGCGTCCGGGAGAAGCCGCGAAGTTTTGCATGTGTGAGTGGATCCGACAGACAATGCGTTCACGGGGGGAGAGGGGACGGAGCCCCTGACAGAGGGAGGAGGAGGAGGAGTGTGTTAGCAGCCGAGAACAAGCCCCATCGCCCGGACCACAAAGCTCCCCTCTGACCGTACAGTCGGCCAGAGCCACTTATTCAACAGTCCGGGTTCGGATTCAAGAAAAACAAACCAAACAAAAAGCAAACGAAACGGAGAACAGGATTCGTTGGGGGGTGGGGAGGTGTGTGGGGTGCATTGTCGCTGTGCTTAATTGCATTTAAAAGCAGCTGGCTGATGTTTACCATTTCTAATTAGGATGCAGGGCTTTGTCCGTGGCCCCATTGTCACCAGCAGCTCGCGCAGACCGGTTTATTTTGGCAACACGGGACCAGCCCCTGGCCATCGGAGTCTCGTTCTAACGTGGTTATAACCCTCTGGGATTATTTGGGCTCAAACATGTCAACAAATCAAGCGCCTCGAACCCGTTTGGAGGCTTTTGCCCGCCTTGGCCTCGGTCTTAAGCGAGTTAAGGATGGAGTGTTTTTTATGGCTGCGCACTGGCCAGCGCACAGAGGGGTCATTGAACGGGCCCGGGGTGACAATGCGACTCAGTGTTCCTCAGCCTCGCTTCTTCCCGCAGAGCCTTCAGCCACTGAACAAGAGGAGGTGGAGCTGGGGACAGGCAGAGCTGTCACACTGAGTTGGTGGAAGATTCTGTTTGGTGGTGGGACAACAAGGCCATGCACTAAAAGCAAAACAAGAGGTGCATCTCTGGTTGTTGTGGAAGCAGCCTGTGTGCTGTTGTGTTTGGGTTTGCTACAGGGATAGCTGCAACAATCTGGTTTGTCATTTTTTTCTTTTTTTAGTGACACCAATCACACATCTCCCACCCACCCCCTTTATTTCGTGCAGCATTTTCCGCTATAGGATGTGTTTTTTTTGCCTCCCTTCTCAGCTGACCGCTCTCTCGGCGCTCCGCGTTGGCCCGTCCGTGCGTGCGGTCAGATGTACGTGACCTTTTATTTGTTCATTCTGGCGGAGTGAGCCGGGGCAGAGCAGGATTACAGCAATTTGGGGCATGGCAGTCTGCTGCTTGCTATCTGTAAAGAAAGGATGATCTTCTCCAGAGGCCAGAGCTCCGCTGGCCCTGACCCCCGGCTGGCGGCCGCCGCAGATTAAAGCGGTGGATGCTCACATGCCAAACACGCCGACTGGAGATGTGCTTTTCGCCGTGCCGACCCATTTTTCATGTTGATGACGCGTTTGCATGTGTGGTCAGAAATCCTTCTCATATGGCTGATTTTTTTTTAAAGATTCAGCCTGATTCCTTGGGTCAGTTTGGATTCTCAGGACCTGAGTGTCTGAGCAGCTGCTTCTGCTGACTCGTGCTTTTGTCTACAGGAAGTGATTTTCAGTGTTCCCATGACCCCACTGGCCCATGCGTAACCTTTAGACATGCATCTACCTTCCTATTGACTGGGACAGACCCATTTTTTAGATGGTCAAGAATGGAGAGGATTAAGTTTGTGATGACGATCGAGTATGTCATCGAACAGAACTGAGAAAACACCCATATGGAAATTTAAGCACCTGAAATGAAGGCAACACATACCTTCAGATCCTGTTAGATCCAGTAAAGGCAGCCGGGCTTCTTTTTGGACCTCAATACATTTCATATCTCATATGAGAGCCTGTGCTGTGAGACCGCTCCAGGTGATCCAGAGTGTTGCAGCCCGTTTGGTTTTCAACTGCCTTAGAGAGCACATGGCACACCCCTGTTCACTGAAGGTCAATCTAGAGTCTTCTCAAGCACGATCAGAGCTTTCTCTTTCCTCCTTCAAGAAATCCTTGAAGACCCAGCTCTTCCAGAGTATCTCTTGTCCTGAAAGCTCTAGATGCACTTATTTTCCATTAGCATATAGCACTCAATGTATGGTACTTGTATGCTACCCTATGTCATGGTTGAATGTTAAATCCTCAATGTTTAATCCCTTTCTGGTGTTTAATCCTTTTTTGGTGTTGTAGCTAAATGTTACAACCTCTTTTTGTAAGTCGCTTTGTATAAAAGCGTCTGCTAAATTCATACAGGTACATTTTTCAGTTTAGAACAGAAGAAGGTAGCTTTATTTCAACGTTGTGGGTTTACTATGACCTGTAACACAATAACACACAGTCTCACCAACATTTCTTCAGATAACCTCAACAAAAGTTGAGTAAACACTGGTTCAAAAGCAGCAAGCCTTGTCAAAACACTTAATCATACTCAAAGGAGACAGTTATTGGCCATTGTTTGCCCATTATACGAGGTCTTTTTGGCTATGGGGAGTCTGACTTTCTCTCAAATTTTATCGCTTTTGCGTTGAGATCTGTCACTCAGCTAGAAGAATATATTTCAGAACATCCCATGTGAGGCAAGATTTAAATGATAAAATGGTTTTAATGTGAAACGAATTTAGATTTTGATAGCTTTCCAACCACTGATAGCTACCACCACTGAAGAAGCTATCAGTGGCTTAAAGACATTTAACATTTGCTATGTTTGACTGTGTTTGCTATAAAAAAAAACTTTCGGTTTGATTGTCACTTTAATGCTCCCAGCGTGTCTGTAGCATTGTTCAATGATTATTTTTTGTCCTCTCGGTCTGATCTCATTTAAAGGCTGTAGAATGACATCATTCTAACTGGATGAGCCTTAATTTTTTTATCTGTATTTTCCTATTGTCTTCCGTAATCAACAGGACAATCACAGTCCTTATCATCACTTAGATTTGTTTTTGTTTTTGTCCTCTGGGTCTTCCAGTTCCTCTTGTTGAATAATAGAAATAGATTAACAGCCCCGTTCTGTACTCGAGATTGATATCCTGATATGAAGGTGTTAATTTTCGGTCTAAGTTGAATGTGATGGTCCAGATTCTTGTGACACCACAAGCCCACAGTTCAGTTAAAGCCGCTGGCTGGTTTCATACAGAGAAGTTTCATAGAGAGTTGATTAGTTAGAAACCCTAATCTGTTTCTCAGATGTTAAAATGCTAGTGTTGGACAGCTGTCACATGTCTCGTGGGGTTTTAGTCTTCAGGCATTGAATCACATGATCAGCTGATCAGGTGACCAGTGATAAATATTTCACAGTTCAGGGATGTAGAAAACTGTGGTGGCCTTTCATGTAATTCAGAGCTTTTCTTATAAAATCATTGAGAAAAAAAAGAGACAGTCGAATATTTTTTTCCCCTGTTTGTTTGTGTTTTGATTCAGGACAAAAGGGCTTTGCAGAGTGATGTGTAACCATGGCCCATTAAGCTCAGTTTACATGCTGTAATACCAGTGAAGCAGAACTCTTACAGTTTGTTGCCCTGTTGTAGCCTGTTGAGTCACTCAGGGGTGTTGCTCCGTGCTCTGGATCGTTGCTTGACTGTGATGCAGTGGTGCAACAAACAAGTCGGTTCTTGTCACATTAGTCATACTCATTAGCCCTAAATGATCGTGTTTATTATGAATTATTCTTTATGTTTAGCTGTTAACTCACTGGAGTGAGACTAAAGAAGTGGATACAGCTCCCACTCTGCAAATATAAGTACATAAGGATTAGTTAAAGGTGGCCTATCACGCATGGTCATATTCAACCCCCCACCCCCCCCCCAGCTGTCAACTAATGCACCTGCTGGGTTAATTCAGAGTGTCAAGAAGAAAGCATTTTTTGTGCCTGATTTTTAAAGCCCTTTCCCTTAAAACCCTAATACTTGTAACACAGGGCCAGTGTATGGTTTCCAAACTTCTACTGACAAAGACTGCTTTATCAAGTAGAGGTTAGAACTTTGGCTATTTTTAATAGGGGAACTGGTATTGTTATAATGCATAGATGTCAGAAACTGAAACAAATGCATGATAGTTTGCTTTCATAGTCATATTACTTCCGGATTAAATTGAGTGTGCTTCTGCTTGATTGCTCATAAAAGGGTAAAACGTCCCATGGGTTTGGAGCTCACACGCAACATTTTCACACACAGGCTTTGTTTTCCCCGGACAGACTCCAACACAGTCTTTCACATGTTCGCCTGAGGACAGATCCCTAATCAGAGCGAAGACGAACGAGCCTCATATCTCACTCGTACTCGCTGTAATTGAAGCAAGAGTAACTCATCACATGACACCGTTACACAGGAAGGGAGAAGACAGCTACATTCATCAAAAGAGATACAATCGCCCTCATTCATGCTAGCTGACAGCCCAGTGACAGTCACGGCGGTGAGGATACTAGTGGCTGTCACAGTTTTTTTTTTCTTTAAATCCTCTTTTTTTTTTTAAATGGAGACTATGTGATTAAATGGATGTGTTTTGGCAAAGTTTCTCAAAGGTTGAACAGTCCCGGAGGCAATGTGAAACCAATTCATTCAGAAATAATGTCACGATTTAACAGAAATATGATCCAAAGTTCTTCGCTCAGCTTTTTGGCTTCTGTTACACACAAGGCCATTTTCATGAAGCCAATTACTTCAAATCATAACATGTGAACCGTAACCATCATGCACCTGGCTACATTCATTGTATAATAATTATATATAGTTATATAATAGTTTTTGCTGCTTTTTCTCTTAGGAATCACACAGTTATAAATTGCAATCCCGGAACAGGACAGACAAGTGTGCTTCATTCATTCCCATGTGATCATTTAGTCTTTATTGCCGCATGAAAATCCATAACAAACAAAAAACAAAGGTTGTATTTGTATGTAGTAGTTATAGATACGGTGGGACTTGTGCATGTTTTTGCTTTTACTCAGTGACTTTTAACATTTTGAGACTCAGTTTATAACTAGCACTTGAAAAAATCATTAATCCCAGTATCAGTTTATATGATGGTAAATTAAAAATAAATGGGTCTGTGTTTTTCAGACAAAGACATTACTGTATAACTTGGACACTTGCATAACATATTGCACATATAGATGTCTTGTGCTGTTATTTATTTAATAGTTATTTGTCTAATTTGGCTAATAAAAGCAAAGTGAACATGATAAATAGTAGCTGGAACCATAGTATCCATCTGTCTTTTGCTTTCTTTTTTTAAATACAACATTTAGGTTGAGGACATCTGCCTATGCATTTGCAAAAAAAAGTCTGAATGTTGCTAAAAAAAAGAATCCAACTTTAGATGTGAAGATTTGGCTGTAAAGATATGAAACAAAAGCTGTGTCTCTTTGGAGCTACTGCAGTAGATGGATGCGAGTCTGCTGAGTTTTTGTGTTTTGCTCGCTGTCTCTGGGAAAGGTAGTGAGTTATTGATTGACTGCTCAGCGCTGGCACCGGGTCAGCTGATGCCACAGTCCCGCTGCACTGCAATAAATCATGAGTTTTGAAAAGGGAAATTCATTTGCCGATGCCTTCCCCCTCTCATTATCTGCTCTCTGTCACCCACAGCCGTTCGAGGCCAGTGACCTGCTGCTGGGCCTGAACTTCTCAAAGGTTCTCAGCAGTCTGGTTACGCTCAATAAAGTGACGGCAGGTTAGTCAAGATACATGGATTTTGTGTGCGTGTGTGTGTTTTCCTTTTGTAATTAACAAAAGGCAGATAGTTATGATTGTGTGGGTGTGTGAGTGTGCTGGCGGCGGATGCCAGCGTGGTTTATTTATACTGTGCCATTCCCGTGTAGATATTGGCGTGGGCAGTGATTCAGTGTGCGCCCGACACTCATCCGCCCATCGCATCAAGTCGTTTGAGTCACTGTCCTCGCAGCCTTCGCTGAGCC
The DNA here is from genome assembly GCA_907169785.1 of Menidia menidia. Lineage (NCBI taxonomy): Eukaryota > Metazoa > Chordata > Actinopteri > Atheriniformes > Atherinopsidae > Menidia > Menidia menidia. The sequence goes on from CAJRST010001113.1 coordinate 11,740,252, forward strand.
GATCCTCCAAGCTGCTGCAGAACCAATTTCGCAGTCTGGTAAGATCCACACTCACTACAGGACGTGTCTAAAATTAAATCTAGCGTACGTTTAGATATAGCGCATACCCATCAACCTGAATTACAGTGCAGCCAAGAAACTGCCTATTCTACATAGGAAATCTGATTTATTGAGGCCAGCAACAAAAAAACAAGCAACCTGTCTTTAAATTAGCAGAACATTGATCATTTAAATTGAAAGGAAAATTCATTTGCACATGGATTGTTTTTGACACTCTTTCTCCACCATAAGGACATGTCAGAAAACAGTGGACAGGTGCTGGTGAAGGCACGGTTCAACTTCCAGCAGACCCACGAGGATGAGCTCACCTTCAACAAGGGCGACATCATCAGTGTGACCCGTCAGGTGGACGGCGGCTGGTGGGTGGGGACGCTCAATGGCAAGACCGGCTGGTTTCCTAGCAACTATGTGCGGGATGTCAAAGGCTCAGGTAGGTGCCACAAGTGCAAACTTTGAAGATGCAGACTCTCTGATAGGGAGGTGTAGAGAATGTGAAAGATCAGCGACCTCATCAGATTTATGATATGATGCTACGATTAAAAACGATCTAATAACATCTTTACGAGAAGCTCCTATGCACAGACGCTTGTGCTCTTTTCAAATATGGACTGCGGGGGAGTGATTCATTGTGTAAATAATTCTGCCCGTGCTTGTTTTTGTGAATGAACTTGTCATATCTATGTCAGACTGGCAAACTAGTACACAGCAACAATCTGTTCCATTCAATCTGGTGGAGTGAGGGGAAGACTTTGAATGGTGTGCTGTTTTCTAATTCATATGACGGGTTAAAAGGCCATGTGGTATTATTGTAAAGAGATATGATAAACAAAATGAGTATTTCATAAACAAAAATCATGATTTAGACATATATGCAGTATATCCTCATCAAAATAGATGGATGGGCTTGTATTGCTACCCCCTCTGGATCAGGGGTGCCCCAAGGTTGTTCCTCGAGAGCTGCTCTCCTGGCAGTTTGAAAGTTTCTCTGCCTCAACGCACCAAATTCACATCAGCGGGACATTCGCAGGCTTGTGGAGAGCTTCTGAACTGATCCATTTCATCGGAAATTTCTGTGTTGAAGCAGGGAAACTTCTAACACCTGCAGGCCCGCGGCCCTCAAGGATCGGAGTTGGACAGCCTTTCTCTAGATAGATAGGAAGATGTTTTTAGAAGTCCAAGAATGTCACAGCAGAGTATAACTGGACTTTTCAGTGTTGCCATCTGTTAATCAGTTTTATGCAATAATTCTCCATCTAGGTATTGGTTCTTTTTGGTTCAGGTTTGAGTAGATTTTTGTGCCTGAAGTCATTTGATTATTTTTCTCCCCACAGACAAACAAGTGTCCCCCAAATCTGGCACCCTCAAAAGTCCCCCTAAAGGCTTTGACACTTCTGGAATCAGCAAAACGTACTATAATCTGGTAAGAAAGCTATGCTGTTTTTTTGTCCCTCCTTCTTTCTCCACATTTACTTTGGTACTTAATAGATGACTAAATCGAGTAACCCCTAACTCTAACCAAATTGTCTGAAACATTGACATGATAAAGCTTATGTTGCTCCCTTTTTTGTTTTAGGTGTTACAGAACATTTTAGATACAGAGACAGAATATTCCAAGGACCTCCTCGGCCTCCTGACAAACTACCTGCGACCTCTTCAAAACATCGACAAGTATGGTTCCTTCAAAAATGTGCTGGGATTGTTACGTGACATTTTCATATTGATCATAATTACAGAGGCTAAACAACTAAGACCACTGGCCTTACTTTTCCATGTCACTGAGCAAGTTCTCACCACAACACATTTCTCTTCCAGGCTCAGCAGCTCAGATGTGGCTCTAATTCTGGGGAACCTCGAAGAGATTAGCACCTTCCAACAGATGTTGGTCCAGTCGCTGGAGGAGTGCACCAAGTGAGTCATCCCACCACGCACAAATGCTCACTCACTACTCACTTCTGCTGCGTGATAAGCAGGGACATCTAGTGTTGTACTGGATGTACAACAAATCCGTTGGTATCACACATAAAATTACAGACGGGAGAGTTTTGAGGATGTTGAATCCTTGGTGCACATGCTCAGTACACGTTTTTTCTTCAGGCTTCCAGAAAGCCAGCAAAGGGTGGGCGGCTTTTTTCTCAACCTCATGCCACAGATGAAGGCTCTCTATGTTGGTTACTGTTCCAACCACCCCTCGGCAGTTAATGTGCTTACCCAACACAGGTATGCTTCAGGCTCCTGCTTTTTTCGGAATTTATTTCAACTTGAGCTCGTCATAAAATATTTTCTAAAGCCTTAAATTAAAAATTCTCTGGTGAATTTGTTGTTGATTATATCTCTCTTTTTTCTGATATCTCAGTGAAGTTTTAGGTGATTTCATGGAGGGGCGTGGCGCCGTCAGTCCTGGGATCCTCAACCTGACATCGGGCCTTAGTAAACCCTTTATGAGACTGGACAAATACCTCACATTACTCAAAGAGCTAGAGAGACACGTAGAGGTGTGTACTTTAGTGCAAATGACCTTTGGGGAATACTGTGTTAATCTGTGCGGTTAATAAGCATCTTTCTATTCCTTTAGGAGGGCCATCCTGACCGGCCAGACATTCAGAAGTGCATGACAGCTTTTAAAAGTCTATCTGTAAGCTCGCCACACTTCAGTCAGATTTGACATATATAAAGATTGTAGGTAATAAGACTGTATGTGAGCAGGGTTTGAAGCAGCCGTCTCCTCCTATCCCACTAGGCTCAGTGCCAGGAGGTCCGGAAACGAAAGGAGCTGGAGCTACAGATTCTCACTGAGACCATTCGGCTGTGGGAGGGCGACGACATCAAGACCCTGGGCTCTGTGATCTACATGAGCCAGGTCTTGGTTCAGAGTCCTCTGCCAGAGGTACCCACCTCCCTCACCTGCACTTCAATCATGTACATTAAAAACAAATGACACTAAACCTATTCTTTTTTTTAGTTCAAATGATTAAAGGAACTAAGTGCAAATATAGAAATTGGCTACTTCTTAGCAAGGTTTTCCTATGATCAGCTGACAGATTAAAACTCAAGATATTCATAGATACAGTGGCTGGAAAACTCATAAAACTCAGAAACACAACTGCCTACGGTGAGAAGTGGGGCAAACTTTGTAGTTTTTTCCCCCAAACCACTTGGTTTGTAACTCCCTAGATGAGCTGTTTCCCACTTGTGTGACTATTTGATTAATATGTGCAAAAGACACATACTGAGGTAAAATAAGTTTTTCACAATGTTTTCATTTTTACAATGGCCTTTGTTTCCTTTGTTATATATTCTATTCTAGTTGAATGATCTTGGGAGTGATATTCCCCATTTGTGCCTGTTTGTGGTTTTCTGTAGTTTCCGTGAATTAATGACGTTTTATTGTTTTATTAAGAAACACAGAAAGAAAATTGTTAGCCTCAGTAAATGGGGTGTTGCCTGTTCATATCCATGGCTGAACCATTTGACCAGTGCTGAGTCATACAATAAATTGGTGTACTTTTTTAGTTTATTTATATATATATAGATTGTGTGTAACTGCAAGCTAAATGGAGCAGATGAGTGAGGAAGGAAGCGGAACAAAAGGCCTTGTGCAGATGCCTGGCTGTTTATCTTATTGCTACAGCAAAAATAATTAGTTCCTTCACTTAAAATAAAGGAAGACTGCTCCTTTTACTGCTACTTTGTTTTTAGAGCCAGAGCACATTTACAAAAATGTGCAATCATTATGTGTATTTCTATCCTGTTAACACAGATACATTAATTATTACAATTTAAATATACAATGAAAAATGAAAAAACATGAACTATTGTAAAAAAAAAAAAAGAAAAAAAAAAGAATTATATATTGGGAAGAAATCTGTGTACACTAAGGCCATTTTAAGAACAGTGGCAAACAGAATGCTCTCTTTCTGGTGAGAGGCTTTGTGTTGGATGGAACAAAACAACATTGGTTAAAATAAAATTCCAGGACAGTGTTTAAGCTAAGTGGAATACACCTTATTATTTTCTAAAGTTTCTTTAATCTAAATCTCTCTCTTGACATTATTTTCTGATTTTTCAGGAGAAGAATGAGCGTTACCTTATGCTTTTCCCCCACGTCCTCCTCATGTTGTCTGCTAGCCCCAGAATGAGTGGCTTCATATTCCAGGTTAGTCGTTTTTACACTTTTTCAGATCGTGCTTATTTGAGCTCCCTTTTTCCAAATCAGTCCTCATATTTCAATGAAGAAAGCCAAAAGATGTTCCTGTTTTTACGTCACGGGGTGTGATTCTGCAGGGAAAACTGCCCTTGGCTGGCATGACAGTGACCAAACTAGAAGACTGTGAAGCCCATATAGATTCCTTTGAGCTCAACGGTAAGGCTTTACTATAGGAGGAAAATGCTGGAGTGAATAACTTGCAGACAATGCCTCTAAAAATACTTTTTCTGCAGGTACGATGTTCGACCGTCTCGTGGTGATGTGCGCGAACCAGCAGGACCTGCAGGATTGGGTGGAACATCTGACGAGGCAGATCAAACACACTGCCGCCACGGCGCCGAGCCACAAACCACTCACTGTTCCCTGCCACACGGTCAGGATCTCACTAATCATTTACACCCAGTTTGCTTTCAACACTTTGAATATGTGCGCTGATTTCTGACTGACTATGGCCATTTAAATAAATAGTGATTGTGAAAGAGGTTGGCTCCTATAATGGCAAGCAATCATCTCAAGTGATGACGAAGCCCCGTTTGAAGTGGCTTTTCTCTCTCAATAGACGAATGAAGAATGACATTTAAGTAAATACAAAAGCAAAACAATTTGATTTATCGGTATACTACGAAATTTGACTAAGTAAACTAGTACTATCCCAGAATAGGAAACTGCATATTCTAAGAAGTATTATGGCAAGAAGTAAATGGTCTGACTGATTTAAAAACTAACTATCTCAGAGGGGGACGTCTGTCTGGGGTATGTTGGCATTTCCAGCTTTCAAAATAAATATATTTTGTGTATTTATGACATTTAAACTCGCATCCAGATGGCTTCTTCAGTTCTAAACTATATGAAGACCAGCTTTCGGACAGGTCATTGCAGTCGATTGGGTCATGGAGCTGTGGATTGTCTTACTTTCCGAGAGACTGAGCCGTGCACTAATGGGGATGACTATGCGTTGTGTGAATCCAAAATGAATACCTGCATAGCCTTTATGGAGAAAATGTGAACTGTCCATTGTGATGTCAACCGATCTTACTGTTTTGTTTCCTCAGCTCCCATCCCACCCACTTACGCCATCCCGGCACGCTGAGGGGAGGGCCATGACAGTAGCTCCTACCTATCACACCCTGCCTCATCCGTCCTCCCATGGGACATCCCACAGCACCATGATGTGGGGCCCACTGGAGCCACCCAACACCCCCAAACCCTGGAGCCTGAGCTGCTTACGGCCTGCACCTCCACTACGGCCGTCTGCGGCCCTCTGCTACAAGGAGGCGAGGAGGCTATGCTTTCATGCACCTCATATTCTTTTTTTCTCGTGTGTAAAATGCTTACACAGTTTCCTTCCCTTTTTGCTTTCCATGTGCAGGATCTCAGTAAAAGTCCTAAAAGTGTGAAGAAACTTCTTCCAAAGCGCAAACCCGAGAGGAAACAGTCCGAGGAGGAGTTTGCCTTGAGGAAGAGTGAGTTTCAAAGCTCTCTTTATGCTCTGAATATATAGTTTAAGTTCATGGAAAATTACCTACTTTTTTCTTCTGTTGGATGACTCACTGAGTCTAGCTTTTCATTTTATCATAAGTATTTGGTTTCAAGGGGTATAGTCTATAAACCTTTTGGTATAAAGGCCCGTAGTGTGTTCCCGAAAAGGTCCAGTGTCCTGTTTCTAATGTATTGACATACAAGCATTTAGTAATGGAACAAATGAATTGGGGAAAAATAATATGCGTTGTCCTTTTCAGGTACGGCTGCTCTTGAAGAAGACGCTCAGATCCTGAAAGTAATCGAGGCATACTGCACCAGCGCCAAAACCAGGCAGACTCTTAACTCTAGTAAGAAAAGGCTGAATCTTACTCTTATATATGTTGTTGCTCAGAGACAGAGAGGCTCATACCGGTGCTCACTGCGTTTTCAGTCGCTTTACCTGTCTTCTGTGCTCAGCACCTTACTTTAACGCAAGTATTTCTGAGCCTTCTAACAGTGTCTTCTCTTCCTGTCTCTCCTTCATTTCTCACTTTTATCTGGTTTACCTTGAGTTCCTTTCTCATATTGTTGTCTTCCACATATGCTCCTGTTAATTTCTCCCTCCTCCCATCCTCCATCTCTCATTACTTTTATGATTTGCCATTTCTTGTGTACGGTGCCCCCCCCCCCCCCCCCCCCCCCCCCCCCCCCCTCCCCCCGTCTCCTCGCCTCCTTCGACCACAACTCCCCCCTCCCCCCCACTCCTCTGCATTTGTTCCATAACTACGAACCTTGCCTGCCACCAACCAGCCTGGCAGGGCACCGACCTGATGCACAACCACGTGCTGGCCGATGTTGACCAGTCCAGCGTGGACTCACTGGGCCGCCGCAGCAGCGTGTCTCGGCCGGAACTGAGCTCCGACCTTTCGGAAGACTCTGACTATGACTCCATCTGGACCACCCACAGTTACAGGATGGGTTCGGTACCGCGCAAGAGCTGCATCTCCCACCAGAACTGAGGAGCGCACAGCACTGCCAGGCTGTGCCCTCGTGTGGCGTCCAGTGCGCTTACCTCTTTTACCCTCAGTGTATTAAAGAAATAGAATTTCTTTTCTTATTTATGTATTTATTTTCTATTAAATGTGTTGATTTTTTTGGTTAACTTATTTGTTTAATTTATTTTTCAACTGTCTGAAGATGTTTGAAGCATTTCCCTGTTGCCTTTTCCACTTTCCCTTTTATGTGCCTCCTATCTTTCTGTAGTTGTCATGCAGTAAGTGTTAGGTAATTGTTGTTCATTTTTCTTGAATGTGACCGCTCCCCTTATTTGACCATAAATGCGGTGGAGTGGATAGTCGCAGGATTTTGGCATGGAGCATTGGGGATGAAGCGATGGGGACTAAGCTTTTCCTGTCTGATATTCAGATACAATTCAGGACGGACTGTATTCAATTTACAGTTTGCTACTTCTCCTCGGCGTGTCTTTTTGGTCAAACATAGCACAGACGCTACTCAAGCAGGCACAGACAAGTTCAGGCACACACACCCAGCTGTCAAATATCAATACAAATTCACAACATTTCATATCAGTATTGTTTAACGATTTATATTTGTACTCATGTTGGTAGCCCTAAGCTGGATGAAATTGAACATAACCAGAAAGCTGTTAAACACTCAAAATCATTGCCTATTTCAGTCAAAGCGAGCCCATTGTTTGTCTTTTGTTGCAGCTGCAGCAGAGATGGGTGATAATTAAGTCCTTTTCACTATCTACTCAAGGATTTCCAACTGGAAAAAAAGGCATTAGGCCGAATGAGTTATATTTGTGATTCGTCGTTTTGAAAAACAGAAATATAGATGAACAAACAACAGAAGTGGTGCATAAACATGTCGATGATTTCCTGGTATTTGTCAATGCAAATGACACTCGATAAAATGAATTTGCATGAGGTCAGAAGCAGAGTCGAAGCTAAACTTTAACCCTATCAACTGTAATAACTGTCCCTATTAGATTATCTCCGTAGCAAAATCCTGATAAACCTAGAGCAATACCTCAGTGTCACGAGGTTTTATCTATACTATTCTTTAAATATTACACTATAGATATTAGCTTTTGAATACAGAGTGAAACTGTTAAAACTGTAATGCAATTTGAATGTCTTATTTAAGTTGATCTTAAAATAATTTGTGAAATATTTTTGCAAACAGCGCCATCTTATCTAGTGTTGCATGTCCAATGAATTACACTGATCTACTGTCACTGAAAATTACCTTGAAGCCAAAGTAGGATGGTTCAGGTATTTTTATTTATATTTGTATCTCCTTTGGAACAGAAATTAATAGAGTGTCATCCCATAATTCACTTCAGCTACAAAATTAAAATGTATTGTTGTGTTTTAATGAAGTTATTGGCAGTTTTTGTTTGGAATTTTAAAAAGAAACTTTAGTGGGAGTTCGGCAGTTAACATAAATAAACAGATTAGCTAAAAGAATCAGCTGAACCCTCTTGTAGGTTTCCAGACTTTGGCATTGACATTGCAAATTTTTGCCAGCCTTATTATGACACTAATAAGATAAATGCCTCTCTGTAACTACTGCAATGAGATTGTAATATGCTATAAAACGCAGTTTAACAATGTCAGTGTGATCCGGTTATGTTAGCATAATTTCCAAACACCCCATAGAACAAACTGACACCTATGCTAATGCCTATTGAGCCACATCAGCCATTGCTGGCGCTTTGAGGCTTTCCATTCATTATTTTGCATCAATAGCTATTTTTATGAAGAAGTATTTTTCCAGTATTGGTGTGAAAAGTACAGGTTGACATCCTCTTAGAGTGAGCAAAGGAAGTGACACAAGGCACATATCGGTCCATGTTACAGTTTTAGCTGATTTCTTTTTTTAACTTATGCGTACATAAGTTAAGTATTTCATTATGTAGGTATAACTTTTGCATACAGTATATTATTTTCTCATTACGTGAATCAATGTTTACAAAGTAATTCCTGGAAGATTTTTTTTTTCTTTTCTAAAAAACATTCTATGGGTCTTTATCAAAGTTTACATTTAAAATATAAAATGAAATGTTTAAATTATTTTGCACAATCATGTAATGGGCCAGTGGGAGGGGTGGGGATTCTGTTAAACTCAGTATTTTTACTTCTTAGCCTACCTGGAGTATGTATGGTATAATCCTAAAGGTAGAATTAAGTATTCAGTGTTACTGTAAAGTGAATATTCATTTGTTGTGTAAATGCCTTACCTTTGGTGTTTTGATAATGCTGAGGGTAAAAAAAAAACTGCGAGAGAGAAAAATTACACTGCAATTATAGTGGAACATGTCTATGTGAACTACTCATTCAACCTCAGAATGCTGTCCGAGTGGACTTGAGTTATTAAGAGCACATATTGTCCCTTTCTGTATATACTACTTGTCTTGGAACCAAAAAACAAGAAAAGTGAAGAAAAAATATCCATTCCACCTTCTATGAGTATTGGAGCTAAGAATATCACTGTGCTGATATCATGTGCTATACTTTGTGACAGGTGTATTCTGTGGTTTATAAAGTCAAACTGTGGGACAGGGTAAAGAGACTAACTGTCTTTAACCAACCTTTGTGTGCTCTAATGTTGCATTCGGTTCACACATGTGGCCATGTCTTATCTGCAGCCAACGCCTTCAGTGTATTTGTTTTACACTGCTAAACTGTTCGAGTCCCAAACGCTGTATCATGAGTTTTGAATAAATCTGTCATTTGATAGACACTGGTGTTCTGATGATTTCTGCTTGCAGAACTATTTGGGGTTGATATGAGGTTCTTTTTCATTAAACTTTCTTTGCCTTTGGTTTCCTTTCACTACTTTCTGGCTCTAGTTCTGTGTAGAATTGGGCTTTGCATGACTAACAAATGACCTTTTGCAACTTTTTTGCTCCTCTTTGCGTTGTTGTCTTGCAAGGTAATGGTTTGATAATGACTGAATCACGTTGGTGGAAGGTGAGACAAAGTGACATTCTGGTTGAGCCCTGTCCTGTTTTGATTTAGGAACAGAAAGAGAGACAGGGGTGCACATGATCATCCCTGGTGAGGACAAAGTTCTTTGGAGGGTCCCTGTGGAGGACCCCAGTCGCAACGGACAAAGTGCCCTGGAAGAAAAGTAAGATGGCAAATGAATCCGTTTCCTGTATCTCCCCTGCTCTTTAGAGTCTCTGCTTTTACTTGAAAAATTTACATGAACATGTACAAATCCCATTCAAAATACAAAGCTCATATCTTTTTCTGTCATGACTATTCAAAACATATGAAATTCTTCACGTTGAAGTTACTTTTGTTGTATCTTGAGGTTCAGTATTTAGTCTGCAAGCTGTGTTTCATTTGCCTTTTCAGGAGAGTATAGCTCCATTCAGTTAAGGATTAATCTCATTGAATCTATTTCTAGCCAAACCACCAAGAAACACCAATGCCCTCATTCTGCTGGGGCATTGATATTAGTTAAGCTGTTATTGTGCTACTTAAAGCTGAACCAGATTTGTCTCAATGGAATTGCCTTCCGAAAATTGCCAGAAATTAAGCTTCTCAAAACTGAGGTTTCCCAACCTAATTGTTCATTTGAGGATTCCATATTTCCTGAATACATTTAACCCAACTCCAGTGAATGTGGGTGCCGTGCACGTGTTCAAACATTTCAACATTTTACATGTTTTTAATAAAACAATGAGGCGACTGGGTGACAAATTTAGTTTTATTCCCAGTGCCTCTGATCTCATATGCCTTTAGTTTGTCTGATGGCTAAAGCTGCAAAAATATCTTTTGAAAATAAGCCTATTAAGACAAAGTCAGCTTGAAGTCACTTGATGCAATTGCAGACTATCCCCCTGCTCAAAAGAAAATCCATATTCTGTCTCCCAGTCCAATGCGTCGGTAGATATACTGGGACCATAACTGCTGGTTTTCTATTACCAGCTACTAAAAACACATTCCAGAATCTAATTGAGACCTTTTATCTCCTTAATTTCTCATAAAGTAAGACACACAAATTTCACTTTTTGCAAAGGTTCTGTGTCTGATCTGCATGGTTCAATTATAAATGCCAACTTGTTGCAGGAGCCTGGTGGATGTGGTGTACGCCCTGCGAGATGAAGTTCAAGAGCTGAAACAGGTAAATGTGTGCGCACGTTTCATTATGGATCATGTGACTTTTTGCTTCTGCTCATGCCCAAAACAGACAGTGTTTTTTATGTGGGTAATCTGTCTTGCAACACTTGTTTATATGATTATTAATCTTAACAGGATAATAAGAAGATGAAGAGGTCGCTTGAGGAGGAGCAGAAGGCAAGGAAAGACTTAGAAAAGGTTGTGAGGAGGGTGTTAAAGAGCATTAATGAGCCTGTGTGGGAGAAGACGAACCATTGAAGCTTACGTTCACGTCCACGGGAACTGATACATAAGAATGTGCAGACTATGTGTGGACTTGCTTGCACTATTCAAAATGCATGCACTTGCATACATAAGTTAAGACTGATTGTGTGGTTGAGGTAACGGGTGCATCTGTAAACTATTAACTGTGTGCTTGCCTGAAACGGATGCGTATGTTTTGTCCAAGAGAAGTGATGCTGTGGCCGCTCTGCTTCATAGACAGGCTTCAGTGAGCTGCTACACTGAGGTGCTTCCACCATCTGTCCCACAAAAACATTCCTTGAGCATTAAGCAAAGAGTGAGCCCATCATCATTGTGCGGTGTGTTAAGGAGGCACGGTGCCCAATGTGAGGAGGAGAAACCTGTTCTCCTTTTGTTTGATATTTCACATGAACACTGTTCAGTGTTACATAAATGGTACGTTAATAGTGTTAATGGTCAGGCCTCTGACAGTTCTGTTCCTGAACCTAGGCATTTTATAACCTCTTATGTTATTTAATTTTTCACTGAATGGTTTTTGCAGGGACTTTCTCAGACATGGGCTAAGGCTGACGTGTCTTTTGCCTGGAGTGAACCTCATGCCAGGAAAGTAATCTTTTTTAATGTTTTTTTTTCCCCCATCTTTGTTGTGTTTGACCACTTAGCAGTTTGACATTCTTTCTGGGTATCCCAAGTGAATTGTACATATATTGAACCCTTACTGTATAATGTAAATGCTGCTAAATGATGAGCCTTTTCCTGTGGGGGAAATAAATATGTTTGATGAAGACAGTGTCACTGTTAATTCTATGGCAGTGCCCTCAGAGATGAGTGATGATCTGCTATTGCAAAAGTGAAACGCTCAGAGAAATTATTTTATGTCACTAAAGGACTATGCAGAGTGAGGCCTTTGCACAGTCCTTTGGCTGCAGGGCAGTATGGTGGTTAGCACTGTGGCCTCACGTTAAGTGGGTTCCTGGTTCAAATCCCCCAGTCCACTGTGAACTTTTTGTTGTAGTGTTTGCAACAATATAGACAATGGTTGGAGCCTTTGATAGAACCCTGAAAGAATCAGCAGCCCTCTATACAAAATTTAGGGCCTTAACTACAACAATATTGTTTTAATTATCTCAATCAGATTTTACTATTTGATTATACAGCTCTTGACATCTACATTTAATTTTTTTAAAAATACAGAAATGTGAATCCAAAGTTTTGTGGTTGATACACAAAATCGAAACAGAGGACAAATGCACAACTTAAAAACTTACTCAAAGCCACAAATCCTGTGAACAAATTCTTAATATTGATGCCTTTTTTGTTGTTGTGGGTTGTGCATTTACTTCAGTTACTTCAGATAAAAAATCCCAAAACAGCCCAAAATAAAATACAAAGTTTCTACAAGATTTTATCAGATGTTGACAACGCTTTTCTTTCGGCAAAAATATATTTCTGTGTATCTGTATGAATGACTTGTGTTCCTATAGTTTGTGGAGGGAGACTCTGAACACTGGATTGTTTTTCTTTATCTTTGTTGTTATTTGAATGAAAAATGCTTTATCCATAAAGATTAATTCAAACGCGACGAAATAAAAAGGTAATATATGATGATACATAATCAGAATGGATCGAATGCTAGTTTTAACACGATAGCTTCACTTTTTATTCATCCATTTTCCCAATAAATCCTCACGACCCCCACTGGTCCTCTTTTCAGCGCTTTTCAATAGTTGCGGGTGTTTTCTGGCAGGACGCTTTCATCCGGTCACGACACCGTTTATGTGGCATTACGTGCGCGATTATCAATTTGGCACAGGGGCGCGTTTTACGAGCCGCGCGCGCTCCCGCGGCTGCGTAATCACTTTCTGGCAGGCAGTCACTTTTTTTGGCACCTGTTGAACATTTCCAAGCTTCTCATCTGTTTCCTGCGTCTTCGCTTAGAGGTAAGGAATGGCTGTTTTTCTTTCTTTCTCAAACCTAAGTGACAGCAGTGTTACAGAGATATTCGGTCACGCAGTTTTGTCTTGTTTCGTGAAGAGGAGGGAAAGACGCAGGTGTGTCTAATTCCAGTAACGAGGGGCTTGATTGACCAGTGTTGTTAGTTACCGGGACCTATGCTCAGGCAATGGGCGTGGGTGCGGTTTAACCAAACCGAGGTGTCGGTTTCGAGAATATTTCTTTTATATTTTGATGTTCGGAGAACAGCTTTTAAACTAATTGGCATTTGTTTACGTAATCTTGATAATTAAGTTTGACTCGCCAATTGCGCGCGGAGCAACATAAGGACCCAGATTTATGTTTACCTCTCATTCTGCTTTGACTACCCCCATATCCTGGAAGAAATATACAAGTTTTTGTGATTTTAAGTGTTGAAATATATATTCGTGAATATTAAATTCACTTGTTTCCTTAAGATAGCCCAGTTCGAGTTGAATGTGGGACAGCTGAGCCAAATAAAAGGCTATGAAGCCATTTTAAACCGGGGCGCCGGAATAAGTGCCCGTGTATCTCAAAACACCTGTATTATTGTCCATTGCGTTGATTATGTGCTACATGGTTGTCATGTCTCACATAAGTGGATTAATCTAGTTGATTTAATTTAGATATCATGTTACTCCACTGGCTTAGAGGGCTGAGATGGATAACTGACCAGGGACTGGTGGTCTAGCTTTATACCTGAACATCTTTTTATTTGAAAGCTTTTTATTGTCAGTCCAACATCAAAATACCCTGCTGTTGTTTGCCTGTAATTGGATGTGAAATGGAATCTTTATATACAATCTGCATGTATATGGCAGATTTGTGAATTTTGAATGGTTGAATGCAACAATACTGGTTATTCAGTTCATAGCCCAAAAGTGATTCATCCTTTAAACCAGCTTAACTGGGGTTTTGGTGGTATAAAGTATTAACATAGCACTTTTCCGCATGTTAATCGAAACAAAAACCATGGAAAAGTGATGAAAAATAGCCCGACAGTGCTTTGTCATTGATTGCATCTTGTGACTGCGTGCCACCTCCTTTTAAAACGGTTGATTTCTGTTGTGAAACCAGGTAATGGTGACAAGCTTTGTGGAAAAGATGATCCTATTCTGCTCCTGAATGAACACGCACTAATGTCGACCTTTTCACGGCGACTGTCACCTTGTCCAGTCGTTGGTAATTGAAACACTGTCCTTTTTGTTTCATGTATTAATATTCATTTACAGGAACAAAGGCACATTTTCATTCATTCTTTGTGGCAGATCTTGGGAGATAAAGTCCACTGGTGCCACACTGTGAACTTGCTGGTTTGATTGGGTGTCAAACTTGATTCACAATAATGAACCAGAGCGTGAACTCCATCTTTCAATGAATGTTAATTTAAACTGGATCTATGAGACCCAGCCTCAAGATAGTTTTGGTATAGTAAAGGCATATTATTTCTGTTTGCTAAGACTGGATGTGTAGATTTTCTTTAAACCGCTAGCAGGCAGCAATGTGCGTTGTGTCTTTCTGCTGGAAATGACCTGATTTGACTGCTAATTTAGGCAGAGCAGGTGGTCTTTGAATGTGGGAAACATTCATGTATGTACAGCTAAATGACCACCTCTGAGTGTGCTCCACCTGTATTTAGAGCTCAGCAGATAACTTCCAAAGGTAACGTTAATGCCAAATGTGCTGGGCATGAGCTGATGTCACCACTTTTTAATTGGAGGTCTATACAAACGCACTGCATCCAATAGCTGAGTTCCAGCTCTTTTATTTCTCCTCTATCTTCACAGCGACAAACTTAAGAGCAGTCTTGTTCCTGTTGAGTGATTTGTTGGTGGGAAATTTACAAAATGAAGAGGCAGACTCATTGTCTGGGTTCTGACCTGCCCCAGCCCCTCTTCACTTTCTCTGACTCTTTCTCGCCACCCGGATGGAGTGACAGCTTGTCACCGTGGGCGCTCCACAATAGTGCTCAGACCCCCCGACTATTGTGGAGCTCAGAAAAAAGCATCAAGGTCTTCTTCTCTCTTTCCTTCACTCTTTTCTCTCTCGTCTCAAAGCAGAGAATCAATCAGCTGTACACACACATCCATACGCACGACTCATTTCTTTTCCCTCTGCTAGTCTATTCAGCAGCCAGTGATCATTTAGACTTGACATGTATTGTGAAAAACTGAGCTGCTTTGCTTCTTTCTTTTTTTCTCTTTCTTTCACTCCTTTCTCTTTCAACTGTCTGTCATTAATGTCCAGGTCTTACAATATACGAAGGGAGGAGAGGAAGAAAGCGAAGAGTGAGGGATGAATTGATGGATGGGAGGATAAGCACTCAGTGTCCTTTCTTTAAAGATTTGTTATTGTACAGTACTGTCTCCCAGTCATTTTTGGTTGGTGTTTCAGTCTGAAAGCTCATCCACGTGCTCTTTTGTATGGGAAAGCAATAAGGCCCCATTGAATGAAGCTGAATGGACCTGCCATCCTTAGGGGCTGAGGCCTGAGGACTCCTATTCTTTAGCCCCCAATCTAATTGGAGCTGAAATGAAATGGAGGTTTCTTATGAAAATAGGCTTTGTTTGGCCGCAAGGCTGGTAATTCATAAACAATAAGCAGGGCTCCATTGTGTAGATAATAATATATTCATGCCGCTGGAGATGGGGAGAAGGCAAAGCGAAGGCTGGGGATATATAAGGAGGATAGGCAGAGACAGCGATGGAGAGTGGAGGGATAAGAGGAAAGGGAGGAGAGAGATGAGGGACAAATAGCAAATAGTGGGTCAAGGAAAATTGGTAATGGTTGGGTAGAGGCAGAGGACTTAATAGTGGAAGTGAAAGGACTAAAAGTGAGTAGGAGTGAGGGAGGCGGAAATGACAAGAATAGGTAAGATAGACAAGATAAGGATGAGGGCGGGAGATGGGGGAATGGTCCTGAGTACCTCTAAGCCTGCATGTGACGAGTAGTTTGGCAGTCGTGGATGAAGGCGAGGGCGTTAAAGTGCCATAAAAAGGTAATAGGTTGGGCAGTCGGCCGAGAGTGTTGGAGCTGATAGAATGGATTGCTCAAGTGCAGAGTAAGAGCCGAGCACATGCAGTCGGCGTCTAACGGGCGAAGGAGTGAAGAGGAGAGGAGACCAGCGTGTCTGCGGGGTATAAATCTGACAGGAAGGCTTTCAGCGCCTGGAGGCGGGAGGGTGTCTGAGGAAAACAGGTGAGCTGTCTCTGCACTTTGCTTCATCAGTCTGTGCAGATTATCTCTCACTGTCATTGTGTGCGCTCACGCAGGTCAAGGCTGCCCCTCGCTGATGATCTCCAGCGGAGTTTACTCACTCTTGAAGGGGGAAGAGAGTTGTGAGCAGGACCGGAAAAAAAAAAGTACTGGACATAAGTGGAGTTGCAGGATGACTGAGGGGGACGTTGCTTCCTGTATCTGATCAAAGCAGCTGTCTCAGTTCATGTTAAATGCTTTTAAGCTCTCTTTGGGGAGGGATTCTCACAAACTGACTGGTGATTGCTCTGGATACTTCAGGAAAACGGTGCCGAAACGCTGACTTCTAGTCTTCCCTCATACCTTTGTGTTCAGATTTTCTGGCATACAGTACATTGTGGACAAAGTTTTGCAGGAGTAGAGTGGAGTGGAGGAGAGATGATATGAGTTCAAAAGGGATTGTACAATGGAGAGAGACGAGAGGTGAGTAATTTCTGGAATGGTACTTATGAGTGGACTTGAACTGAAGTTTGAGTCTGTGTTTGCATGCTCCTGCTCAACGAGGCACAAGATTGTTTTTTTTGTTTTCTTGTTTTTTTGCACAGGCAAATATTGTCTTGAAGACAAAATTGAAGGAAATGTGTGACGCTAACCAAACACTATGAATGTGTGTTCCATCATTTATTTGTAAGTGCATTGTTCTCTGTTGACCGATAAACTTTGTATGAGTTTGGAAAGAAGTAGCTGTAAATGACAGACTCAAGGGTGTTTATTTACGAGTTTTTACTGATATACTTCAAGGGTGCACAGTTGTCTTTGTGTCCATCTGTCGCACAGCACAAAAAAGTGATTTTTGGTTTAAATGGCTTGTTTTATATTTAGCCTTCATCCCATTAGCAACTCATCGTTTTACATTTTATTTGTAACAAACAAAACTAAAAAATTGTTATCAAACTTATTGCCTATGTGGTAAAACCAGGATGTTAAAAGAGGAGATAGATACGATGAAAACAAAGCAAATAATTTATAATATGGAAGTGCTTTAAAATTGCTGAAATTTGATCAGCCACCTTCTCCTGTGGTGCTCCTCTGTGTTGCGGTGTTTTGTCCAGGAGGTGTGTGTGTGTTTAAGGGGTTGGGTTGGGGGGGGCATGTATTAACTTGAACCCAAGCAGTGTGATTTGGCAGCACTTGACACTGTAGTTTTGCTTTGAGCCACTTGATGTCAGCATTTATCAAGACATGCACCAGAGTTCCCAGCACGCCCAGACCAAAATTCAGCTTCAGCTAAAGTGGCACACTCATCCACATATAATCGCCCTTTTTCGGCAAACTGCTGTCAGTCGTGTTTACTTATCAATGCTTTATCAGTTTCAAATGTTCAAAGACACAATGCTGTTTTCTAGCTTAAAGCCATCATGCATGTCTGTTATGGATCTATGGAAATAGGATCTGTCTCTGTATTATAAATGTGGCTGAGAACAGGTTAGGCTGTAAAAAATGTTATACTCCAAAATGAAGGCTGTGCATTTATTCTTAAGTAAATGATTACTTTCACCACGAGATGGCAATCACACATAATGAAAATCCTTTCAGCTCTCTGCGTGCACGCATGTGCTTAAGCTCATGCGTGTGCTGGGGCATGGAAAGGCCCAAATGCATTTGCTCTTCACGTGTATGGTTTTATACTTGACACAATGTCTTTTGCAGTCTTGTGTTTCTAGCTGGTTTGTCTTCATATTTTTTGTATTATGTGTGTGTGTTTGTGTGTGTGTGTGCGTGTGCAGGCACTCTCAGTAGCCTGGCAAATGACTTTGCGAGCAGAGCTGGATGTTTCCCTGCTGGAAGTCATCGCTTGTTTGTGTTTATTTGCATGCACCAAAGTGGTTGCTGGCCGTGTCGGTCACTACAAGTGGCTGGCATTCGGTCCGTGTTAATCAGGCTGCGGGCAAACTGGGTGGCAGCGCTTCGAATGGTTTGCTGGAGATTATCCCAAAATTATCCACGAATTATCCCACAGAATTACGCCATTCCAGTCAGGCCTTGTCCATTGATGGGAGCTGGGAAGAGGGAGAGTGTTGGACAGAGACATGTGCATGTTGTCGGGGAGAGATTTAGATAAAGTAATGTTGTTGTCTGTGTCATGAATTTCTGGGTGTACGACTGTCTGCGTGTTTGTAATGATTCTGGCAGTGTTGATACATTGGGGTAATGGAGCATGTTAATCCACGTCAAACAGCTATTAAGAGTAGATTTTCCTTGTAAAATCACGAGTTACAGTGAAGGAAGGGGCACGGAATAAAACCAATATTGCAACCTGTTTGTATTTGTTCACTCATGTAAGCAGTGTTTTGTTTGCCATTTTAAATTACATTTTTTTAAATATTGAAACAATTATTTTTCAGGGCACTTCAGATCTAACATTAAAGTGTGGGTTCATAGGAAGTGTAAGGCGGCTGTAGCCCCAGAAGGATGAATCGTGCTGGTGAACCTTTCTGTGATAAGTGTTCAGTAAACGGGTCAGCAGATTGTCCTCTCTGAGGCTCAATCTGAGCTATTTTCCTTGGCTGAGAACACAAATTATCCTCTGTATTCATTCCATAAACAGACCACCAATGGCGCAGACTCAGCATAGTTTGTTGTGGCTGTGTTTGCATGCTCAGTCTGGGTTTTTTCTCGAGCTTTGGCTGAACACAGAACTGCTTATACACAAAGTGGGATAACGCATACATACTTCTCATCAACAAAGGCAGAATGCAACACCACAGCTCGGATGAATTTACATCCAAAACAGACGAGAAAACAATCACATTTAGAGCAAGTGCAAGTGGAGAACGACAGTGACACACACTTGTGAGGAGGAGGAAAACGGTAACAGGCAGAGGGGCAAAGAGAGCGGGAGGCGGAGGTGGTGAAAGGTTAAGTACTCTCTCTTTTTTTTGGATGCTGTACTTCCTGCAGGGCCTTGTTCCTTGACCCGCTGGTTAGAGGAGAGAGGTTAAAAAAAATTATGAGCAAAGGAAGGAGGGAGAAAAGGCTAAAGCTGCATGTGAGGTTGCAAGGTGAGAGGTGGAAGAGCTAAAATGGGAGGAGTATTTGCCTCTGACTGATGGGAAACAATTGGACACACAAGCACGTGCACACACACACACGATCTAAAACCAGAAACAAAAATGGACATTCTCACACACGCACGTAAACCCGCACACACTTAGAACTAGTGGCCCAGCAGGCATATGAACTTCAGTGCAGTTGTTGCCATGGCGATACTCGTGAGTTGCTGACCCCCCGACTCCATTTTTCCTACCGCTTGGCTATTGAAAGAGATGATTGACAAGTGTCCAAATGTCAGCCGACCCAGACGGCCGCACAGATAGGGGGTGGGTGGGTGAATGTGTGTGTGTGTGTGTGTGTGTATGGGGGGGTGGTTACTTTTGCTTACAGGGAAGAGTGTGTATATATAGGTGCACGTATATGCACAAAGATATACATGGCCTGAGTTTCTTGTAAAGCTGAAAAAGTATTTAACCAACAATCGCTACAAATTGTCTGCCCCCCTCCAGATGCTAACAGTACTGTGAACAAAGAAATCGGCAGAAGTAAACGCACACATAATCCCGATGTATTCAAATGTAAACACACACATCCTGACCTGCACAAAGAAAGTACCCAAATAAAGCCCTTTTGTATGAGAGACAGGGTCGTATATTTGGTTTGTCTTTTGAGTTGCACAGATAACCCATTCAATGAAAGGCAGGATTGGCTGCTGGTGGCTATTGAGTCTTTTATTTATTTATTTTATTTATTTATTTATTTTTATTGTTTAGTGCTGTGCCATGTGCATGTTTACACGTGCAGCACCGATCTACAGACTCAACATGAATCCACTTATTTTCACTTGGGCACAATAAACATTTTGCAACAATCTCCCACAAACACTACAACGCTGTCTCGCATCAAGAACACTTTTGCTCATTTCAGAATAGAAAAAAAATCTCTCCTGTACCTCCATGTTTTTTTTTTTTAAGTCTTTTTTTTTTTAGTCTCTACTTTCCCTTTCTCTCTGTCTCATTGTTTGCAGGCTTGAAGGGATCGGTCTTATCTTGATCACCCACAGCAGCACATTAACCTCTCCTCTCTTATCTCTACACTGGTCATTAGTGCCAAAACCCTTAACGTCCTATTGACAAGGAGCACAGAGCTCCGCATTTGTATGTTTGTGAATGTGTGTTTGTGCGTGCATATGTTGAGTTATTGTCAGTGACAAGCGGTTCAGATCTGCTGAGTTGGTGATCTGGGCAGATACAATTATGTACATGTTTGCTAAAAGCAGCGGAGGGTGCGAGAAGGTAAGCTGCTGTAATATTTCTGTGCATATTGCATGATATCATGAGGCCTCAAATAAATCTGGATAGCCAGTGAAACATATTCATGTACTTTTGTAGTGAACAACATGGGATCTCTGCATCTGAAACAATACAATTAATAAGATTTAGATTTCAAATTTATTTACCGACTATGGCTTAATTTGCAATAAATGTGGCAAATGTATTCAGCATGAAGCCTGAATGACTCTCTCCTCCCACCTGAAATCTTTACAGGAAAATGTGGTAATTCAAAGGCTTGTCATCCGTTTGGCTATGAAGCCATTTAGAAAGGTATTGAGGAAAAATAAAATGCTCTCTCTGTCTCTAATGTGGTATTGGTGCTGAATGGGTAACTCCATTTGCTGCTGATGGTGCATTACACTTCAGCTCAGTCAAACAGCTGTCAACAGTAAGTGTATCACAAATTAAATCAGTTCACTGTTTCAAGTCTTCACACAAAGCAGTCACTTATGGCAGTAATGTTTGCACCTGCTTGTGACATTGGGTGAATGGGGAAAGGGGTTTTGAAATTATAGGGGAAAGTTTTTTGTTTTTTTTAAAGAAATGTATATTCTCAAATTCATGAATTTCACTTTTCAGTCTCTCTGCTTTAAAAAGAAAAAAGAAAATGATATAAAACCGCCTCTGCTGTGCTTCTTTTACCATTAGATGTATGTTATCCTACAACCCTGTTAATTCCAATTGAAAAACAAAACCATATTTTTGAAAGCTCAATTTGTAGAGAAATGTAGGCATTTAGTTTTGAGTAAAACGCGTGCCAGTGTTTGTCACTAAATGCAGTACTTATCTGTCTGTCTCTGTTTTCTGTCTTGTCCTGGCCCTGGATGTTAGTGCGATTGACAATGCAACAGGTTAAAAGAATAATTGCAACTCTATTTACCCCAAACAGCCTCTCCTCTGCACATAATTACAACCACACACATACACAGATGAACTGCTGAGGCGCACTCAGAGAGAGGTAGAGGGAGAGTCCCTGCACTAATATTTAGGTTGTAATAGTCATGTGTTAGAGTGAACCCTCCTCTTGTCCTCCTCTTCAACGCAAAGCACTGTTAACCACCGGCACTCTCTCAGAGAGGAATACACCCCACGTTGACCGCACTCATTGTGCTATGGGTGTTTATGCCCTGTATTTGGAAGTTGGTGTGTGAGGTGTTTGTTGCCAACTATGTATGTTTTTGTTTAAATAAAATGTACTGTTAACCTTAATTCAAATAAAGGGAAAATTAGATTTTTAATCTCCTCAACATTTTCAAGATCCGTTACATGTGCGATATCATCCTATTTTCTTTTGATCTTAATTGTTCGAAGGAAATTCATCTTTAAATTTTATTTTAGGGGCTAAAAACTCATGTTAACCATAGTTGATTTGACTGTTTGATAGTCAAATATTTACATATTTAATAAATATGAAAAATTCTATACTGTAAATTATCTAAATATCTGCTTGATTCAGGGCCTAAAATTGGGTTGTTGGTAACAGTTAGTAATATTCTGCTGTATAATTGCTGCCACATTCTTTCAATAAAACTTCTGATCTGCACATAAAAATTCACATTAGATTTACAGGAATTGTGTGTTCACTTGCATAAGAAAACTTCCCTTTAGCCGTCTGACTCGCCTACATTTTATGTTCAGAAAAAGACTAACCCTGATGCATTCAAAGCAAAGACAAAAAGCATAGTGATATACATTTGCATGTATCGAAAATTTGAAAAAGATTAATCTTGCACATTGCTGTCATTGCGAGCTATTGAACACTGTCAGTGTGTACAATACAGGTTAAAGCAGAGGAGGCAACTAAGCAGAAAAGCATAAAAAAGGAAAAGTAATGGGTTTTAAAAGCACATCTGGAATCGATTATACATGCTAACTAGGGTTTATCATGGAGTGTGCCGATTTAAACACACTTTGTGTACTGTATGTACAGTTATTACAGCCTGCTCGGATCTCCCCGTCTGGCATGGAGTCATGGTGTGTACACTTTAGTGCACATGCTTTACACATGTATAATTGGTACGTTCAGCAGATTATTTGATTTGGAAAACAACTTAATGTTTAGGTGCTTGTACTTGCAACACAGCTGTAGATGAAACCCTCCTATCCATCCTTGAGGTGCAGTTGTTGGCCCGGTGGCGCAGCGCCTCTTCTTGGACATTGGTGGCGCTGCTGCTGCACTGTGATTAATGGCTGCCACAGCTATACTGTGAATCCACTCACAACCCGGCATTACATTAGGATACATTATCTAAATACTCAACAAAGTGAAATTGAATTTAGGGGTCCTTCTCCAGCCTCCCCTCCACCCTCCTCTCTCCATTCTGCTGGTTCAACTGGCCCGCTCTAGGATCCCATTCTCTCCTTATTGTTAAAGAGAGTTGAGCAGGATTCTCTGCTTCTCATCCTTTTTTCAAATCAAATCAGTCCCAATTTGACCTTTTATGTTCCCGAATCCGCTACAGATGTACAGTATGTGCATACAAGTAAGATTTGACGTGTGTGCGTGTTGTGTGTGTGCGTGCTGTGTGTGTTTGTGCACCCATATGTGACCCGGTGTCAGCTTGCTTTGCTTACAGTGAAGTGGGAAACAGCATCTCTCTATTTGCTGCAGAATAGACCAATTAGTGTTTAGCAACAGAGCAGGAACCCAAGTGAATGTGTCATTGATTAGCAGGATTTGGCTAATCATCACATCTCATAAACTCAGCCGTTAATGTCAGCTGGATCTCCTACAGTATGCCTCTCTCTCCTTCCTCAATCTATCCCTCTACCTCCTCTCCTCTTTTCAACTCACTCTTCCCATCTGTCTTTCCGCACTTGTCTTTTTGCCCATCTGTCTCCGTCTGTCTTCTCTCCTTATCTTTCCCTTTTTCTCTCCTCTTCTCAATTTCTTCCTTCCTCTCTTCCCTTTTTCTTCTCATGTCTTTTTCAAGGCTGGAGGGTTTACAGTAAAAGAGCAGAGCAGATGCTGACTTTCATACTTGTACATTGGGAGAGGAATCTGCATTCCTGCTCATTTTTAGATAGAATGGGTCCTTTTTTTCTTTCTCAAATTGTTTTCCATGAACACATTAATTTGTCTCTGGGTGTTAACTGTCAGACATCAAGCTTTCCAAGTTGAATATTTCTCTTTTTTTAACCTTAAGTCAGCTTTAGCAAGAGGGAAAAAAAACCCACAAAGTTATTCACCTGTGTTATAAGAAACTTAAGTTTTCAATGACTTTGTTTCAGTTGAAACCATTTGAATTAAGACATTAGTATGAAACTGGGCTAAAAATGCAGCAGTCCTTACAAAAAGGCTTTGGTGGTTGAACATTTCCGTTTGTGTTCGTTTTTCAGGCACCATGCAAATCAAAATCAAAATCAAAATCGGAAGGACGATTCCCTGAACCAGATGTAGCCATCAACTAATTTGATCTATTGCCCTGCCATAGGTAAACGCCAAAGTATCAAGCAGTTGGATACAAATAGAAAGTTGAACATTAAAAAAAAAAAAGATACTGTCCCCAACTTCAATAGCTAACCTACTTTCAAAACACATCAATAGCAGGTGAGTAAAAAAAATCATGGAACCATAAAAACCGTCCGTCTATCCATATCAGTACCCATCATTAATATAAAAGCTAAAAGATATTCCAAGAACTGGACATTATTCTCAGCTATTTCTGTGTTTGGTTGTCACAGATACATATTTAGACTAAAATATTAAACTTGACAATGATCAAGAGAAAAATATTACTTAATGACTAAAATGTCTTTTTTTTCTCAAACTAAAAATAGTTTGTGTTTCCAAGGCCTCTAATAAAACATTATCAGAATGTATCAATCTACAGATTAATCCTTAATTAATCAATATGAGTAAATATGAGAATATTAATTAATATTCTCTTTTAAGAAAGAAATCAGCAGTTTTCCTGCATTTGTTTCTGCTTACTATGCAGAAACCGTATTGTTGTGCTTGTTTGCTGGTTTGAGGAATTCTCAATCTGTTAAATATTTAGCTTTTATATAAGCTTAAATGGAATTGGTGGTTTAGCAGCTTGCTATGTTGTGTAATAAGTATTAGTTATCATATTAATTAACACCTGTTTGACACAGTATGGTGGCCAGCTGGGAGCACGAAGGGGACATGTGGTTTGCATGCGTGTGTGTGTGTGTGTGAAAGGTTGTTTGGAGGGGAAGGGGAGGCGGGGGGGACTAGCAGTGTTTGATTTGTTGTGTTGCTAATGTGACACTGATTATACAGGTCAGAGTAAAACAAAGCGGTGAGA
This sequence comes from Menidia menidia, assembly GCA_907169785.1. Classification (NCBI taxonomy): domain Eukaryota; kingdom Metazoa; phylum Chordata; class Actinopteri; order Atheriniformes; family Atherinopsidae; genus Menidia; species Menidia menidia. The sequence continues at coordinate 11,765,204 of CAJRST010001113.1, forward strand.
CGTTGCAATGCTAATACAGACGCTGTGATAACAGGGTCGTCGTCTCACACTCCGTCCCACTCCTCAAGCACAGATTGACAGATATACCTTGGTGTGAACATATACATGTGTGTGCATTCTGGTCTGTCTGCGAGACACACCGACACTCACGGCAAATACAAAAAAAAAAAAAAAAAAAACCTCTGTCATTGACTTCAGCAAACCACACAGAGGCTTTTTTTTGTAAGAGCTACACTGTTGCCATGGAGAGGAGAGGTTAGTGAATTTGACCTATGCTATCATGCTAGCTTTGGTCCCGCAGCTGTAATTTCAAATGAGAGAAAAAAATATGTGTTTCTCACTGAATTGATTTATCCCTATGTTTATGAGTAGATAAGTGCAGTGATGCTTAGATGGAGGGTTATTTTCATGGGGTGACTCTTTTGTGTGTATTGTGTTTATCTAGGCCACTGTCGATGTAGGGAGTACTGTAGCTCTTTTGCTCACAGCGGGGGCCCTCTTTTTTGTGTTTGTGTGTATGGGTTTTTCTATGTGTGCCTGCGATTTGTTTGTGTTTATGTGTGTGTCAATCTCTACCAAAGGTACAGCAAAGGCATGGGACACATTTTGGTTTAGGAACAGCTGCGCGTGATCAGACTGCCCTGCCGCACTAACAAAATCAATCAAAGTAAAATTGACCCCCAAAAAAGACAAACTGCATAACCTGTTCCTCCATTTAAATTGAGACTCTCTTGGAGTGCTGAAATTTCTTTTACATCCTAAGAAGAATGGCGTTTGCACACAAGCAACATATACAGGCCAACTAGAGAGCAAATTGGGAGCCAAGATGTGGTCATCTGTCTGGGTTTTGGGGTAATTTGATGTGGCGGGTGTGAATGTTGATGGAGGTAGGCGGGAACATGTCAATCATGCATTTGACAGGGGCTTTTATGGGTTTTCATGTTGCCCAGCAGCGGAGGCAGAGGAGCCACGGACCCAGGGGCCACACGAGGGTCAATATCTGCCCTGAGACAGCACAAGGTGCAGATAGGCAAGGCGTTGCTCCAAGGAGGTCAGCCCAGGGGTGATCCAATTCTCCCTGTTTGGACGTTAGGAGATTGTGTGCTCACCTCTGTCAACCTCGCCATATACAGGTCAGCAGAAATAAGACGGAGATTCCCAGCAGCAGGAGGAAGGGTTGACATAAGAGAAGACACAGAGTAACCTGTGCGTTTCATTGTATGTATAATTCACCAAACATGTGCGCGTCTCCCGTCCTTTCTCCAGTCATCTGGACAGGCAATGTAGTGGACGCTAATGTGCATCTTAGTTCTCATTTGACCCTTAAAGGCCCCAGTGGGGATACTGTGGGGGGGGTGACTTTGCGCCTGCAGCACGGGCGACCTGCATGCTTATTGTTTCTGTTTGCTTCCCTTCATACACCTGTTATCTCTCTTTCATTGTCTGTCTTTATTTCTCTCTCTTCACAATTCACCATGAGTTTGTCTTTCAACTTTCCTCCTCAGGGAAGGATCTCACCTTGCTCCTAAATGCATTTTCAAGTTTATGCAGGTCACCCATAGATATTCCTGTGTGACCTGTCCATGTTGGGTTAGAAAAAAAGATAAAGAAAAAAAGAATCGATGAAGTTCTGTCGCTTTCAGATTTTTCTTCATCTACACTAATGTCAACAAAAAGTGTACATTGTGTAGGTCAAGGCTTTCAGTTTTTTCAGTTGTGATGAGGTTTTGTTAAAGAGCTTGGTAGATATGATGCACCTGCAGAAGGACAGAAAAATCATTTAGTTCAGAAAACAGGAGAGAAAAAAAGTCTGATGGAGGGCTTTATAGCGGTCAGCCGTATGTGTCATGTTACATCTTTGACTTTGACATTTGAAATGTAACATTATAGTGTGCATGGAAAGCATGCTATTTTTATGTGTGTGTGTTTGTGTCAGGATTGCCATCTGTTAGTGAAGGCCAATAGAGCGTTTGAGCCTTGCTGTCCTAGCCGTGTCAGTGGCAGCTGTTTCTGTGGAAGAAAATGTTTTTTCGAGCACTATGTTTGTATGTGTGTGTGTGTGTGTGTGTGTGTGTGTGTGTGCGTGTGTGTGTGTTTTCCCATGTGCTCACTAATTACTGTCATGAGTGTCACAGTACGATTAGACCAGTAAACGGTCATCATGTGTTGACACATCTAGCTTCTGTTCCTACCTCCTGTGGCTCTGCTGCACTGGAACATGTTTTGACTGAGTCGTACATTAACGGCTGCAAAGCTTCAATAACTTCATGTTTCACTTGAGTTATTCAGCAAACATTTTGCGACAACATCATTGCGTCCCTGTTGGAAAACTCTAATGGGTAGATTGTGGTTTACACATCTGATGGGAGCCTTGTCAAAACCTTTGTTCTTTGGTTTGATAAAACGTTTAGTTGATTATCGATCTGCTTGTAAAATGTAAGAGGGCCACACAGCCTAAAACTAAATGTATGTGCAAAAAATTATATTTTTCAGCCACCTATTTCCAAATGTAAACACTGTGTTGTTTATATATCTATGCAAATATTCCAGTCCTTCAGTTTGTTGAAGTTTTTCCCTCCACAGGAGGAATGTCTGCCACATTGCCTGCCTACAATCAAAACAGGTCACTTGCTTTTTAGAAGTTAAACCAAATTGTTCAAGACAAACAATAACGAGAAATTCTCAGCCAATCAGGACTCAGAGTAATACTGAAACTTCTGCCTATCTGCCAGGGCTTAATTTAAGTAGACATTTCTCCCTAGAACTCTGTTTAGCTACAATCCCCTTAAAAATGCATTTTTATTCTTTAAAAATAGTTTCCTGTGGTTGAACAGCAGCTTAAATCATCCATCGTTAAAATCTAATCAAGAATTAATAAAACAATTGACAAAGAAACGTATATTACCTTTCTTTTAAATGTCAAATACCCCAGCATGTTAACAGAAAAGCTGAGAAGGTAACAGATGGACAAGTCTTGTTTCACTATAATGAAACTTTCATTTAGGCACTTTCCTTGACTATGAATCAGCTTTGTGAATAGGCGTTTGAAAAAAGCCCAGCTGGTAGCGTTGGATGGGTAAATCTGGATACATTGTTTCCATATCCAGACCAATAAAGATTCTGCGTGCGATCCTGTACACGTTACTACTTGAAATCAGCTGCATGGAGGTGTCGCTTGAATGAGTTTGCAATTGATATAATAAGAATTGTGAATAACGGAGGTGCTTCTGTTCCTAATTTTTAATTTCTGGAATTGTACTTATCTGGGTAAAGATCAGTGTAGGAGCATGCATCATCCGAGTACACAGTCAGCAAGGTTACAAATATTTGGGCAGCTCACAGACTCACAGTGAGCAAAATTCATATCCCATGGAAACTGTGATGGAAAACTGTTAAATGCCTCAATATTAACACTTATCACCTCAGCTGTGCGTATTTGGTGTATCTGAATGAAATTATAATTAACTAATCAGACTAATTACGAGAATGAGGCCAAACAAGCTGAAATGAAAAAGGGGAAAATGTTCAATTATTACTAGTTGGTGAACTGATTTATTGGCAATTGAAGAATGAATGTTGTTCCGTCCATGTAAAATTGCCAAACCTCTCATCCAGGTTTCCAGAGTAGTTTTTAAAAAAAATGTAATTTTGTTTTATTTAATTTTTATTTATCTTAATTAGTTATATTTCGCAGTTGAAAACTTTGTCTTTTCTTTGAAATTTCATAATTATGGTTTGACAATAGTGGCCCAATAATAAGATAGCTAGTCCACAGAATATTGTGGTGGTTGTGTTATCTTACAATTTTATGTTTTATAAAACAGTGGATACTTGTTCATGGTAGCCTGAATTGTCACTCATTTCGATCGGTTTTTAATTCAATTTTAATTAAATTATCCTACAAAAACAGATGATTAAAAAACTGATCTTTTTTTTCAATTTAACAAACACTCAAATATAATTAATAGGTTAAGATTCCAGCTGTTAAAGGTATACCTTTTTATAATGAAAATCCATATTCATAGCATGATAACAAAACATATTTTTTTGTTTAACTTTCCTTGTCAAAGCTCATCATAACAGTGGCATATTGATGTGGGTATATACAAATGATAATAAAAACATTCAAACAAACAGTCTAACTTGTTTCTTAACGTAACCTGACAACTATCCCCTCCTGTTTCTGCCTCTAATATGTTGCGCTCTTCATATAAACCCTTCCCTCCACACCCCACTTTCATCCCATGGGCAAGCCAAGGGCTGACAGCTTTGTTTGTGTTCTCAGCTAAGTGATTTTTAATCAACTGGTCTGCATGAGTCCTCCCAAGGGCCAGAGCAGCTGAGGCTGGGAGACGTTGAGTGTTGGACTGGTGGATGGGGGAGTGAAAAGTTCGAACTACAGCTGATGAATGAGGTTGTTTTAATGTAGTGAGAAGAGCATAACATGTCAAACCACAATGTTTCTGAAAAAAAAATTTTTTTCCGTACACACGTTGATACATTAAGAGTTTTTCTGCCTGCAATGCTCTATGTTGTTTTTAATGGTAGAAAACATCCAAGACATGATTTGAATAGTTTCCACAAAGGGAATCCAAATTTTTTTTCCAACACCATATTTTAACTGAAAACTGTACTTTTAAGAATAAATAGTCTTTTAGATGTTATTACATATTACACACGTAAAAAAACACAATCCATCAATGTGAATTAGAAAAAAGGCTTCACAAGTGCAAAGAGGCTAAAAGGTCAAACCTGAAACAAAAACCTGTATACTTGTGCAGATGGTCTCATTTAAAAGTCCTCTTCAGTGCCTGCTACCTATGGCCTTTCAGACTTGGTCGTTATCCCTGTTGACTGGAAATGCTACTTTCTAAGACTTGGTAGACGAGCTCTGTGAGGGTGTTCCTTTTCAGGTAAGGTTTTTTATTTTTTTATTTCTCTACTTACTTTTTTTGTCTTTTTCTATAGCTGAGAAGCTTTTTTTCCAAAGGCTGAACAACCTTTGAAGGTGCCTAATCTCAATCATAGAAAAAGGATTTGTCAAAGGATTTTGTATAAATATATATATATTTAAAAAAACATATATATATATTTTTTTTTTATTTGTATTTTTTTTTTTCTAATGAAACAAAGTTGATGACAAAGGGTGACACCCCAGGGTGGGAGACCACTAACTTTCCCAACCTGTCTGCAATCTGATCACGGTCATGAACTCCTGGTAGATTTTGATGTGGATCAATAACATCACCAGCTTCTTTAGTCTGGTCAAGTGTAGACATTCTTCCCCTCAAATATCAATCAATTTTACATTAATATTTCTCAAAGCATAATTCAGATTTACGTGGAGGATTTAATGGGAATGGCGACTTTTGTGGTACTCTATATACATTGTATGTCTCCTAGAGTAACCTGAGCATAAACTGTTGGTAGATTTTGGATTTGTCTGCTGGTTTTGAAATTTGCTGCCGTACAAAAAGTTCTTAAGTTTTGTGTCTGCTTTCTTTTCACTGACTAAACTGCATTGCAGCATATGAGAAAATTATTGGATTTATTTTCCACCACCAAAGCCATTCAGAAGCGATCATGTTTTCATGGAGTGGTTTAAAGTTAACAGACTGTGTAGGGTTAAGATGCAGGAGAAGTTGTTCATGAATCCAGCTCAGAAGAAGAAGTAAGTGTCCAAACTGGAAATTAGAGCTAGTACTGTAAGGGAAAACATTTTGGGAAGAAAAGGGGAAGAAAGACGTTGGTGGACATCTGATATATGAAATATAAACAGATCTGCTTCAGAAAGTACTGATAATGCGCGGAATGTTATATCTGGGAGCACAATGGTCTTCAATGTATCCATTTATCTCTTTTTTTATTACACCTTTCAGTGATGCCTCAAAAATAGAAGTGGATAAGCAGCTAATTTAAGTTATTTTATGGATAACGTTCAGTATATTAAACCAACCACTTAAAATGACAGCGATCTGTATCAGAAACTCAACATTGCATGTAAATAAACTTTTAATTTTGAATTGAGAATTGAATTTTTTTCAAGTCAAACAAAAATTATATTCCTGAGTCTGATGTAGTTGTCTCTGCAGTGTAAACTTAGTCCTATTTACTCAAGCAGTTGTAAATTGGTCACATTTCTTTTCTACCTCGGTTCAGTTGTCCCTTTGTAATACTATACATTTTTCTTATTTCATCGAAAAGTTAATTAATTTGGCACAATTATTTTGCTCCAAGTCAGATATTGGTTACATAGCACATTTGAAGCTGACTTTTGTAATGTTGCTTTATATAAAAGATGCTTCAGGTTACAGTAACCAGTGTGGAGTAAATAAACATAGCTATATGAGCAGGGGATGGTTAGGTTACGACATACCTACACTGAATAACGAGAAAGGTGGTCTCTAAACGTCATTTGTATGATGAGGTTAGTTAAAAGCAGTCGTCTTGGGCTCGCAAATAATATAGTGATCTCTTCTTGTGCAATCTCTTATGTTAGGTTACATCTGGAAGCCAATCGATCTCGTAAGCAATGTATCGGTTCGTTACATTAAAACTTCTCTAAGACATTGCAATTCGTCCCTCTACACCACTGAGCTTTTTTTTTTTTAAGTACATTTCTTTTTTGTTTTCAAATAAAAACTAAACCAGTATAGAACCAATGCAAAATACATTTTAAGATGTAAGCATTATTTTCTTTTGTCGCTAAAATAAAGCTCATCTTCTTCAATGGCAAAATTTGAAAGTGATCCCATTGAGTTATAGGCAACTGGAAATGAACACATATCCCTTATCATATATTGACAGTCTTGTTATCCTTTTTAAAACTTCTACTTATCTATGTTTGTAATTTGTTACCAAAGGAAGTTTTAGATACTTACATATATGGTTTATCTGTGACAGAAAGTAATTGCAATGCATAATCACTTGTATCTTCATATTTCTAAAGAAGAGAAATGCAAGTACAGCTCTATTTTTGTGGAGAAATGTTAAGCTAAATTTGAATTAAAACCCAAAACAAGTCTTAACAAATGGAATTGGTATTAAATCTAGTTATTTTAGCAAAAAAAAACAAGGTGAGAGATTATGATCCGGTTGTTTTTCTTGTGATACAGAAAGTTTCCATCATTCGTCCATTCAGATCCATGCACAGATCCGACTTGGGCCTGCCAGAATTGAGAACTAACAACATCGTCTCTCTTAATCAGAAAATGCCACTAATATTATCATAGCTGTCATTTATACCTAACTACTAATCAGAGCCCCCTTTTTTTTATATAAAAAAGAACCCCGGCTCAACTCAACAATCAGGAAGCTGCTTCTTTTATCACTGAGACGTTTCAACTTCCCATCTATTGTTACTGTGACTGCGTTTCCTTAGATTGTCTAATTAATAAATTAATCACCTTAATTTGTCTGTTAGAACAGGCATTTACAGCTGGTTTATTTCTAAATGAGATTTGATTAGATGTCTTGATGGAAGATTTTATCAGCTTTCTGTCGCAACCGTAGGTTATTGTTTTCAAGTGTATAATACTGAGAATTTCCTGACACTAAGCTGACATGTAAAACCACAAGATAAACTATAATATAGAGGGGAATGTATAAGGGTGGATTGTCTGGCAGCTGTCAAACCGGAGGCGTCGAGTATCTGATGCTACTTATTAGGAGATGGGATTAGTCCGCAGATAATTTATTATTTGTTTGGTAATCCGCAGACAGTGCTGTTGCTGAAAATATTACCTATTCAAGACAATTAACCGTACAGTACACCCTTGCTGCATGTAGAAGACATGAACACAGCACATGTAGCCTGCTGTCATGCAGCACTGCACTGATAAATGGAGAAAATGCAAGACTGTAGACTACCATGTAAGACTGGTTCTGTTTGTCTAATTTGATTTAGGCTTTGTAGGTCTTACAATGTCATAAACAACTTAAGCTTCAGATGAATTATTATCATTACAAGCCCCAGAGCTGGCCAGAGTGGATAAAGCAAAGAAATAACACTTATCCCTTATCACTTTATCCCTCGTTGAAGGATTCGGAGTAATTCTACACTGATAGCAAAGAGAAAATGGCCATGGCCTGAAGTCTCTTTTAATGTTTTAACTATTCTTCTTACATTTAGTATTTGTTGAACAAGTCAAGGTCTCAGGCCTTCAGATAAATGGAGTGAGGGGGTCGAGTTTCAGAGCAGAAGTTAACTGGGGACTGCTTTTATAAGACTGATGCTTGCATTTTCTTATTGTTGAGAAACCTTCAGGGAGGAGGGCAGCTACTAATCAAGGCCTTTGAGATTTAAGAGAGTAGTTGAGGACGCTATATCAGTGAAGCATTAGATCTTTTAAAACAATTCTTTCCTAACACCCCTGCCGTCATGTTCTTGTGTAAACTTGATAAGGAAAAGTTTAATTTACTTTCCATGACTAACTCAGTTCAGTGATCACCCTGCAGTGGACCAGCTGTGCACATGTGTACAGCGTACAGGGAGAAATGGGGGTTCTGAGTGTTTCAACTTCTTAGCTCCTGCAGACTGGTGGAGAATGCATGCAGCATCCTATATACACAATCTCAGCTGTTTCCCACCCAGCGTCTGGTCTCCTTCCTCCTTTCTGCTCTGCAGAAGCAGATGCGGAAGAGCAGAGATAACTCTTAACTTTGTTTTGACACTTTTGATTAAGGACCATTGAAGGAACACCTGTATGGCGGGGGGGAACAATGCACCAAGCCCGTAGAGAGATTGATTTTGTGCATTAGAGAGGCAGCCTTTGTCTAAAGCCACGAGGCCCTTTGTTATGCTAACCAGCCGTGGAAGATTTCCAATTCAATTTCACCTGAACGCTGGTCAGCCGCACGCTCCATTGTATGGCGTCCCTCGGGCCTGGCAGCCCCCAGCCCCCCCCCCCCCCCCCCCCCCCCCCCCACCCCCCCCCCCCCCCCCCCCCCCCCCCCGACACCCACCACCTCCACCGCTGCCTCTTCCACAGCAGACTCTCCCCTGTCGTCTCTCAAACTGCAATTTAGCCACTAAGGAGGGTGCGTTGTATGTGAGAGTTAAGTTGTGTGTGTGTGTGTGTGTGTGTGTGTGTGTGTGAGGGGAGGAGGGGGTGCTGTGGACTAGATTGACAGCCGACTGGATACTCTTGCCATAATATTCACTGCATCCTGTTCTTGTGTGTGCAGTGGGCCGCAGAGAGGATCACAGTAAAATGAGATGATATTAATTATCCTAATCCTGATAGCTCTCTCTGGAACTCTGCTTCCACTCATCTGTCTCAGGAGAGGACTTGGATGGTCAGACAGAGAGAATGTCAGAGAAATGACATGAAAGCTCATGGATTCAATAGAGAGTACTCACCACAAAAGGCTGCTTACTAAATACAGTGTTTTTCCTGTTCTGTATGTCTTCCATTTCTCCACTTATGATTTACATTCCTAATTTTCTTTTATTATTATTATTTGAAAAAACAAAAATGGACGTAAAAGCAAAACATATCTTTTGACCTTGAATTAGTGATTGTATTGTACATTTTTAACACATATTTCACACACATTTCCAACTAAGTTTTCCAACTCTCACATATTAATTATTATTTACGTTCTGAAAATTATTTTTAGATAAAACTGCGGGAGCGATTTTAATTGAATATCTCTATAAAAGAAGAGCATGATAATTGAACTCAGGGCCTCATGAATAGGCCTGTATTACATAGAGATTTCAACAGTGATAAAATGGCACAGCGCTCAGCTGCAGCCATTTACTCTGCGTGCAATAAGAGAAACTTCTTAATTCACTCATTATGCTTGATGATTGTATTATTTTAGTGGCATCACACTCCAGTAGGCTGGATGTGATAACATTGAAAACGTCATTAATTACTTTTTTGGTCTGCATGTAATGAATGAAGCTGTGTGATTTTGCTGAGTGAAATGCAACTTTAGGATTCTTACAAGTTTTTCAAAAAATGCAGTCTATGTCTGTGGAGTACCTCTTGGTTTTTGTGTCTGAGCCTCACTCAAATGCCTCCATTTGTAGAATTTCCCTCCTTTAACCATTTGTCTCCCAGCAATCAAACAAGACGCCTTTTTACTCACATTTAAAATTAATTGATTTGTGGTTCATCTGTGCGTTTGCATGGTTGTTTCCGATTTTGATAGTTCTTTGTTCCGTAATGCAGCACATCAACATAAATGTGTGCACAGAAAGGCCTAATCCTGGCCTGAAGTGGAGGTACTGTATATTTAGAATGCTTTTGATTGTGAAGGTTGTTATTATTGAATTTGAGTGACGATCACGGTCGTTTGATCGTGAATCAATGCCCCTCTGTTGCGTTCAATGCGCTTGAGGGCACGCAGAGGTGCTGAAATTGTTTCATAGGGTATATTCCTTTACTAGGTCTTTGAGGAGCTCTTGTCTTCTCTCTTGAGCTTGCCCTGTAGCCTGATGAGACCCCTGCAGGCACCACACTTACTCACACGCGCCCTGAAACCACTGCCGCAGACAAAGTAAAGTGAGGAGAATAGCTGTTTACCTCTTATGCCTGAGGTATCAGTGCCAGCATAGAGTGCCACATCTTCCCCCTTTCAGCAACCCCCCACCCCAGCCTTCAATAGGCTTGTGAAGTGTGAAGTATATTTTTGTTCTCGTGTTTTTATACCAATTTTAATTCCACAGCTGCATATCTGAGAAGCAGGATTTCCTTGGTTAGCTTCCCAGATTTTCTTTCTCTCCATCTTGCCACTTCCCTCCCTTGTATCCTCCCTCACGTCCCTTCTCCTACCCCTACAATCCCTAACCACTCTGTGTGACTCTTCTCGGCAACCCCCCCCCGCCCCATAACACTCCCCACCCCCTTCCGTTGCCTGGGGGCTGATTATTTTAGTGGAAATACCGCCATCATGTATTGCTGCCAGATTCTGCCAGCCCAAGCCTCTGCCACCCCACCCCTCCCTCCCCGCCCCCATACCCACATCCCTCCACTTAGAATAACCAATCTGATGATGTGACAGTTTCTTTCTCCCCGTAGAAAATCTGCCTCTAACCCTTTTTCTCTCCCTCTTGCGTTTTGGATTCCAGCGTTGTTTGACATGTTATGGAAGGGTTTCAGCTTCCCACCTCCGCAATCCTTATTCTATCCTAGGGAAGCGGTTGGCATGGGAATCTAATACTTGGCAAAGAGGGCAAGGAAAAGAGGGTGATGATGGAGGGGAGGGCATTTAAAAAAATCTTTTCATATACTCTGTCTTTCTTTAGTGTCTAAAATATCCTCTTCATTTCCAGCACTATATCTCATATATTTTTTATTTATTTAACTTGCGTTTCGCTGGTATATCAGGCCTGGGCCTAACATGACTTCAAAAGTTGAAAATCATATAACATACTGTCAAATAACATACTGTGTTATTTTTTTTTACATTTTGTTTGTCAGTGGTTGGGGCGATGGTTATCCGTTACCATGCAGAAATGAATGGGGAGAAATCCAATCCTGTTATAAAGCTGTTAAAAGTTTAAATGATTCTTTCTTCATGAGAACTAGATGAAACCACTGCAGCTGCACTCTTCTAGTGCATCAGCTGATGCATAGCACCCTGTTGGGACAAACTGCCACTAAATAGAAAGCTGATGTTTTTAGAATTCAATTTTTTGTACCTGCTCAAACATGATTGTTTTGTCCTTGTAAGAGTATTAAGGGAAAGAATATACTCAACTCCACTAATTGCATTTTATAAATGTTTACTTATCCTGCATCCTTTGGGTTGTACTTGTCCTCTAAACTGAATGGAATGCCCACACAATATACTATATACAGGAAACGAGTAGATGCAGAAATATATTTTCTCAGATGTACAACTACCTTGGTTTTGGGGCCGATGCTGCAACTGTTGTTTTTTGGCCTTGCCAAACTGTAGTATCTCTCGTTATTACTATTTTCATTGTCAACATTCTGCATTTCCAGAAGTTTGGACTGATTTGAGTAAACTTGTGTGCCCCCTAGTGGGATCCTCTTATAATAAGTGCAGTTTATTAGAAATTATGTGAATGATGAAGACTACTGACATTATAGATTTTGATAATAATTAAGTTTAAAAAGCAAGGAGACTTTCAGTATCTGTACTCACAACAGCTTACTAACAGAAATCAGCAAGCTTTGTTTAAAGGAAATCTTTTCCTGTCAACAGATTCAGCCATTTACTGGAAATATCTAGACTATAGGTCTATTTTTTTTTCTTTGCAGTGTGTTCTTTAAGAAGCATGTTAGTCACTCGCCCAGGTGATCTTCCAGTCAAGTCTGGGAAATCGCAACAAATCGATTCATTTACGGTCATCTGCAGAGGTCTTTCCTCACACCCTCTGGTTTTGGTCGCGCAAAACCTTCCAGACCAGCACACACTTTGATACACACAGGGTAATAACGCCTCTGGAAATAATTTTTATCCAGTGGGGAAGTCGGCCTGAGTTTGCAGGCTAAAGCACAACTGAGGGCTTATTCTGATGCCAATCACACACACCTCCGGCAATGCCATGATGGAGGCCATTAGCTTAATTTTGTGCCATCATCTCCTATCAACTCTATTGTCACGTAATCATATAGTTAGTTTGCCAATTATGATCAGCTCATGTTGGTGTTAGGTATTTCAAGCTCAAGGTGAGCCTAAAAAGAGGTTAATCAACGTTTGCTTGTTACGTTGTCTCAGTTAATGCATTGCCCAAAAATGCTTTCTGTCTCTCCAACTGCCTCCCTGTGTCTGTTTCTGAGAATGGCTCTGTCTTGGTGGTGGGATCTGGCCGCCTACAGATAACTGCAGTCTTTGTGCAACCCATTCTAAGCGCATGCATTCTGTTCCATTCAGAGTGGGTTAGGTTATTTATTCGTCCATTCTGATCATTTACATGCATTTCCATCATACGTCCATGTACCGATTTGTTTATTCAGTCACACATCCGTGTGGCTCGACTCTGCACAATAATGGCCATAAAGGCAACAAATGTTGAATAATGGTTATTTAAACTTGCTCTAATAAAGAGCTCACAGCATGTCCAGTCTGCAACTGGCCCACATATGCATTACATTATGCCACATATTAATATGCATAGTAGGGGAGATGAGGACAGATAGCCCTGTCTGCAATGAGCTTTTTATCAATGTGCGGTTCTTCTCAGCATGCAGAGCAGCCCTGGCAGCCCCCAGCGTGAGCCTGAGCAGGCAGAGCTGTCATTGTTTAACGCCTCCCCTGATTAGTTTACTCTCGCCTGATTAGAAATTAATTAAAATGATGACACAGATCCCAGCAGAGGAGCAGTAGAAGGGGGGTGAAGTGGAGGAAAACGGTGGATATGCTTGGGAGGGGGGGGGGGGGATGCGGGGGCAAGGTGAAAGGAGGGTTATTGGCTTGTCCATGGGGAAGGGCTGAAGTTAAGTCAGGGAGCTTTTAGCAGCAGAGTGTGCAGCGGGGAGGGATTTGGTGTGGAGTGTGTGGCAAGCATGAGGGGTAAGTGTTTTGGGGCAGAGGGGGGTAGCGCGCAGGGAGTGGTGCTCTGGCGGGGGACAAACACGGCTTAATAAGTGACTCTTGTCGCAATCAGAACATCGTTTTCTCATGCATTCTAATGAGCTGGATGTAGCAGTGGAGATCAGTTCATGCTCTAATTTATTCAATATATTTTGTGTATTCACCCTGTTTATTTAATAACAGCAACCATGCACATTAATCAACATCTCAGCCATCATCACATCAGCGTAAATGCTCCAGCGAGAGTCCTCCCCCTGTGTCTGCCTGGGTCATGTCTCTGCTTTTGGGGACAACACCACTGGCAAACATTGTGCCACCGCTATCTTCTTCCTGGTTATTGCATCTGCAGACGTGGGGAATGTTGCCATGCAAGTCAGAACAATAGTTTTGAGTATTATATCGGGGCTGGATAACATCGCGGTTCAGCAAATATGAATGTCGTAAACATTTTGAGTGTGCGGCGGTGGCTTACATGTCACTCATGGATGAGCCTGTAATTCTATCTGCTAATAATTCTCCCTGAAGTCACGCTCCTGTTCTCCCACAGCTGCCTCTGTTTATGTTTGCTCTTTTCATTTCTCCCTCTTGTCTTTTATCCATTCATTATTGTCTCTGCGATGGCTGTCTTTTCAAGAAAAGACTTTCAAACCACAAAGTTTTGTCTTCTCTAAGCAAACACCAGTTGATTTCTTCTCCAAACTTCTGCTTTAGCTTTTAGCTTCAACCTGTTGCTCTCTTGGTCCGCTGCAGTCGTCTCCTCTTTTCCAATGCCTATATATATATATTTTTTTTCCTTTTTTCCCCCCCCTCCCCTTATAATTTAACCAAAGGCTTGAAAAAGGTAGCGGATGAGCCATGGGTGCCTGTGTGTGGGTGGGTGGTGGTGGGGTTAGTGCGGTGTGGAGACTAGTGGGTTTCCCATAGCAATGAGGGCCCGCGGTTCTCCTGGTAACCTAATTGGCATGTGTTTCCTGGCGGGTCTTATTGAGGCCTCTCCTAATCACTGTCCCCAGCCCTAACAAGAGTGACCTACAGTATTGCTGCTGCACTGAAGGAGCATGTCTTTTGTTGTTTTATTTCTTTCTCTTTCTTCCTCTTGTCTGCCTTCATCCCCCTCGTCTTAACAGAGGGACTCGTTGAGACGGCCTGATTACCACAGTCAGGTCCAGAAATACGTGCACAAATGCACGTGTTTATGAGGGATCTTACCATTCAACCCCCCCCCCCCCCTGCCGATATAAAACCAGTTGGATTATTGAGGCAGACTCCTGCCCAACTGAGCATGTAAACCCTAATTGGGAAATGCTTTAAATAATTTCTAATTAGTACAAGTGTGGGAATAATTGGCGGGGTAATCTGAGGATTAATTATCAGTGCTGCGCGTGTGCTTGTGTTAGTTACTGTTTATGAGTGCGTGCATTTGTGCTCGACGAACACACGCGCGTGTGTGGGTTGTTGTGTGCGTGCGCATGTGCATTTGTGTCTGTGTGCTCTTGAACACAGTCCGCAAGGCCTGGATGGGTGATTGAATAGACCCCAGGTTGTGTAGCTTGTAAATGGAATCCTGTCCACTCAAGGAGGTCTGTGGAGGAGGGAGGCCAAGACAGAAGCACCTTTGTTGGCCAAGTTGTACTGTGGGTGGGCCCCCCCCCCACCCCATGTCTGCAGACCCTCATTTGTATCACGGTGGGCATCCACCCCCTCTCTTATGACCCCCACCTTATTTAACAGCTAACCCAGCCTCTACCTCCCCTTCACCTCACCCAGCCTTCCCCAGCTCCAGCCCCCTCCACTCACCGAGCACAGCACTCTCATCTTCTTTCTTTGGCTAAATGACGTGCTTTATTTTCTTTGACCCAATATGCTCCCAAGCTCGGCTGTTGCTCTCCCTCTTCCCATTTTTTTTACCTAGCCGTATTCTTCTGCCACTTTCTCCTCTCCAGTCATGTTCATCCTCTTCTACCCTCCTACACATCTTCATCCCTCTTCCCATCTTCCTGTGGAGGAGAGTGCAAGGAAGCCCCGGGCTCTTGAGTTGTGTACTTCCACCTGGTCTGCACTCTAATTGCTGCATCCTTTCTTTTGGTGAAAAAAGAGATGGTGAGAAAGGAGGGAGATGAAGAAGAGTACAACCACTTGTTGCTCCAACGAAGGTTTTATAACACTTCATGCTGAACTGGTATCATTTTGGGACAGGAAGGAAAGCTTTTATGAGCTCAGTTTAATTTTCATAAAAGCTTTACTTTGAAAAACATTCAAAGCTCCAAATCCACCCCCATTTGTTATATTAAGTCTTCACTCAGAAGTTTTCTCATGCACCATCCTGTCTCTGTGTGGATGCTGGAAATAGCTCCCTGATTCACCATGTCACCTTCTGCCTTCCTTCTCTTTCTCCCTCTGTGTGACAGATGGCTCCTAAGGCCATACAAATGAGGAGCGGTAAGCAAGTAAACAAACAAGCCGGGATCAATATCCCAGGAGACTAATTGAACATTGTCACAAACAATTTTGCTGAAGCCAGCTTTTTGTCATTTGCTGTTCTTTCCCTCCCCAAGCTTGATTCCTTCATCTTGGCATGTAGTGCCAGCTGGATTAAACGTGTTAGTCGCCACAAACTTGTGTCAATCACAAATATTGCGTTCCAGTAATACATTATACTAATTTATACATAATTACTAGTCCATTAAAAGCACAGACGGAGGCATGTGTTCACAAAAATGTGGATTTAATCTAGTTTTTTTTCCTTATATTTGAACTTGCATGACTGATTTGATGTGTTTTATAAAGTATTGGCTGGAAGCTTCTGGCTCAAGGGATAAAATGATTCATTCCAATGGTAAGTACCATGGTGAATTCTCTTTCTTTCTTTCTTTCTTTCTTGACTAAACAACTTGAAATACACTTCACCTAACTGTGTTTTTTCTCTGACTGATCGCACACGCAAATTGAGCTAATGATGCTCACAGGCGCCCATCGCTCGGCTGCTAATCTGGTTAGTGAGATGCATTTACAGAGGATGTAGATTTATTTGTTTGTAATCCTCCCTCCATTGCAAACACAGCCACGACACATATGGGGAGGATGTAGGTTTTTCTTTTCTTCTTTTTAACGGTTGGATTTAAACTGTCCCCATTTTCTCGGCAAAGTATGCTCAGTCCATGAGGCGAGGCCAGGTGCCTGGCCCATTCTCTGACATTTACTGGGCTGGTACAAGGACGTACCCTTTCCCTTCCCCTCCTCTTCATCCCATTCCTCCCAGTTAATCAGACTGGTGTGAAAAGGAGGCTGATAAGCCCATTGTCTGGCTGACAATGTCTTGGTGATAGGGGCATAGTGGCCAACTGGATGGTGTTCTGTCCCTTGTCCTCCTGCATCATCCCATCCCATATTTCCTTGCCCTGAACTCCTCTGCCCTCTCCTCGCCCGTTTATCAGTCTTTCTTTACCTTTTTCTTAAATTCTTGCCCCCCTTTGCTTTTCCTTGCCCCCCCACCCCCACCCCTATGCAGCCCCGAGCTTTCCCTCCCCGACCCGTCTCTTCATTCCCCTCTCTGCTCACCCTGCTCTTCCCTCCATTGAGTTGCAGAGCCACCAGAGGGAACTCATTAGTGCAGTGCTCCCAGGTTAATTGGCTTCCTCAAAGAAAGGACTGAGAAAGAAGAAATGAATGAGAAGAACACCCACTCTGTCCAGGGAGAAAAGGGAATCGACCTGTGTGTTTCTCATAGTGGCAACACCTCTAAACAGTGATGCAGCTGCTGTCAGCCCAGATGTGATCCTTACTCACTGATTAGCACTGCAACCTTGTTAACTGTGCATGTAGAAGGGGCAAGGCCTTGGCCCCTATTGTTGAATTTATCTTGCGTGGAGCTATGTAACAAATCTGTAAGGCGCCCCATGTGACAGGTTCATATTTCTCTTTGCAAAGGAGACGATAATATCACGCTGAATTGAATGCACTATCTGCAGGCTATCTGGATGACACTATGCAGAGATGGTGACTGTGGACTGTGGACTTGTGTGCATCCATCCTTCCATTTCTATGAAAAACTCACCTGGGTATGCCTCAATGCCCCGGAGGCCATGGCACAGCCCTCGAGGTCCTAAGAAACTGAGGAAAATGACTCTTGAGGTAGTTTGTTGGAGGAGTGGTGCTTATGACAATACCAGAAGTGTGTGAGTGGAGTGTGGAGTGCTGTCCACTCTTTAATTAATCACGCTGCTTCCTGTCACCTCGGGCAACCAGCACATGTCTGCCAGAAAACGTATCGCCTCCAAAAGTCAGAACAAGGCCAATACATTGGTCAAAAAATTATAGTTTTTATTGACAATTATGTTAAATCAAGAAAGAAGGAAAAGGAAATGTGTAATGTATCATGTTGTTTTTTATAATATTAAACAGACTAAAATATTGACTATGCAAAGTCTAGAAAAGATGAAGTCATTATTGTGCTTGTAATGTTTGGACATTGTTTTTTAGAAAGCAATATATCTAGTGAGCATTGCCTGTTCTTTTTTTTTCAAAAGTTAAAATAATTGGTTACATGAGTTTGAAAGAAGTAAAACAAAAAACACTGCATGGTTTAAATAAATTGTTTCTAGATAAATGGCTGTAGATTTGTTCTTGATATTTCAAAGATTCGAATTGGAAATGGTAACAATGAATGCATACACATGATTTCAGACTGACCCCCTTAATTTAAAGAGATGAAAGTTTAACTGAAACTGGAAAAACCATCACAAATAACTTATGCAAAAGCTTTTTGTTTTAATTATGTTGGTTCAGCAGATATGAATCTGGTTTAAAATCAGATGTCAAAACCAATACCACTTTATAAGGAATGTCTGAACTATTATCCCTCTGGAGAAAATTATTTTACAACAAGGAAGTGCAATCTAAAAAAGAAAAACTGTCCAAAAACTTTTTGGGGGAAAAAAAAGATGAGGTCCTATTCATGCTATACACAATCATCATCTTCCTGGGCTTAACAATAAGAAAGAAATAAGTTGTGTGAACCAAAGGGCAGTATGTAGTCTGTCTGAATTAAGATCCTTTGGATAAAGAAAGAGCTGAACTTATTGAAGCCAGTTTTGATTAAGTTGCTGACCAGGGATGTCACATTCCTCCAACAGACAATGATCCACACCAGCCAAGACTGATGTAGCCTTCTTTGTCTTTGTCTAGGTGAAAAAGTTTGACAAAGAAAGCTGCTGCTCTCCAACAATTTAATTCATAACCAGATAAAGTTGCCCAGGTGACTGAGTGTTAGAGGTGCTTCTATAATAGATATTTCAATCGACAACTCTGTTAAACACATTTGAAAAAACGTAGTCATTGCTGTCAATTAAAATACCCTGCCTCTTGCTCTTATACAGAAAATAATTTCACACACATATGTAAGGTTGGCGGTATACTGCCAGCCTTACAGTTACTGGTTGACCTGACCACATATCCTGATCCACACCCGCTGATGGACAATGACAGAGTTTCGGGGTTTGAGAAAGCAGAGGAATATGGGAAGATGTGGACATGGGATGCCTAAATATTATAAATATAGCTCTCTTCATCCTTTTCTCTTCTTCTCCGTCTCCCCTTTTTATCCTCTGGCTCTCCCCGGTGAGATGATAACAGGATCAGCGATTCACTGGACTTCATCCAGCAAAGAGATCATATTCAGATGGGAGAGGTTGAGACTCTCTTCAGACTGCACCTAACAGTGCGGGATTATGGGAATGAGAGGATGGATAGCACCAAAATTAGTCACAAGCCCATCTTTTGCCGTCTTCGCTTCTCCATTGGCTCTGCTTCGCTGTGTTGGACATCAGTACGGGTGCACACATCGCGCACACACACGCACAAACACACGCGCACAAACACACACGCACTAACCTCCCCCCTTGTCTTTTCAGCTGAGAGAAAAAGCAAAAAAGCAAGATGAGGGGAGGGGGGGGGTCTGCATAGATTCTCTGCCATTGTGTGTCAATCATTCGGGTTGTGTGTGTGTGTGTGTGTGTGTGTGTCAGTGAGAGAAACGGAGAGAGAGAGCTCGCCTCCAGTGATTAGCTCTGTCAATGCTGAGCTCTTGCTGCTTACAGAATAATACAGTAAGGCCTTGAGGAGCAGGGAAATAAGAGGAAGGTGGTATGCCTGTAGGCCTGCCGGCTCAGCGGTCAATGGTTTTGTGTTTCTGTGTGTATACCTAGGGATGTATGTTTGAGTGTGTTTTTTTTTGGGGGGGGGGGGTGACTGTGTTTATGCAACTATCTTGTGTCTTTTCATGTTGGAGTGTGTTTTTCCGTTTGTTTTTTGTGTGTGTTATTTGGAAGCTGAGTTGCCTGATTTTTTTATTTATTTATTTTTTAGCTGGGCAATGCTTGAAATAGAGGATGTCCGAGGCTGGATCAACAAGATCTGAGCTCATAAGTCAGTGGAGTCTGGGCTCACTCACAGACACGCACTCACACAGGATGGACGCTCTTTCGTTCGCTGGTCAGCTGGCTGCGTACAGCCTTCCACAGCTTTTCCCGTTTTACCCCGCAGTCTCTTGATCTGTCCTACACACACACGCACACACACGTGTGCTCACACGTCTTTTTTGCTCTTGTTATAAGTGGGTGTGCAGCATATCGCCTTGAGCTGAAGATGAACATGAAATAAACACAAACTAGGATAGTGACAGTTTTAAATCGGCTTTAGATCACTATGAAAGGTAAAGGATTAGGACGCTTTTCTCAGTCCTGAGGAGATAGAACGCAGTCTTGGAGGAGAGCCCACTCCTCTTAGCTTACTGTGAGCTGGGTGTCTATCTTCTAATCTTCTAAAGCACTCTTACACCATTTGCATGTAGTGTGTCCTACATAGTTAGCACATGCTTTTCTAAATAGGCCATGATGGAAAAAGACATATTTCAGAATACTAGTGATAGAATGTAATAGTTTTTCTCTGTGTTGTAGTCTTTTTTGTTGTAGTTTTTTGTTTATAATATGCATTGCAAATTCTCCCCATGGACGTTTCTTTCTTCTTTTTTTTAATAGCAACTTGTTGGGTCTCAGTTCAACCTATGAGCTTTTCTTTTTACATTTAAGATGAAGCAGTTTTGTGTTTGTGCTTGGCTTATAGGCAGTTAAAAGCATCCATTTGTTTCTATTATTTTCTATTAGGTTAATATAAACATTTAAACACAATTTTTCTACAATTGATAGGACTTTATTTTGTGTTCCATTTTAAATGTCATTGTATTTATTTATGAAAATGAGGCCAAATGGCGAAGTCATTGATTTCATAATGATTTAATGTAATCCATGTTTTGCTACCTAATCACTGTAATTGTAAATATATAAGCTACTATGTGGGCCGCACACTTGTCTTTTGATTTCCGTGGGTATTGTCAGCTTTTTTCTTTTTTCTCTCTCTCTACCAAATCGGGCATGAAACCACCCCGGGAGAACGTTTTTCTTCGTTTTTTTTCTTTCTCCACCTTATTGTCGTTATTGCTTTCTCACAGTTTCCCCTACGACTGCAGGGAGGGAACTCGCGGGAAAAAAAAAATCAAATTAAAATTTCTATTGAAGATTTTGCTCTTGTTATTCAGATGCTGGTTTAGGGTCTTTTGTGTGGATCTAATTATTCTCCGCTATCAGGACGGTCCACGGGGTAATTAGTCACTTCTCACCAAAGTCCTCCCTGCATCCTCAGATTCTTATCTTCATGACACTGACATTTTAAAAGAGACATTTTTGTCCCTTTTTCTATGAAGTCTTCGAGTTTTATTTGTCAATTTAAAGAAAGAAAAAAATTGCTTTCGTTTATTTCCACGCTTTTTCTTTGAATCCTTTTGATTATTATTATTTTCAAATATACATTTTCTGGGTGTAAGTTGCCACTGCTCTCCGAAAAGCGGCAACCTGGTTGCCCGCGCGGACACGCTGCTTTGCGGAGATGTTGCGTCCAGAGGCGAGGCGCACTCACCCCAAATCCACAGGGACAAACGAATAGATGCTGAAAGAGGTCCACAGCAGAGGAAACAATCCGGAACACTGAAGGCACGGCAACATTTCCACGCGGGTGGAATCGGTCAGCTTGAGTGGCTCCGATTGACTTTGCACATTGAACTTGATGGATGCAAATTCTTGCGTCTAATCCCAATAAACGCCGAGAAACAAAAATACAGGGGGGAGGCACTACATGGAAATCGATATGTAATCTATAAACTATTAAAATATGCAGCAGAGGCCCATCAGCGAAGAAGTTTTGATCTTTAAAAATACCCGCACGTGGGTTTATTCTGGCCTGTGCATCAAACCTGAGGCGCCCGTGTTTACTGATAGACTATTTAATTGCTAAAAATCGACCCTGCCGCTGATTGTTGCACAGCGTGACGTGATGTTGTTTCTGCAAGCGCTTATTTTATTTTGCGTCCACGTGTTTCCCTCTGTTGTTTTCAAGAGCATTTTAATCTTAAAGGCTGTGGAGTGAAAACTAATAATGGCCCTGCGTCGTGATTAGGCCCGGTCACCCTCTGCCTGTAATTTACAGCAAAACTTTTGCTGCCGCTCTCGGCAGCAATTTGCAGCAGATTTTAATTTTTCAGAGCCAACATATTCTTGATTTTTCCGCGGAGGTGTTTTTTAGTGTGTCGTTGTTTGTCAGGATCTCTACATGCTGGGATGCTTCAATCCAAAACGCTCATTTGTGCCACCTGTAGGCTGTGACCTTAATGGGAGCCTGCACTTCACAGAAATTCCTCACATTTTTTTAGGGCATCAAATGTAACTTCTTGCCAACTAGTCAGAGATGGCTTTTGTGGTAGCTGCAAGGAAGCAGCACAAATATGAGCCGTGTCCATTAGATAATTAAGAAAAATAACAGCCGGCGAGGGGGGGGCTGCGGGGAGATGAGTTGGATAGACAGGAGCGGTCAGATCGGCCGATCTCCTGACAGCTGGAGCAATGACGACTTACCAGTAATTAAGATGGAATGATAGCATCTTCCTGAGTGTGTTGTGATACAGCGCCTTTGGCTGGCTTGTATCGCTCCCCGCAAATATCAATTTAGACTATTTGTGTTCCTGGCAGGGGTTGATAATGTGTGATTTTGGTGGTTTTGGGAAGAGAGAAAGAAAAGGAGAGTGGTGGTGGTGGTGGTGGTGCTTGTGGGGTGGGGGGGGTAGAGAAGAGGGGAGACTGTTTTCTAATCAGAGTCACTGTCGTTTTGTTGTCACCTGCTCCCAGACAGACAAAGTGGCATTTCCTGACTGTTCCCATCCCCGTCTGAGTTATCTGACACCCCAAAATACGGCTACGGGGAAGCAGGGAGACGAGGCACCACAGCCTTATCCCGGTAAGGAGATGGCTTCTTATCAGATCAGGCTAGGAAGTTTATTTTATGGAGTAAATCTGGATAGAGGGGATAAAGAAATGACACATCCCTTGCGGACACAAAGGGAGAAGGAGATTAGTCCTCCAGCAGCATATATGGCTTTAGTTCAACCTGACAGGCAGCGGATTGAAAGGTCATGAAATAATAATCCCCCTATTCTTCTGCTCTAATCCTACGAGGGTGTGTTTCACTATGGGACATATAGGCTGAGGCTATGTGCTGCAGGGTGGATGTTCATTTTGTGTTGTCACTGTATTTAGATAGGCATCCAACACTGATTTAAATTAATTAGACTAATTATGATTGAAGAGGGGGTTTGCGTATGATGAATGTGAGTGCCAGCACGTCTGTCTCTGATGTCTCTGATGTTAGGGTTGTAGGCTGTTTGTCATTCATGTCTGCACATATGCTGGAGGTTATTTTCTTTGCATCTGGGTCTTATTTATTTGTTCAATCAGACAGGTTGGAGGTTAACGGAACATGAGAGAAACCTTCTATCATTTGAAGCCATTTTCCTCATCCTCCTCTCACAGCAAGTTCCCTACTGTAATGCAAACATGTTTCACTCCTTTATGTGTTAAGTTTTTATGTGTTTACAGGGGAAAAGGGAGGATTCATACAATATAGTAAAGTGTGATCTAGCCTGATGGATGCGTCTACGTGTGGGCATGTGTAATAGGTGTACAGGGAGGGGGCAGAGGGTGCCCAACGGCCTGATAATCAAGCATCGAAAATGAGTGGGACAAATTCAGTGCTTGTGTGTTCCACACAATTACTCGATTAATAATTCTTATTCTGTTACAGTGCAATGGAGATTCGGGGGGGGAAAAGGGAGAGATGGTGTGAGGGAAAGATTTTTTTCTAAAACAGGGAAGGAGACAAGCGAGGGAGGGGGGAGGAGGGGGGGGGGGCACATCAGGCTAAAAGATCTGCAGTGGCTGTATATTTCCCAATGCCTAGTTAAGGCTGCAAGGCAGGGGTCAGGAAACTTAATTATAGCGTAAGTGGATAGAAACTGCAGAATGATAAAGAGAAACATGTAGACAGATTGGAATGGCAAGGACAGGTTTAATACTATCTTCTCCTGTCTGCTTCCCTCCCACAATACAAGCCAGACCTGCAATCACACAAGGAAACGGCCCATACACCCCGCCTGACAATAACCCTAATGCATATCAAAATTACATACTCCACATCTGCAAGGCATTTTTGCATGGCCACTATTACTTTCCAATTTTGCGAGTTCAAGAAAATACATATCCCATGTAATGGGGATATCACAGGAACTTGTTTCCCTGCTGTGTGTGTGTGTCAGAGCTCCTGATAAGTATTCACCTGTGGTTGGGCAAAAGTTATTAAACCATATCTGGGCTGATGGACTGACTGAATAAATATTCTGGCTTTTTTAATTTTTTAGCTCCACCGTTAATTCTTCATCCCCTCCTCTTTATTTATTTTCCTTTTAATATCTCAAAGACCTGATTTTTTTCTTTTTTTTTTTTTCTTAAGAAGCCACATGTGTGCCGTGTAATTCCACGTGTCTTGATTTCAAATCATGGGAGCCCAACACACAACCGTCCAGTGTGCCGGCTCTGCAATCTATTGGCACTGTATGAGATTTGCATATCTGCTGCTCATGAAGCAAGGCTTTAATTTCCTCCTGCTGGAGATAAACATCACCTTGTTGGAGCAGATGGGCGGAGGCAGGATGGGGTCAATGAAGAAGAGGCAGGACAATGGCATGGGTTCAGACAATGAATGGGCAGAAGTAATAAAATTGTGCAATTTCCATATGGTGTCTTTTTCCTCCCTAAATAAATTAGGATCAAATGTGATATAAAGAGATGCTGCGAAATTCTTCTATGAAAGCAAAGTTAAGATGGTCAGGTGGGGGTTTGTGTTTACTTTGTTAAATGTCTTGAATTTTAAAGTGAGGACACGTAAAAATGAGAGATCATCACTTTATTGCAGATGTTTATGTTAAAAAAAAGAACCTAAGCAACAATTGGATGAATCATATTTTAATCTTCATCTACTTATCTCACTGTTTCAGTCAATATCTATATCGAATACAATTATTGCTCTCTATGGAGCTTGCCTATTTCTTGTTGTACGACGGGTTCCACATCCTGTGAATTAGATTGTCAACTAAGCACCTTTCTCCTGACAATTCTATACACAATGGAAATAATTAATTAGCTCAGAATATGCCGAATTTAATCAGGCTAATAGTTGGAAATCCAGTCCACTTGAGTTGTTGGGAAGTATAAATGTAAGACAAAGTTAACTTTTCTTCATTTTCCGTTGGACTTGCTCGACGTGCATAGTGGGAGTTCACAGATCGCCCTGCTGTGTTTTGCATTAGATGGGGAGACGGAAATTACAGGAATAGCTTCTTAATAAAGTGTGACTCACATGAGATTTATGTAAACCCCACAATGTTTGGTTGTAGGAATCTTATAATTAAACTACTTCCTCAGGGATGCTATCTGTTGTTGAAGAGGTGAGGGCAAGCCTTGGAGTTAAAATTTTGGAATGTGTTCATGGAGAGAGCTCTCCAGGGTTTTATTAGCTTGCACTATCTTACATTTATTTATCATACACAGCTTTGTGATACAGCATCCCAAGTTATAGATCTTTCAGACGACACAGGCAGAAATCAATTTTTGAAAAAAGGCATACATCCACACAAAAACACACACAGTACATGTGTGTGCTAACCCTCTTATAACAAGTACATCTAATTTTCAAAGACACCGCACAGTCGGAGACGAAGAGAGAAGCGAGGAAAAGGCAAGAAATCTGCATCGGAGTGTTAATTTAATCAGGCTTCAGTAATACCTCTTCTTCTCCTCCCTCCCCAGGCAGCTCTTGGTTTCTCTGCTAGCTTGAGGAGAAGATGAAGGGAGCTTTCAGCCTCTTAGAAGATGGGGGTTAAAGAACGAAGAGATTAAGGAAGTGAGAGAGTGACTGAAAAGAGGGCTGGGGATTATGTCATCTACAATTGATGTGCTCTCTTAATGTACCTTTAAACATGTGCCATTGGGGCCTGCTTTTATAATGCCTATTCAAACATGAGAGGAAGGGGGGTGAAGTATTAACCCAAAAATACTTCGCAACAGATGTGTGGTTCATGTATTGAGAGTAGTTATCAGGGTTTGTGTCACTTTGATATGTATACAGCATGTGGAGAGATCATCTTTGTCAAAGGAAGTCCGTTTCTGCTCAGCTTCCCAGACGCCACCATGCATTGTACTGATCTCCATATCAAAAAGAGATCCTTTATCAAGCGATCATGAGGACAAAATGTGTCTTTATTCCGCGTCTTCGTCGCAAATGAAAATGTTCCTGCAATCCGGTCCAACTTGGACTACGAGCAAAGGATTTAATAAATTGACTGATTCTCCCCTGCTCACTCAATGAATTGTCTCTCAAATTGCTGCTTTTCTCAACAAAATTACCGCAGAGAGAATGCGTTGAAGATCTACTGATCTTATCCGGCAGAATGTTATGGGGTTAAGTGTATTTGGAGTGTGCATTTTTGTCTGGGTACGAGTACGTGGGTTGGAATCTACACTTGTCTGGGAGTCTTGGTGTCTGTGGTGTGTGCAACCACTCGATTAAATCCGCAGCTATCACTAACAGGATTAGCTGAGTGGACAGCAGAAGTCTATCATTGCTTATTGATTTCCTCTGATTCCCATCAGCCCATCAGGGCAGGACATTCTGTGAGTGGCCCCGGTGGGAATCGCTGCTGTTGGCCGGGGTTAACGTATTGTGGCTAACGTATCTGAGAAGCTTCAAAGCAGGTGCCCATCTTTCTGTGTCAGGAAAAGTCAAATAAGTCAAAGCTATCGGGGGCAACAGATGCTTCAGCTCCTCCGGATATAAAGTATATGTAGTTTGACTCAATCTCAAGTGAAACTCTTTGGGATCAATCTAATCAATGGATTGCTTAGACTGTAGTTTTGAATAACGGCAAGTAAATCTCTTGTGACAACACGGAGATCAGAGTAATCCTTTCTCTCTTGTCAATATTTTCTCAAATTAAAGCTTTACTAGTCCTGATGCTGGGACATTGAAGTGGGAACTTTACACAAGATCTGTATTGATGATCCTCTACAAGTTTGTTAATTTATTTAAGAGGTATATAGGTAAACACACTATATATATATATATATATATATATATACACACACACACACACACATTTTTATCAATTAATGTATTTCGATGCGACTAATAAAGCTGAGGCGCAGACACTTTACAGATGTGTCTTATGGTGTTGGAGCAGCGTTAACATTGTAACAAAAATGAATTGGTCTGTCTGCAGATCTGCCCAAATGCTCTTTCTGAAAAGCAGCTGCACACATGCAATAAAGCTTCATTGAAATTCGATTTTCAGCACGAGGACAGTACATCGGTGTGGATTTTAGCAGAACTTTCCGACGGCTGAAAACTTTTTGTTTTAATCTCGTCCCGGGCATTACTGTGTGGAAACTGCTCGCTCCTCAGTTGCCTGTATGTACATATGGAAATTAACGTGAGCCCTTTAAAAAGCTCTGAACTATCATGCCGGTTCATACTCTCACTTGTTATGAAATATTGGTAAAAGTTTGATGTTCCAGGTGACTTTTGGCAGGGTTTAGGTTGTTCATGTACAAGATAAGAATTCTTTTGAGTACATTCCCATTGGAGGTTTATCAGGCATGGAGGTCACAAAGCTAATCCAGAACTAATTTGAGGAATCATGTATCCCAGCCTCCCTTGCAGCAGGTGAGATTTTCCTGAAAACATAAGAACAATGGTTACTGGCATATTTTTTATATTCTTTTTCAGATATGTTGTGTGTTGTGTTTGCACTGAATGTGCCTTCCAGGTGGATATACGGCCATTATAAGTCATAACTTAGATAGCCACTAAGTCTAGGTTTGTATTTGAAGTTTTTATCCTTTGTTTCTTTTTTATCTTCTGCAATGTTTTAGAGTTGAATGTTAGCCAAATATTAATTCTAGGCTTAGTCCTGCCAAATACAAAAACAAGCTTTGTGTTTTTTCCTCTAAATACAAATGGGTCATTGATGCTGTGAGACATTTCTCCAGCACTCTCACTCTGTGAACATAAGTGTGATTATGCTTAACTTTTTCACCTTGAAAGATTTGTCAACTTCAATTTGATTAGGCTTACTACTTTAATCTTCCATGTCTTTGGCTAGAATGTGAATCTTGGACTCAAATCTGCTCAACCAATTAAACTAAATTTGGCTCAATGATACGATTCTTGTGTTCACACAAAAGTTTTCAAGATGATTTTAACATAAAGTTGACATTTTCACTCCCTTTTTGTTATTGAACTGCCTAAATAACAGCCGCTTAACATTGAGTCAGTTTTCCTGCTATTTTGAACCTTGTTTTTTTTATAAGAATAACTTCCAAAAGTATCTCATACACTCTGGTTCCACAGGCATTTCACAGCATTTTTCTTTTTTTTCCACATACGGAGCAGAGTATGAATCAGTTTTTTAATTTGTTGCCTCAGAATCTCACTAATATCTTTAGTGTCATTATAAATTGAACCTGTTTAGGAAATGATTAAGTGCTGGTCTGCCAGGGTTGTTGCAACAGAAATGAAGCAGACTATATGCTGCATTCATTTTACTGATCGTAATACTGGGCTTTCTGTTCAATCTGATTGTGCCATGCTTGAAAGCCTTCGAAAAACGACCTTGATGGTCTCTGTACAACACATACTGCCAGACTCGGTGCAGTACAGACGCCTTCAAGGTGGAATAGGTTAATTACATTTCCCACAGTCACTATGTTTCTAGTTTTCTTTTAAATCTATAACACAAACATCGACAGTAATGTCCATCCCGTTTTTATAATAGAATATAAGTCCCTCCGCCGAGGGTGAAAGACTTGTACGGTGTGGGGGTCAAGTTTTGTTTCTCCTATGTACAGAAATTACACGCCAACCCCTAACCTCACTAGAAAACTGTGTGGTTGTTCTCTTGGTTTAAAACAAGGTTCCATTTGAACCCTAGCTGTGTATGCTCTTTTTCTAAATTGAATCCAATCTTGACCAAAGAGTTTTGAAGTTTTAAATACAAGTCAAGTGAAAGACAAAAGGAAGACACAAAGCCCTCTGAAACATGGGCACTGTGTGTAATGTGAAATCATTTGAAAAATAGAGCATTTACATGAGCCTACATAGGTGGGTGGGTGGGTGTGTGTGTGTATGTATGTATGTATGTATGTATGTCAAATATATATAATTTCAGTCCAGTATATTTG
This sequence comes from Menidia menidia, assembly GCA_907169785.1. NCBI lineage: Eukaryota > Metazoa > Chordata > Actinopteri > Atheriniformes > Atherinopsidae > Menidia > Menidia menidia. Next base: position 11,794,390 of record CAJRST010001113.1, read on the forward strand.
TGGCAGAAAGGATGGCTGTGGGAAGCAAGGGGAAGAAAATTGGGTTGGCAGAAACTGTTGGCCTTGCTGGGGCTGTTCCTTTCGCCAGTACAGTAATGTTCTTTTACCTCCAATATCATTGCCATTTGAAAGTCAAATTTCTTCCAAAAATCTTCCTCTATGTGTTTGTGACTATAAAACACATTCAACAGCTCGTCCACATATAGTGTGTTTGGTCATACAAAAATCCAGAAATATTGTGATTACTTGTTTACAGTGGACAAATGACTACTGAAAAGCTCCAAAGGAGGAAGCTTGGTGAATAAACTGTTGTAACACAGTTGTAATGACAAAGTTCTTGTCCTCAAATATTTCAAACATGACATTGAAGCTCACTTATAAATTGCGTCTACTTTTCCGTTGGCACTGCTGTGCTCTTCCATTAAGAATAATACGAGAGAGAAAAAAGATTATACAGTATAAAGGGATAGAGGCAGTAGTGTATCCATGAAAGAGCAAAAGAGAGATACTAACAAGATAATAATCAAGGGGAAGCTGACAGCAGTTCACCCTCAATGGTTCAGATGTCAAAGGCTAAAAGAGGCCCCAGAAATTAATAACAGCGTTTGTAAGAGGGTGTGAAAGACATGCTCGAGGTTTAAAACTGTACCTCTAGATGCTACTGTGACAGGACCAGAAGAATTAGTCCAATTAAAAGTGGTAATTACGTTGCTAATTTCTCCTATTAATTTCTCAGACTGCACTAAAGAGTGAGGGTATAATAAGAGAAATATTAACCCTTCAGTGCCTTTACTGATGTCTAAAGGTTCTGCCTAATGGTTTCATCTCAGTTTTTTACATCCTATTCATTCACATTTGATGCATCAAATAAAAAACTTGTTTTCTTTGCAGTAATTCACGCAAAGACTCAAACAGTTTTACGTTGCTGCATAATGTGGGTATACACATATATATAAAAAAGTATCATTTCAACGTATAGGTTGTTTAACGTCTCTATTTGGCGAGTGAAACTGGTGCAGCAATTGGTCAGTACAAATATTGGGTATGAAAAGAGCCCCTTGAGAGGCAGAGTCTATCTTATAAAATTACCTATATCTATAAAATTACCTCAAAGATTGTGGAATATTTACTCCATAATAAGATTCAGAGAACATGGAAACATCTCTCATTACGAGTCCAGTTAACAATATTGAATGCATGTGTACTACACCGGCTCAAAAGCACTTGTCATTCATTCAAATAATGGTCTGGGAGCACAATTTACCATACCATCAAAAATGGTTCACTTATAAAGAATAAGCTAGACGTGAACATAAATGCCATCTCTATTTGTGGACAGAAGATAAGCTCGCTGATTCAACATTTGAAATAGTTTTTGATCACCATAAACAGAATTTTCCAGACAAAAGAGAAGTACTGCTTGTTTTATTATCATTGTGATATCACAGTGAAAGAATTATTTTCAGGTGGTATGGGATGCATTCAACTTTAAGTGCCAACTTGCACATCTGCAATGGTATATATAGTTTTTAGAGCAATATATGCTCCCATCAAGACTATATATTTTTCGGGGAATGCTTTGCATATGTATTATCTGCTGTTTATATTTCAATCCAGCCTATGACCATTTCTCCACCAATGTTAGGTTCATTATTTAGTTTTTTTAAAAACTTTAAAAACTATCAAAGACTGTGAAAAGCTAGAAACACAAAATGGGACAACACTCTTTTGTGAAAGTTCCAACGGCTGGTCTGCTTAGTTTCCAGATGTTAATGAAATGTGTAAAAGAAGAGACGGTGGTAAACATGAGCCCCATCATTGTTTAAAATATATATAACATTTTCCTATTTATCCTCTTATTACTGTAATATGTATTTGTGGATGAGGACATCCCTTTTTTCAATTATTTCATATTGCTCTGGTTATGCATTTAGCCTTGGTTATTATGTAAAACTTGCAACTCAAAACCATTAATTCACCATAAAAGCTCCACAGCTGTTAAACCAAACTGTAGAACCTCCACTCGACTGATAAAAGATTTTTTTTATCAGTCTCCCCAAACATTCAGATAAGTTTCCCTTTGCTAAACCTTTGCTAAACTTAAATGTCAAATTAGTGAGCAAACAACAGACTTATAAGAATAATTAAATGTAATTAATGTTGATCAATCTGTTCACAAGCCTCATTGGCTTTACCTGAAATTAGGCTAAACAAATCCTAAATCTGTTTTAATCATTCTTACATACTGGCTTAAGCACTTTTCTGGCCTACTTGTACTCTTTTCATGTCAATAGAGGGAATAGATTTTCCACTCGATGAGTGGGCAAGGTATTTTCTGAAGCCTGTATCCACATTTTAGGCACATTGCATAAAAGCAGCTGCAAAAAACCAAATAAGATCTGGATACCTCACATCCATCAAAGACCACTGCTCTTTGTGATCACATTCAAAGTCATGGTGTAATATCAGGAATTGTTCCATTCCTTTCATCGTGATTGCCTGTGTGATAAGACTGCTCTTATGGATGATATAACAGAAGCACCGAGGTGACTTTTCAACTGTATATGTTGTTGAGTATATTGTTGATAGTCAAGTTAAGATTTTTGTTTGCAGATAGGATGCAGTTTAAACTGAGGAACAGGAAGGTGGAGAAAGACCTGAGTGTCTGAGGGAGAAAGAAGTAAGGTAACAGGAATTTTGTTTTCCTATGTTGTGAGATGCAGAATTGCCTTACTGACCAATAAAGTGTTGCATTGTTGCTTAGAGCTGGTCAGTCCCCGAATCCCATGTGTTCATAATTCAAATCTTCATACTGAATCAAGACTCCAAGGTCCCCACACACAGATCCCATGAGTCCTCAGGCTCTCAGTGAGTTTGTGGCCTCAGCAGATACACCACAGACTCAGATTCAAATGAATAGGTCCCTGGAGCGTGGAAATACTGAGAAGTCAGTGAATCTAAGTAATGAATAAAGTCCTGTAATAAATGACTGTTATTGCCATCATCGGTGGTAGTGGTCACTGACACATACACAGGTGAACTGGATCACATTTGTGAGTGACTCAGACTCTTGAGTCTATAGAAAGAATCCAGATTACCACCACTTACTCTTGTGAATAAACTTGGCAATTGGTGGGAATGGTGGGGGCTGTACGGGAGATTGACATCTTTTGGTAGCCGTTTGACAATGCACCACGAGATCTGGAAACAATCTTCTTGAAAAGCAAGTAAAAAGCCTTTTAGTGGTTTTGACAGGGGGTAAAAAAAAGCTTAAGAACTTGAACAACATGAGTTTTAGCTGCCTCTGTACCACTTAAGGAGCACTGATGTACCGGGGAAGAAATGAGAGAAGACTGTAGCGCATAAAGCAGGAGACACTGGATCAGCCACAGGTGAGGGTCAGAGTAATCAGGTCAACACTGGTGACACACCCATCGGGCACAGGAACAGAGACACACAACTACAGGAAAAACATTAACAAACATATTGCTGTTAAATTTAATCTATGATTTGTGTTCAATTTTATAGTTCTGATCAGCCACGTTATAAAACATCTTCCAAAAGCCAACCTGAAAGTTTTGAATGCAAAGAATTAAGAGATTCTAAATTTCATTGATCTCAGACCTAAACAGAAAAATGGATGAATGAAGGTAACTACAGTGAGTGAGTCCGTTTCTGTACCTTTAAACTTTTATCATAAAATGTGCACAAGTTGCATATAATAACCAAAAATGTATGTTTTACTACTTTCTTTGGGACCTGACCATATACTGTGCCAATTATTTGAGTTCAGTTGCAAAACTCTTAACTGTATGTGAGGCAGTGTGCAAAAAATGTAAAAAATCAGACTCTGAGGATATTTTAGAGTTTTTCTGTTTTTGTTTCTCTAACTTGAATTATTCAGGATAAAAACAAAACACCAGCAATGAATGAGTGTTCCTATTTGTTAGCTGGATGCACTGACTTTCATATAGCCATAAATTTGAATTATGTGATAATTCAAAGTTGTATCTAGTGTTTTCTCACTGCGACGTGCGTGTAGTTATCCAACACAAATGCAACTATAGGATCTGAAGAATTCATTAGACTCATGAGCTGTAGCGTTTCAACCAGCGTGGCAAAGAAAAAAAACTTAAAAGTACTCATTGGCTCAGTTGGATGTCGATGCAGTGCTGATGCTACGGTGGGATTTTCTCCAGCTTAGATCACGTTACGCGATACTTACATGATCCACGCTTCATTGTACACCTGCAGCTCAAGAAACAGTGACCTCTTTGTTTGTGTGCGTCATGAAGACTTTACCCAGTGGCTTACTGTTTTTATCATAGTAGAACGTTCAACACACAAACAAAGTTGGGTTAAAAGATGCCCAGGTAATGCCTGTTTGTGTAACTGCTGCTGCAGATCTTAAATGCAGGTGAGCGTTACTACCGCCGGGCGAAAGAGGAGGATTTCCCTCCCAACGCTATCTTGTCTGTCTTGATTACAGTCCATCTATGTGTCAAAAAATATTCTGAGAACAGATGAGTTTTTCTCTTCTGCTGTAGCTGACAAGGTGGTCAGCTATGTAATTGGTTCCTGTCGAGCATTAAGTGTATAGAGTAGGCAGTCCATTGAATTCCCATCCGTCATGGTTAGTTACACGCTTGTCAGCTGCTCTCCCACTGCCCAGCAGTCTACCCATCACCCCTGACCTGGAAGCATTATATCTAAATCACATTACATGGCCCTGTGTTCTTTGGTTTCTTTTTGAAGTCACTCGAGTGAGACATCTGTCTGACCTTGTTTGAATTTACTTCCCACTCAGCCACCACATCTTAATTAGCTGATTTGATTTTCTGTGTGGATGCGTGCCTGCTGTGTGTGTTTGGGTGTGACTGTGTTTCACGTGTGGGCAGACAGCAGTTTGTTTGCAGAGCTGAGGCTGATCGACAGGCTGATGGGAAGATAATATGCTGAGAACGACAACCGAAGGAACCTTGAATTCATTCTTTGTGACGATAATGAATTTGAGTGAAAATCCTTGTTTGCTCATTAGCTATTTAGACTGGATGACATAGCCTCCCCGGGACCGTCGGCAGAAGATGTCCCTCACTGAAGGATTCTGCAGCAGCTGAGTCCTTCCCGGCTAATAAGGTGGAAATTAGCACTGCAGCGAGAGGCCCTGAAACAAACTCAATTTACAAAGATAGAGACATTAGAGCAAAGTTTCCTGCTAATTTTTAAATCAAGGCTGATCCAGCTTCCCTTCGTGTCCATGTACAGTTTATGCATTGTGCAGGTGCTCAGTCTCGATATCGAACTGGGGATTAATGTGAACACTTGCCTAATAGCATTTTGAAATCTACTTGTGTCCTTGTTATTATTGCTAAGTGATAATAGGTTGGTATACATTCCGCACTATCCTTTATCATGCCCCTTATCTGAGTCTTAATCGACTGGCAGATAGAGAAAGGGAGGAAAAGTCAATTAAAATTTTCCATCAAGCAAAAGAAAAGAAAAATGAGGTGGAGGAAGAAAAAAGACTTCTCTTCACCCTGAACCCACAGCCAGAAACATTTTACTGTAGAATGGTTTCATTTGTGTTTTTCTGGAAATCTAATTAGCCTCTAAACACTTGACCCCTACTTACTCACCACTTTGTGTGTAGCATGCTCAAGGTATGCTGTCAGAGCATTGATCTTGCTACATGGCAACATCAGAACTATTATAACTTTTTTAAAATCTGTGTTATCAGTGTATGTCAGTTTCCTAACATATCACATTTTGCCATGCTTTTGAAAAATTCAATTTTCACAAATCGGCTACCAATCAATCTTGGGACAAGACGAAGTAGATATTTTTGCACATATCAAGTGTCACTTTTCATAATCCTTAAATGTTGTCTTCTTATCGTGTCATGTGTTTTAATGAATGTCATCTTGCACTGGTATTCATAGCCCCTGAAATCCCATGGAAAATATTCTGGCGAGGAAATGAAACACATCGGCCCTTCAGGTTCATAAGAACGGATTCGATAGTTGAAAAGAAGAAAAAAGTTATTGAAATAGTAGAAACATGCAGGTAGATTTAGCAGCTGAAATGTTCAATCTACCTGATTTTACCCGGTTCACTCATAGTTCACTCACATGTAGCATCTGGTTGGTAAAACGCCTCATAAAACCCTCCAGTGCACCTTAGTGAAAACAAAGCAAACTGAATGAATACAAGCGCTTGCCATTAACACCTGAAAGCAGCGTGTCTTATTTCTGCTATGCTTGGACAAATTAACACCCACCCTCAATTGTTTCGACCATGTTCTCAGTGAAATACGTTTTTTCTTAAAATGGTAAAAACCACACAACCATGAACATTATATTTCTTTGTAACGCATGAACCAAAGCATTTGAGATAGTGTGCACACAGTAGAGGGGCTTTTTACAGCTCGAGAAAAGTGATGCATGTTGAACTACAAACCTCTTCAGAACATGGATGTATCACTCGTGTATAAGAAGTAAGAGTATCAGCATAGTTCAATTAAATTAAGTGTTTTAAGTTTGTAGTTCAAAAGAGGCATAATTCTTTAGTACAGAGTATCGCTTCAAGAGGTGTACGCTTAGTTGAAAAGAAAATTCGGAGCAATTGGTGCAAATGTATTCAGAATAAACTCAAATGTGCAAAACCATTTAAGAATTTTTAATAAGTAGTTGACAGATTATTGTTGGCAGCATGGCTGCAGGGCAAAGCTCATATGATGCAACTGAATAACAAAAGCAGATTCACAAAACCTCTGAGCCATAAATAAGATAACTGTATTTTAAGGTATTTTTTATACCTTCCACACCCAGATCTCTACCTGCCTCCACCTAACCCAATTTGTGTGACTGGTATGGTGAGGCACTTCTAAAATTGGGGTTAATTTCACTGTGAATGTTTGAACCAGAGAAAAAATAAAGAAGAGGAAGCTGATTTTAAAAGAAAAATCACATAAAACTGGAAGCAGAATGTTAATTTGTAGAATTTGACCTGCTTTAAATGACACTAGAAATGCCGGCCAAGAACCAGGGAGTCTCAGTAGGGTGATCTCACGGCTCTTTTCCGGTGGTACCTGCTCAGCACGACTCGGTTTGACTTTTTTTTTTCTAAGTTTTGGATTTTGAAGTTTCTCACAACCGTTAAAGTTTCAACATCTACTCAGTCGGGGTTTCAAGCCAGCTGAGTTGAGCCAAGTATAGAATGCAGGCCACTTGTTGGCCAAGGAGACACACACCTGGATAAGTCACTGCAACTTTCTGCTTTGGATAACTTCTCCCCAAAGCTCGTCCGCCTCTCGGATCGTCTGGGCACACTCTTTACCGTCTCAGGGTACTGCTGACTACAACCGACTAGAGTACTGCGACGATCTAAACCCACGATGATACATTTCTATTGATTTTATTTTTTTAATAATAGGAAAGAGCATGGCTTTAAGCAAATTCTTTTTTTGGTCTTAATATTTAAATAAATTAAAGTTTAGCCAGTGCTTTTTTCTCTCAATTTACAGCTTTAGTGTTACATTTTTCCTTGGAAAGTCAGGCAGACATTTGAAGATTTCTATAAAGTGCATGTCTATTACCGATTTAGCTAATCTTTTTACATGATGTGTTCAAAATGAAAATGATAGAAGTGTTGTAGAATTGATGTAAGTTGTTCTCACTTCAGCCTTAGCCATTCATTATCTCACTAAAATACTTACATGGATTTATTTTCTTAACCTAATTAGCTTCATGTCACAACATAGGTTGATTAGATTACTTTGTATATATGGTTGTGCGTGTAATTACATATGTAGGATCCATCAGTTGTTGGAACTGTGTAAAGAGTATACACACAGCTTTTTTTTTCTTCCATCGTTGGAGTGTTCTCGGTCCAAGGCCGTGTGGCATTCAGAGTACTCTCTCAGAACTTGCATCCAAAACTGTGCAGCCTTCAATTAGCATTTTACTCATAAGAGACAATTGTTGCCTCCAACTTCCCAGCCTCACCCTCGCAACAGACCAAGGACTTGGCAAGAAAGATTCAGTGTCCTTGCAGTCGTCAGCTCTTCCTCAGTCACCCTCAATCCCCCCCCCACATACGATTTCTCACTTTGTCTATTACTTTGTGTCACTTATTTCAGTTTTTGTTTGCTCTTTGGTTCATGGGGCTGCAGTAGCAAATATAACAATCCAAAGGTCATAAAAAAAACTATATGATTGAAACATTGGCATGGCTGTGCTCATTTCCCTGTCAAAAGCGAGTAGCTGTGAGAACAGACATAGCTGTGTGACTGATTAGGTGAGAGGCATGCCAGTGGTGGATATTCTATGCTTAAACGTGGCCTGTGTTTTAATGGATTTTTGTTCTATAAAAAGAAAAGTGAACTCAGTATTTTAAAGTATATGCTAGGCAATCATTGGTCAGCAGAAAATTAAACTGAACCTTATTTTCATAGTTTGAATATTTAGACAATTTTGCAAGCACATGTCTAGGTTTTTCTGGTTTATGCTCAACAAAAATTAGGATTTATTGTGTCAGTATTTCATATGAAAATAAACTTAAACATCTTTGGGTTTAATATTGATCTAAATGGGTGGTTATTATTATTGAGTAATTACTGATATACCATTTGAAATAAATGACCTAGAATAAAATATTACAAGGTGTGTGCTTTGACCTTTGGAAAAGGTTCTTAAACTTGGAGTTGAGCCAGGTTGTGTAGAGCAACCGTGTTCGCATTCTACCTTCAGCAGACGGCAGTTAGAGAGCTCAAATTCTTCAGAATCTTTGATTTTACAGCAAGTTGTCATTAAGCCAAAAGCTGTGCAGAAAATTATAAACAAACAATTATGATGTAATTATTTGTATCTAATGTACATATTTATCATAGCTGATGAAAATTGTGTTTATGTTGTGGCTCCCAGCTTTTGCTTCTGTTCACTTTTCAAGATGCCATCTGATTCTACCGAGAGCTCCCTTCTTCCTGTTTGCTTCAAGTAAAATACCGATCACTCATACTGTAGGTGCCACATACGAGACTAGTTAAAGAAACCAAACTTACCCTTAAGCCAAAATATGTTTATTGGCATCTTCAATCAAAAGCATAAATTGTGCTTAGTAGTTGCAGTTCTAAAGAAAATGATGATACCTGTTTGTTTTTTATTAACTACAATGCCATTGCAATATCTGTCAGATTTGTCATCGTCTATCTGGGGTTTTATGCTTGGAGTATGAAACTTGTCGTGTTTTGGGTTCTATTTTATGTGTGTGTGTTCCAGCATACTAGCAGATTGCATCCTTCGACTTGTTGCTTTACTGTCCTGAAGTTATGATGCTTTTTACCATTATTGCAGTGTTTCATTAGGTGTAGTTGTACAAAGGGTAAGACAAATCGAGAATAGGGGCTATTGTATGTAACAAAGCTACTTGAGTTGGAATATACCCATGATCTGCTGTTTATCGTTGCCAGATATTTCAGTACCATATTCATGGGCCATTTTTTCAGTTCCCTTCAAATTGTTGTAGTCAGGAGTCAGGCACAGTCTGGCATGTGGAGATGTGGCCAGCAATGCACTTTTAAAAAGAATAATATACATTCTTATTTTTCTGTTTTCTTTTCCCCACAAAGTATACGTTTGTTGTATAATATGTTGTCAAGGTTATTGCTTGTCAGTATTTCGATGAAAAGTAGTTGAGTCTGTTTGCTGTGCATTGCTTCTTCTGGTGTTTTTGTAATGAAACAACACTTGAAATCTATAGTATATATGAGATAGCTTTCATATTTCTATTGTGTTATCTGTCACCAGTTTTACCTCACGCACAAAATAATACATTGTGGCGTGTTAGGTGTGTTCTTTGCTGCAGCTGAATTCTGCAGCAGTGAAGGCTTCAAGAACTGAATTAAGAGATTCTTTATTTTGATCTACAGCCAAAGACTCAATCAAAGAATTTGTTTGTATGATCAGTTAATTGTAGTTTGTGTATTAATTGTTTTTTGGAATTTTGTTCCCCATCCCCTATAATCGAGGCAAAAATGTAGGATTCTTTTATAATTCATGGAATGTTGTTGCAAAAGCTATGCAATCTATTATATATTTAGCTAAATCGATAATTTGTTCATCTTGTAATTTGCCAATAAATAACAGTTCTACAAATATAGGAACTAACTAGGAAACAGTTTGAATTTTTCTTTTACACATCAAGATCTGTAATTCATTGGTTTATGCAATAAAAAATTTTTTTGTAAATGAAAGAGATGAAAATTCACATAATGTCACAAATTCATTGCGATATCATGTTAATTGTTTGGTACACCTCAACAAAATTGTGTCCTTTTTTGAATGGATTCGGTATTAGCTATACAGATAAAGCTTGCTAAAGCCAGTTGCACAGAGATGGTGCATATCACGGAAAAGACAAATTGATTTTGTTGCACTTCTCAGTGCACTCGACACAACCGCTCTTCATGTCTGATGTGATTTGACAGCTGCATGTTAGAACCTGCTATCTTCACATTTACACACAGCGCTCTACAAATCTGTTAGCATGGAAACTATTTTGTTATTCCAATGAAAGGTCAATTCTTCTTTTTACACAATCATCTTGGTGTCAACGCCGATCTGTAAACTGCAACATGACCAGAATAAAACTAACTTGGCAGCAACCTTAACCAAACCTTAGAAATGATTTATTCATCTCTAATCCAGTGACCGAGTACACGTTTCCGTAACAACGTGCCACTTTAACGTCACAGTTTTACTGGCATCACTAACATGGCTCAGTAGGTTTAGTTACTTATGTACTGTAAGGTTTACTTGCCATATATCCTGCGTTCCCTTGGCTATCCTCATTGAAACTAGGAAAATCGAGCCCAAAGAAATTACCTTACAATACAAACAATCATTCATAATGCCGTCAAATGGATCAGCCGTTGTCCAACTGTGTATCCCTACGATGGACTGGGGACCTGTCCAGGGTCTTCCCTGCTGGGATAGGCTCCAGCCCCTGCCACACCAGTGGGATTATCAGCAGAAAAAAGTAGATGGATGGATGGATGGCTGAAGCGTGTATGACAACATGCCAAAAAAGTTTCAAGTTTTGTTGTATGCCAATGAAAATGAGACATGACCAGCTATTTATTTCTTGGACTTGGAGCCCTTTGGGGTTATGTACAGTAAAGGCAAGTGTCAAAAACCATTGCTGCTCCTTATGCTTTGAGGAAAATACAAGCCAAACAGAGTTTAATAAAATCCAAACTCCAGTACAGGAGTTGACAAGGGGTCATAATATCACTGAACATTTAAACATACCTGAGTAAGCAGTAACATTAATATGGTGTTTAGCAGTTGGCAAGAGGGCATATTTTTAAGGATTTTTGCTCTTTTTGGTTTCAGTTTGGTTGTAGAAAATCATTCTGTATGATGTAGCAACTCAAAACCAAGTCCACAATCTCTATACATAAAACACGCACATTTATATTTATGTATAAACTTGTAGTTCTTTCTGTGATTTTATATCTATTGTGTTCTTGCAAATGGACATTTCTGAAATGCTGTCATAACTGTTGATTCAAAATATCTAGCCAGTGATTCTCTTCTCTTTTTTTTTTTTCAATTCTGCTGAGCGGTACAAAAATAAAAAAAAAAAAAAGCATCATGAACAGTCTGAACTTCTCAAAACATCTGCATGCACATAATTAGTAGACACACATAATGCACAACACACACGCACAAACAAACACACAGTGGTCCATCAAGCCGCTCT
>CAJRST010001113.1:11806159-11848153 GCA_907169785.1 Menidia menidia
GTGTGTGTTGGGTGGGGAGAGGTGGAGAGTGCGCCGGGCAAAGGAAGGGAGGGATTTGTAGTGGTGAGACTCAATCCACTCTGTATTTATTAGCCCCCACTCCCCCTACTTTGCCCTCACCACCGCTCCTCACCCCCTCTCCGCCTCCTCCCTCAATGACACCTGGCGAAAAATGATTCATTAATTCAAAAAGCAGCATTTTTGAAAGCCGTATTTCAAAGGCATCGACAGGACAGAGAGTGGAGTTGAGTGGGGTAGGGTGAGCTGGGAGAGCTGAGCAAAGGGTGGGGGGAGTGGGGGAAGAGAAGAGGCCAGGGGAAGACGGCACCAAGGTGTTTGAAGGGGCAGAGCATACTTACTTTCTGTCACAAGGAAGCTCGGGCTCAAGGAGGAAGGGGTTGGAAATTAGGGCAAAGGCAGCGAGCCTTTTCAGCTAATTTTGTTAGTCTTCTTTTGCAGGTTAAACAATGATCAGCATTCAAATTGTGATAAACGGTAGTTTTTGGGTCAAATTTTATATTGCTTTAGAATTTCATTGCATTTAGGCTTGTCGTGGTTTCACTTTTGCGAAAATGTGTAAAATTAAGAAACATGAGGTTTAACTGAACAAAAAACATCAGCTATTGATTTGTTGAATATAAGACTGTTCACATCTCTGGTAGAAAATTAATTAATTTTTTCATCACATTGATTTACTTTGTCTCACAGAAAATTTGCTGCGGCAGGAGAAACCCACGAGCATTTATGTATCAACTTATCACTATTTTTTTTTGTTTTCATCAAACCACAAGTGGACACCCCGATCTTCAAATCAGGGTTACTAATTTGTCTTAGACCAATGATTTTTCACTCTTTTGAGTCACTGAGATTTTCTCAAAGTTAAACTATAGAAAAAAAACTCTTCTGTGTCCGTCTTTGGGCTGTCTGCATAGCACTTATTAGGGTTTTCTGTTTGAAGTCACTGTAGTGAGTGACTTTAAAATTCATTTAGACTTTGAAAACGACAACCCAAATAAAAACCTGAATTTATATTGTATTCAGCTGTTTTTCTCAGTCTACACAAACCTACTCATTCTCTGCCCTTGGTCTTGAGCTGACCTATTTCATGAGACTGAACAATTAACATATTTTCTCATAATCCAGTCTTATCAAGCTATTGAGTTTATTTGACTTTGTCTCAAATTCAATCAATTTATTTATGGTGGATGTAGATCGGAGAATGCTGTGAACCAAAATTGAAAAATGAAATTCAATTATGATCTTCTTCACTATTATGTGCAAATACAACAGAGGACCGATACGTAAATCTTTTACCAACACAACTTGGCAATTTCAAAGTGTCCAACACTTGAGTTGGAGTTGAAGTTGCTCCTTTTGAAAAAAAGGTTATTTGGCCAGAAAAGGTTTAGATCACATTGACATGCCCTTTAAGCAAATAAGGTAGAAAGAAAAAAACTTTCCTCTAAAATAGAGGAATCTCATTTAGTCCAGAAAGCAAGAATTGCTTACTGTTTATAGCTGAAGTGAGTGATTACAATCCCAGGTTTCCTTTCAGTACGGACGCCAGGTTGACTAAGTTCTAGCTCTGTTGAGCCATGTATTCTTTTATTTTTGTGGGAAAAAATGTGCTCATTTACCAATAAACAGAAAGATAAAATTCCTGGAAAGAATTCGTATTACCTGATTTGTATTTACACTGTTTATGTTCAACTTAGCTCCCAGAGCGAAAAACAACAATGGCTTTTTCAAACTCATCACCCTATATTCTCAAAGAATTCAGAGAACACTGTTCAGAGTAGCCAGTGGTTTCCTCTAGTTTAAAAAAAGTTTTTGTTTTCACCACCATGGCATAATGCATGCTCAGATGGGGATTGGCTAAAAGAGATATTTCAATTCAATCCTTTGGTTGCCTGAGCTAGAAAAGTTTTCTTTTGACAGACCTTGTATGATTTGGACTTTAATTGATAGAAACTTATTTGACTATGTATTTCATTCAATTCAGTTTAATTTCTCATTGAACCGGACTGTAATTGCCTTAGGTTGGGTTGTATCTTTTAACTGCCTTAAAAATGACATTTGCTGCTGATTGGTTGGTTGATTTGGTGCAATACGAATAAAGCTGAATTGAATTTAATTGAATTCTAAAAGTCGCTGCTATGCATCCATTAACACACACACATTTGTACACACAAGCAATAAACACCAACAGCAGGATCATGTGTCAGCCACTCCCAGTCCAGCTGAATCTTTCATACGGCTGCAGATGATGTGGTTAATTATAGATAGCGGGACAAGGCAGGATCCTTAGCCTCAATTAGACGGGGCCACAGGGTTACTGACCTGCACAACAACTGTCAGTGCCTATTACACACTACACATGGCCAGTGACAGCCAGCGGGTCTGGGGGGTGGAGGGCATGGCGGGGTTACGAGGGCTATTGCTGTATTCTTTTCTTTCCAGGCAAAAAGTGACACAGACGTGCACGCGCATGTGCGGGCGTGCACGGAGATATGTGAAAAATCTGAATTCCAGCTGTCAACACAGCTGTTTAGAAGGCTGACTTGGTTTATGCTGCTTGTGATTGTGTGTGGGCTCTATGCACAGTCTAACCTGAATCTCTGGATCTTGATATAAACATGGAGGACATCAAACTTTAAAAAAATATATTGGTTCCATTCTCCTGTTTCATTCTTTTTCTTCTTTTTTCTATTAACATTATGGAGAATGCGCCATTCTTTTTGTCTTTTTTTGTATCCATGTGATCTCTCACTGACTTGACAACATAACAGTTCACTGAGTTTGCTTCCCTGAGTCATACCATCTGTTGCATGACTCCTTGTTCTGTAGTATCATTATCGTCCTTCAGAGATAATTTTTGGACCGATCGTACTCCTCCCTGATGGTACTACAGTGTGAAAAAGAATCTAACCATACTTCTTGACATTGATTAGTCTACTGATTCTGACAAAGCCCCACCACTCCATCTGTAGCTCAGCAGACCCAGACCAGTATGTTTCACTCCACTCTCGTGGCAAACAAAACTGCCCTCTATTACTGTCAAACATTTCAAGTTTTCACTCATCAGTGAACAGCACACGTTGGCAGTTCTTCTTACCCCAGTTCTTGCACTTTTGTACATGCATTTGCCACCCGTTATAGTTCCCTTGTCATGGAAATGGACCACTTCTGGCCAGACTTCTCTGAAGTGCAGATAAGTGTACCAGGGTCCCCTGGATTCTGCCAGCTGCAAAATGATGCCACTGTGTGACATACATCCTCCCATTTTGAATTGAAGTCGGCTTGATGTCTTTGTCAGCTGGCTGTGCCCGGTTGCTTTTCCTGGCCCCTGTGCTGCACATTTGTTTGTGCTTGTACAGAGGAACCTGTGCAGCAAATCTGACTGCTGGGAAACTTTTGTCTACCGCGGGGCACACTGATCCAGTACGACCTCCTTGTGATCTGTTGCAAAATTGGCCCCCAATTTGATGTAGTTGGAACTTTTAAAACAAAATTCATCTTTAAGATGTCTTGCTTTTTCTTTTTTTTTTCCTTTTTAGCCAATTTGAATTATTAATATGATAAAAAAATATTTAAATATTGATTCCATAGATAATTTTTTGGGTCTGTCAAAAATGTTGGAACAATCACAATCATTTCTCTGAAATTATAGTTTTCTAGTTTTTTGCAAATGTTTTGCAAATTTATACCATTGATGATATATTCAAATTATAGATGTTTTTGCTGTTCGGCTAAAGTGATTCAAGTAACTTTGGTTATATTTCCTTTAAAAATGGTTAGTTTAGTTTAGAATCAACATTATTAGCCGTTTTTATTCTTTTCTTTTTTTTTAAGGAGCAACTACATTGAATTCAATGGGTAGGTCTAAACTTAAACAAGGGTACAAAGTTAAACCATAGCTGTGTGGTGCCTAAAGTTCCTGTTTGAGTGAAGATTTCAGCTGGTTTAGAATGCACTGTTCAATGTTAATGTTGAGCCATATTGCTCTTTTTCATTCCAGAAAATATTAATTTATTAAATATGAAAATGGGACTTGCTGAGCAAAACACTTGTAGACAAACAGATTTTAAAACATGTCTGCTTCACTTTAGCTCAAATGAAGATACATCCTTAATAAAAGACTCAACAATTGAGTGGCTTCCGTTCAATTCTGTGCAGCATAGGAGCTATACAGTTCAGCAATGTAAATAATAGCAGGATTTTCTTTTGTCGTTTTTGGCCATCATATCTCAAACAGAATAAAATTGTACCAATACTGTATGAAACCCACATTGTAGAAGACTGGAATCTTTGTTTTGAAAAGCTCAATAAGGCTGCAGTGAATGTAAGAAGGAGCAGTGTAATTCCACTCACGCAAAACCTTCAGATATTTATTTATCATCTAAACTTGCTGTCTTGTAAACTTTTTTTTTTCCATTTTTACTGTGCGACAGTGCGCTGTGACCTCTAACAGCCCAGTATGAAAGAAAGCCAGTAAAAGCATTAGCATCGAGCACACGCCCACACAAAGCATTGATATTTGCCGTGTTTTTCTCACGGAGGTAGTCATTGGTGTAGTATGTCCCATTCCCAGGGTGTCTGTTGGAATACTTTCTCTGGGAACAAAACCAGGCAAATAGCCCTGAAATCTATCATATAATGATCCAGCCCTCATGACTAGAGCTTCTGGAATAGGACAGTCTTCCAGTTAATCACCGCTCTCTATCGTAAACTCTGCATCTTGTAATCACCGTGTTCGCACAGCCCCCTTGTCTCTTCTCTGTTCCAGCACGTTGCGCAGATATCTACTAAACAGGACGAAAGTTAAGAATTAAGTTGGCACAAGACAAGATTTCATTCTTATTTTGGCCAGAAGGATGAGACAATGCAACGTGAGCTTTCATGAGTTTTTCATAGCTTGTTTGGATATACAAGCCGCTGCAAACTGCTCCCCATCGTCCTCCTCTTCGGCCCCTGCTGCCTTACCTGTACTCACCTATGTCTGTCTGTGCAGGTGACTGAGAGCCAAGCCACCTTTGGGACCTGGTGATTAGGGTATTAAAAATAAATGGGCTCAGTTTAGGCAAGAGGGGGGTGGGGGGTGGGGTTGGTGGCATTGTGGTTTATATTTCTGTTAATTTTTCTCCCCCTCTCTCTCTCCTGTGTAGTGACTGATCTGGCAGAATATGATAGCATGGGCTGTCACGGTAATAATTAGGCCCATTTTCCGTAAGGTCATCTTACAGGGACGCTGGGCGGCTGTGGTTCACACACAGGGTGCTCTATGCTGCTCCTGCCCAAGAGCCCCCAGGATATGATCGTCCACACAGGGCAACAAAGAATCACTCCACAGCAAATGAGCGAAACATAAAACACCTACAATCTGATATGGACTGTGGTTCCCAACGCTGGGAGAGTTTGCATCACAGGGCCTCTACAGCTGAAAATCAACATGTATCTTACAAATAAAGTCTCCCCTCTAACATGTTACACAGGATTCGTCGGAAGATAGAGGTGTCATGAGGATTATTTGGGAGGGATGTTAAGGTGAAGATATTTGCCTTTGATCAAGCAATTAAACCCCCTAAGTTTGACTTTAAATAAAACCTGAAGATGTGAAGGGGCCACGACAGCATTTGGTAATGGGTTCGTTACCAGGAAGCTAACGGTGCCCAGTCAGAGCACAACATATTTCACTTCCATTCAGAACACTCCCTGGTTGGGTCAACAGCTGCTGGCTAGAATTAGAAATCAATTATTCAGCTTCGACAAGCTCATTAAGTCTCTGAATAGGATTTTCTGTTCTGAGTCTGCCTGCTCATTTCTCCTAGCTTGCAGTTTCTAATTAGAATTTCTTTTCCCTTTTAAAGTTTGATTTTAGTTTGGGGTGAAAAACGTGGGCATCGACTCACAGGCCGGCTGGCCTCTCACAACAGTATTATTATCTCATACAGAAGGGGCTGTATCGGTACACTGGAGGACCACTGAGACTGTTTGCTTTCAGTTTGGGCGCTGTCTAATGATTGGTGTCATCAGGCTAAATTAGGCATTAATAATCAAAGGAGTGTAATCTGGGTAAATTAAGCATTAATAATCAAAGGATGACTGGAAATTATCACACGCAGTAAATGAAGCAGCACTAATCAGCAGTAAGAAAGAGGGCAGGAGGCCAGAAAAGTATTTTAAGACGGAAAACAGACGGATGTGTACTGGCAAGCGCATTCATAATCGGCTCCTGCTGACAGACTGTGCTAAAATGATTGATGTTGTCATAGAAACATTCATCCCTCAGTTTGCTGGCATCCTGTGCGTGAAGCCAGACATAAGCCCGCGTCTCGTAAACGCTGCCGACATCACCTGCCGTGCAAGGAGGCATATTTGTGAACCCTTTCTCCAGCCATCCCCTCGTTCCATCTCACCATGCTGCCTCCTCCCATCCCTCTCTTTCTCCCCCTCTCTTTCTCCCCCTCTCTTCCTCTCCTCCCTTCCTCTCCTCTCCACATTGTGTGTGTCTATCTGATCCCGTGGCCTTTTGTTGCGCTATGAAAGGCCCGATGCCACACTCATTATTTTCTCCTTTATCTCTCTCCCCACTGCTCTGATTAGAACAGTCGCCCCTGACAGACGCCCTCAGCCAGCTCCTATCCATTACACCGAGTGTGTATATGTGTGTGTGAGTGAGTGAGTACCTCTCACACACACACACACACACCCACACACAAAAGTGAAGCTACTTACCTATATAAAGCATAAGTGTTTTCATTGAGGTAAATGTCTGTAATACAAAAGAATATGGGAAAACAGGCATCATATAGAGGGTAAAATAAAAGTGGGGAATTTGTTGTGTTTTGATAATTCTCAGGTCTTTGTGGAGTAAAATTATCAGCCCTTACACTCACACACATTACAGGCTCTTCTTGCCACACTCAAATGCACACTTACAGTCGAACTCAATGGGAAAAGTGGCTTTCTCAAGTTAAGTCTTCTGTTTTATATTGTGAAGCTGTAGGCTAATGAACTGTGTTTGCAGCTGAAACATACTTCAGGGAAGGCACTTGACAGCTTCATGTGTCGATGCATGTGATTGTGCATGCATGGCCCACTCCTTGCAGAAAAATGATAAAGTAACAAGTAGGTGATCGCGAAATAGACGAGCCGAACTGATGATTTCAAGTTTTCTTTGTAGATGCAAGTGCCCTCAAATGAGACATTCACACAGTTTCAAATTGCAACAGTTCAATGTGAGATGTCATTTACTCAAAGTGTACAAATATTCTGCAACGCATTTAATACATCATTCGCCAATCTCCAATGAGCCATGTACAGTTTAAAATGTCATTTATGCCTAAATCGCTCACTCTGCCTTACAGGACACTTTAAAGTATTTTCAGATATAAGTAAAATAGAACAGAAATCCTTTTTTCACATTATTTTCTCATAGGTACTCTGCCCCAAAGAGTAGCCTGAGTATGTCATTATCTTTTAAATTGTTTTATTATGCAAAATGAAGCAGAAATTTGATGAAACTCAGATGGATTCACCTGAGTTAATGGAATATGGGTTTAAGAGGGAACTAATTATCCCAGTTTAGCAGGCACTGAATGTATTTCTTTGCAAGGGCTGATTTTGAATGTAAACATTAATGGCCTCCTTGATTAGCATAAGAATGGAGAGTTATTGTCCTGCCCACTCTGCATCCTATTGGATATGCATCTGTGCTGCTCCAGACACACACATACACACACATTTTACACAGACTGCAAGCTTTAATACACTTATTACCTGTCTTATCAATGCACGGTGCCATTTCTGCTATTGTTTTGCAAAGCCATAAAATTCATTTCTCCAATCAAATCACTGCGTAAAGGAGCAATGACATTATTGCAACTTTTTTTTTCATAGTGAAGGTGAATAAATGAGCAAAAAGGCAAGCTCCACTTTTTGAGGTAAAGCTGTAAGCTCAGCTACAGAGGCTGACTCGTTTTTTTTTTTTATCCTTTCTATTTGCGTCTGGTGAACATAGAAAAAGACAGTATTTAAACAAAGGTGCAAGAGCGAGAGTGAAAAGAGGAGGAGGATCCAGGTGACGAGTTAAGTTAAGAAAAAGGCAATAAGGAGAGGTAAAGGGCAGATGAAAAAGGGAGGCTTTGACTTGAGGCCTCCTGGGGATGATGACCTTATTTCAAATTCTAGAAGAGGGACGATACTTAGGCAACTAAGGAGCCCCCCCTATGTCTCAGATATACACTCATACTCTCTCTTTCACATGCACAGTCACACATATAGACACGCACGCACTTTCAAGACTGAGTTCAGGAACAGAGAATCTGAAGTCCTGCAGCTCCTCAAAGGCCAAGCCGCTGCCCCTGTAGCTGGTAAAGCTTTACAGTAGGTTACACTCATAATATTCTTCCAAGGTTCAAGACTTTTTCTGAGGTGACACAAGAGAAGAAATGCATGAGTTTAGCATCATGTATTTGATGGCAGATTTTCCACCGTGTCCCTAGGCTTAGTTACCCAGCATTTTTTGATATGGGACCTTTGATTTTTTTTTTTTTTTTTTGGTGAACAGTAGACTTATTAAAGCATTACGACCATACAACAATGTAAACACAGTGCCTCCATAAAGTTATTCTCAAATGAAAGTAAAAGCAGCCAAATATCTGTGAAGCAATGTTTTGTTGTCTACTCTCAGAAAATGAAATACAACATGGTCAAATAGCTTTTTTTCCAAATACAGTATTTTATGTTGGTTACATTTTACATCTGTAGCTGAATCATGGTAAAGAAAGATAATCCTGAAAATTCTTCTTCAGCCTTCACATTGCGGCAGAAGCATTTTTAACATGACTTTTTTTTTAAACCCAGAGAGTCTAGTAGCGGGCATTTCCTGAACCCTATTAAGAAACTGCTGACTTTTAAGCTGAAGAGAATGTTAATACACATTCAGGTGTAAAATTGCACTGATATAAATGAGCTAATTATGAAGGAGTTTATCTCAAGCTGGTTGTTACTCAAGGAATTTGCGGACTTCCATTTTCACAGTTATGTATTCAGCAACTTGTTTGCACTGTGTGGAAGTACTTACCTTCCATGTTTGTGATGATGATTTGTGCCATGATTTAATTTGATCTCATTTGTTCATGGTGTAATAGGTCATTAATTAGGCCTAAAACAGGAACGCATGGTATTTGCTGATCGTGTTCTGTAATAAGAATACGAAAAAAGAAGAACAATATAATCGTATTCTTGAAAGCTTTCTCAGACTTGTTCATTAAACAGGGGCAGCATCGAGAACTTTTAGCTCTTTCTCTATAGGGTGCTCACTTATAATTTCCCCCAATATTAGTTCCCTTCCATTCAGTTCACTTGTCTTTACCCCCGTTACTCTGTTTCGCTCCAGCCGTTAAGATTTAGTCCCAAGTGTAAAAATGCATCCGTAGCTGAATGGGCTGCAGAGTGCGTGAGTGCTAACAAGGTCTAAGTGCCAAAGTGGTTAACTATGAGCCTGCCTCGCCGCCTTCCTACCTCGCAATCTTTGTGGCCGTTTTTTGTTCATCTGTTCCGTCTGAACCACCAGACTGAGTCTTTCCCTTATTGGGCCCTGACCTCGTCAGACTGATGAACTTAAAAACCCTCTCTGCTGCCAGGGACTCCTTTCCCAGATCACTTCTTGAACCGTGCACCCCACACCCCTAACTTTCCACCTTACCTCCGTCTTCCCCCTCCTCCATAAATTTTCTGCTCTTCTCACCTTACAAGAGCCCCTCCTTGTCTGTTGTTTATGGGGGCTTGCCTGATAGCCATTAGTGTTACACCCTATTACATCAGTAATGACTGACTGTGAGCTCTAATTAGAGATGTGTTAGGGAGAGCTGACTTACCACTACCCCAGCGCCTCCCCCTCCTTCTGCTTCTCTGCAAAGCTGTTACTGTGACTCCATCGCCGTGGCGACACCATTAGCACAGCACCTCTAAGAGTTGCAACTCCTGACTGTTAAAACCATTATGTTCATTACAGACCAATCAGAGGGGAAGGTGTTATGGCTAATTGATAAGCTGAACAATGCGTAAAATCTTGTCTCTAATTGCCCTGCGGGAAAAGGAGAAAGCACCCTGGGAGAAAGAGACAGTGAGAGAATGAAAGAGGGCGAGTGTGGAAATGACTGCCGTGCTAATTTCAAAATCTGATATTTTTCCACTCGAACAATTTTGACTTACAATATGTCTTCATCCAAACATGCTGCAGATTTTTTCCCACCCTCTTGAATAATGGGATGTTTCTTCGGGGTTTGTCATCTGTGATAAGATGATTATCTGAAAGGTCTGTGGCACATTGTGAAGAGAGTCTCGCCTTCTCCGCTGGAGTAGGTAATCCAGGGTAATAGCATTATGGACACAGTGTTTTCCTAAAGCCCATGATTATCCGCTGCTGTTTGCCGTGGGATTGACACTGGCCTCCCTGGTTTCCCTCTCTCCTCATCCGCTGACTCCTTTTCTCACTTCTCTGACTTCGTGTCATCCTGTCTCTGTCTCACCACTCCATCAAGCCCTTATATGCTCTTCTCTGGCGAGAGGAGGAGATGAAAATAAAGCACATGGAGCAACAAAAGAACAAATTGCTTGTAGACAAGAGTGCCCCAGATTTGAATGACATGTTATGCTCTCTGTCTCTGTTAAAAAAGAAAAAAAATCCCACTTTCAGTTTGTCAGTTTGGGGTTACCATCCTGCTGTAAACTAAATAAGCATTAGATGCACTGTGCTGTTTGGTTACATGTGTTTGAAAGTTCATTTTATCTGTTCTACAGACAATGAATGTCTCCTTAAATTCTTTCACCAAATCCATATGTTTTGCCATCTTTGATCTTTGCACCTTAGGTTTTTAAGTGCTACGTGACAAGGATTTGTACATCGGAAAAACCCGAATGAACTGAGCAAAGACCTTTGCTTTTTAGCCAATTGGCTCACTCTTTTCTTAGCGCTTTTAGGGCTGAACTTGATCTGCTCGCCCATATTCGCGGCCCCCTCCCCTCCCCTCCTTCACCTCAACCACTTTTACTTCGCTTACCACTCTGTGTCAATCTCCTGCTCGCACGGTTTATACTTGATGCGGTGCACCTTGCAAAGCAGCAAAGTAATCTCTTGTGAATGCACAGAGATGTTGCTCTAATCTGCCGGAAGGCTGCCTTTCTACGGTCAGGGCACGAAAATTAAATGGAAAGTTAGCTTGCGACTGCAAAGGTTTTTTAGATTCCACACAGGGAGATACCTGTTTAAAGTGTGTATGCGATGAATGCTCATTTTATAAGAGAATTCTTAAGTAAATGTTTAAAACATACATTTTAAAAAAACGACAATAAATTATCTTTTTCCTCTCCGTTTTGTGGCCTTTTGCGGAACCATAAAAAGCCTGAAATTACTTGTAGAACCTACTAATTTGTCACCTTGGCTCCCCCCAGTAGCAGATGGATGTGTGGGGCAGGAAAAGCACCTGCCAGCTACTGTGGCCACAAGTCAGGGAGTCTGTCAGCCCTGGCAGCGCTGCAGCCAGGACGCTGCAACAGGCAAGTGAGGCAGCCGGCAGCAGCCTGCTGGATTCATTAACAATGAAAGAGCTGCTCAAGCGGGCTGGGCTCCTGCTGTAAAGCAAACGGGAGGTTCAGGCTGAGAAGAAATTCTTCCGAGTCGAAAACAAGTAAACTGCGCGGTGTGCACTGCATCTCAAAGGGAAACCTGTTTACTTCAGAGTATTTACATAGGTGTTTTATGGTAATATGGGTGTTTTTGGTTTTTGTTTTCTCTGCCAAAAAGCTGTCAGAGGCACATCCTATAGTAAGCTGCATGGGTTCATAGAGGCTAAACTAAATCAGGCATTTTGCACCTCACAGTTTGAAGCAAATATTTGACGATTCCCGGGTCATTTGTTGGAATATTGCGCGTGCTGTGTAAAAACAGTCTCCAAAGTCGATACGTCCCCCACCTTCCTCATCTTTCCCCTCCCTCCCTTTGCATCTTTTTCTGCTTCAGGATCTGTAATGGGAGTCAGTATCCAGGAGGAGACAAGGGGGTGCGGGGCTCCTCGCCAAGTCCTTGCCCCTCCTCCCCGAATGCAGCACAGCTGCCTTTCAGAACCCTGCCGCTCCAGCCCATTCATCCTGGAGAGCCCCCCCCCCCCAAAAAAAGGAGAGGGAAAAAAAAAAGTGGCTGTTTATTAGAATACTTGTTTTATATTGTTCCGCGCCACACAAAAGACGTCCATTATGTTAGAAGCAGGCCCCTTTCGCGGAGAGAAACAATAACTTGGAATTGTCTGTTTTAGAGTGTATAATAAATGTCATTTCTTCTTGTCTCTGCCCCTCAGTGTGTGTTGAGTGGTGGGTTTGGGCACCGGGCACGGATGGCCTTGGCACTCGAGCGGCCAGCTTGTAGTGGGAGTAGCGGTCTTACATGCAGCTTTGGAGGGGCTTAGGACGGCTTTAGGAGCATGGAGGGAGAAGTCTGCCCACTTTGTCTGGAGCACAGGGAACCAGGGGAACATGCGTAAGTTTGCAAATGACAATTCCGCACTGAAGGAATATGAAATGTAGTGTGAATATTTAATCCATATTGTGTTTGTTTTTTTTCCTATTTAATGTGGCACATTTTAGGAGAGTAAAGCGAATTTGATTGTGAACGTCTTTGTTGTCAATCTTTGGCTCCATCAGCGCTGCGCTCTGCTCCGTTCACTGTGGATATTGTGCACTTCCAGCTGGAGGCTGTCGTTTTATTTTGGGACAAGTGAGCCCCACGAGGGTTTGGCTGCACACGGCGCGCAGTTCCGCGGCTCACGGTGCTACCAGTTGCTCTCCAATCCGTAGTAGCTCATTTCGATTTTCCGAAAGTGACACGATCGGATCTGTTCTCGTCCCGGGGCTTGTCATTTTATCCATCTTAATTTTGAATGTCGTAAAAAAAAAAAAAATCCTGTTGACTGTCAGAACTAATATGATGTTACACTGGGGTGGAGGGGAGGGGGGAAGGGGGGGGGGGGGGTGCGGTTTTCGACTGTGGGTTTAATTTGACGCGCGGAGTCACGCGTTTTTTGTCTCGTGGGCGCGACTAAATAATGAACAAAAAAACATCGCCAGATAATCTGAACTTATTTTTTCCAGCCTTAAAACTTACGACACCCACTTCAGCTTGAGCTGGCTCGCGCACACCGGCATCCTAACGTGGTCACGGCGCGTGGAAACTTGTCCTCGCTCAGGTTAACTGCTTTAGGGAGAGAGAGAAAAGGATTAAAGAAGGCGAGCCACATCTATCCTCAGAGTTTGTCATACATAAAAGGTTAAAATGCCAGGTAAGCGTGGACTGGCTGAGCCACATGCGTAATGACGCGGCGGCCGCCGGTGGAGCGCGCGCACTTGGAATAAAAAAATAAAAGAGGACAAAAGAAAACATTCGCTTATATTTGTATACGTAGTGATTTGTCGCTGAGGGGTGGTGAGTCCGTGTGTGTGTGTGTGTGGAGGGGGGGGGGGGGGGGGTTGGATAACTGCTTTGACCCCTGGCCCCGGTCGTGCACCGTCATGACGGCGCGCGCACACACAGTTTTGCAGAAGCCAGCGCACAAAGGAGCGAGGGGGTTTGAAAAGAGTTTTGTTAAAAGCGGACTGATGGGGGATGACAGAGAAAGTAAACAGGGGCCACCGGGGTCCTAGTGTCACTGTGAAAGCTAATCCTTTATGTACAACCCTAAATCCTCTCAACAGGGAGGATGACGAACAACATTATAGATAATAAGGATGATTAAAAAAAAGATAGTATTCCCAGGACGTTATTTTTATATTTCTTGTTTTGAATTTTACAATCGATCCAGTTTATTGGTGCTATTAGTAGACACATTTGTTATTTAGTGTTGCTTATATTTGGATTAACAGGTAGCATTTGAAAATTAAAACGCTTGGAAATGCTCAAATCCAACTGAGAGTGATTGGATTTTTTAAAAAAAATTTTTAACAATCAGTGATTCTCTCATTTGGTCAAAGCCAATCTTTGATATGAAAAGAAAAAATGTCTGCATATATTTGAATTAATTTGGCTGTCTTGTACTAATAAGTATTGCCTCCATATCTTCAGCGTAAAAGGACAACGTGGGGGTTGATTTTATTTCCCCCCCACCCGAATTTATTTATTTTTTGTTATGTTTTGTTGTTTTTCCCGGATGTGATCGCGCTTCTGGCACTCACCTCCCCGTGGCTCTCCGGTTCTAGTCATTACATTGTCATCTTCCACGGGCCTTAAGCCACTTGGCCTGAATAGCGCTGGAAACGCTTATTGACCACTCTGACATCCCGTTAACCCTATTACCAAAGACGCGGGGATCTGTCCGAGTGATCCCGCTCCCTCAGGCCCTAAACACGAAGCCGCGAGCTCTAATTGAAATTTTAAATAAAAAGAGAGAGAGAAAGAGAGAGAGAGAGAGAAAGGAAAACAGCAAAGAACGGTGGAATGATTAAATCGTTAGTCTCGCCGCGGGAAGTGGTATTTCGTTTTCCCTTTCAATTAGAGGCTGATTAGGCTTTTGAGGGGAGGTCAGCTGTGAAATCTGGATTATTTATGCGCGGTCCTGAAGTCTCGCATACCCGCTCCTGCCTGCGCTCTGCTCTGCGAACGGGCAACTTGGATGAAGTTTCCAACGGTCGTGCATCCAAATAGCCGCGTTAAAGAGTCCACACAGAGTGGTACTTTAGCGGTTTGCAGAGGCTGGACGCGTTTCTGGGAGTCCCAGCAGGCAGAGGCATCGCCAGGACTCGTGCATCATCACCAGCAGACGGCGATAACGTTGCTTTACCCCGGCGGCTTCCCCTCATTAAACTGCAATCCATCTTTATGGACTCGTCGTCTTAGAACAGCTGCCTTTTTTTTTAGCCCCTTTACCAAATCTCTCAAGCGTCATTTTCTACACTGAGTGTGTGTAATTTCTCTTCCTGACACCTACTATTACTACATACCTTAATTACATACCTGGGAGGAGAGCGGAGGACAGTGAGCGCAGAGAGAGTTGGCCTATAAATTGTTTTGAAGCGCTGCTTCTGCTTCATGTCGTGTTGGAAATGAACAGAATAAAGTGTAATCCCGAAAAACGCAAATAGTATATGGCCTAAGATTCTTTGGACGCTCGATATAAGAACAACTTTATACAATACGTCTTCAATTTTAAGGAGGGAAAAGTAGATGCAAAAAAAAGTTATCCTATCCAAATTGTAGCGTCTAAATTTCTGCGCGCGTTACACTGATTTATTCAAACGAAAGCCATCAAAATGTTGAGATGCTTGACCTACTGTAAGCCCTGACAAAATCCGCGATTTGATTGCTGCATCGCTGCAAACAAATCTTCGTTATTTTTTGTTATTGAAGTCTCTGAGAGGCTGTTTGAACATTTCAGATACCTCGTGCTATTTGTGGAAGCGGCCCTCCTCTCTGCCTCCTCCTCATTCTCCTCCTCTTCGGCGTGCTCTTCCTCTATGGTCCTCTGGTCACCTGACCAAACGCCATGCAAATCATTCTGCTGCTAAAGCCTCATTGGCCGCTTGTGGCTCATTTAACCGCTGTCAGTGCGCATCATATGGCCGCCGCTCTAACCAACTTCTAAACTCCGACAGGGAAAGTGGCTCAGGTGCGCATTCTGTCACAGGGGATGTGAAAAAGATCCGGCAGAAGATATACTGACTGGGAGAACATTTTATACGCCTTCCCGGATTAATTTTCATCTGCTATTTGTTTCGTTGTGGGTTCCAGTGTTAATTGTGCAGCCCAGTGAGCCTCAGCGCACCCGCACTCGTGCGCGCCAGACCGCTCTCCAAACAGACTTTTTTCTCTCTTGGTGGCGAAGTTTAAAATCGGGTGAATGTATAGCATGATGATGGAAACTGACCTCCATTCCCCCGGCCCCCAAACGAACACGAGCACGGGGCAAACGGGGCCGAACAGCGGGTCCAAATCGAACCAGGAGCGAGTGAAGAGACCGATGAACGCGTTCATGGTGTGGTCCCGGGGGCAGCGGAGAAAGATGGCTCAGGAGAACCCCAAAATGCACAACTCCGAGATCAGCAAGCGGCTGGGCGCCGAGTGGAAGGTGATGTCCGAGGCAGAGAAGCGTCCGTTCATCGACGAGGCGAAGCGGTTGCGCGCCATGCACATGAAGGAGCATCCGGATTACAAGTACCGGCCAAGACGGAAGACCAAGACGCTGCTGAAAAAGGACAAATATTCCCTCGCCGGCGGACTCCTCACAGGGCCCAGCGGCGGCGGCGGAGTGGGCTTGAGCGTCGGCATGGGCTCGTCCGGGGTCGGACAGAGGCTGGAGAGCCCGGGGGGTCATGGGGGCTCCGCGGGCTCCGGCTACGCGCACATGAACGGCTGGGCGAACGGCGCGTACTCGGGGCAGGTGGCCGCGGCCGCGGCGGCCGCCGCCATGATGCAGGAGGCTCAGCTCGCCTACAGCCAGCACCCCGGGAGCGGGGCGCACCACCACCACCACTCCCACCACCACCACTCGCACAACCCGCAGCCCATGCACCGCTACGACATGAGCGCGCTGCAGTACAGCCCCATCTCGAACTCTCAGAGCTACATGAACGCGTCTCCGTCCGCCTACGGTGGGATCACCTACACGCAGCACCAGGGCTCCGGCGTCTCCTCCTCGGCCGCCATGGGGACGTTAGGGTCGCTGGTGAAGTCAGAGCCGAGTGTAAGCCCTCCCGTCAGCAGCACACACTCACGGGGTCCTTGCCCCGGAGACTTGAGAGAGATGATAAGCATGTATTTACCGACGGGAGAGCCCGGGGACCCGTCCATGCAGAGTAGACTCCATGCCCTGCCGCAGCATTACCAGAGCGCCGCGGCGGGAGTGAACGGGACGGTCCCTCTAACACACATTTAGAACTCCCCGACTAATTTGAAAACTGCTAACGAACACATAACCAAATATTTACCTCTTTTCTAAATAACGAGTCCCGAGAGATACCTGCATTTTTGTACAGAATGTTTATGATATTGTAAAAATGAAGGGTAAATAACATATTCATCTCGGCTTTTTTTTTTTTTTTTTTTTTTTTCCCAATAGCCACCAGTGGAATTATATATCGAATATGATGCTGAAATATTGCTTATTGTCATCTTTTTGTCCAAAACTTCACTCTTAGTTGAGGGGGACGCCACGTTCACATGGAGGCATATGCTTCAATTGTCTCTTTTTTCTTTCTTTCTTCTTTTTTTCTTTTTCTTTTTTTGGTGGGGTGGGGGGTGGGGGGGTGTCCTGTAAGTTATTTGAAACTGAGATTAAGTGTCATAATCATAAGGAAGTGCTTTAAAAGATATGGGAAAATCACGTTCCTTCAACATTTGTGTTCATTTGCAGAAGCCTGTGTCTTAATTCTTGGAAACCATCTCTTTTTATTGTAACACTCTAAATATTGTAAATTGTGAATAATTTTAATATTTCAAAGAATGACGGGCAACTGCTGTTGTAATTTAAGTGCTTTTCTGCCAGTGAAAAGCTCTGATATTGCAATGAAGAATAATTGAATAAATTTCCCAAGATGTTGCTTTGATTCTTAAGAGAACGGTCTTAGATTGATTATTTTTACAGTGATATATTACACCAATGTTGTCACGTTTTAGGACACAAGGATATCATCAACTCTTCCTGTTTCCCCCCCAAAAAAACCCTCCCCCAGTTTTTTCTCTCTGCTGGACACAAGTCTGAGAACCTTTTAAATATTGTTTGTGCATAATAATGCCTAAACTTTCAGGTTCACAGGTTATCATTTATTGCTTTGTGTCAAGAAACTGATGGGTTTTGTTGTTACCCAGAAACATGTTTAGAAATTGATCATAAAAAACTTTCTATAATTTCACCAACCATTTTAGTTGTATGCAGGAAAAATAATAGTAATGATATTATCTTTTTTATTAGCAGATTACAAGTATACCAAAACGATGCATCTCATTCTGTTTTCATTCTAGCATGAAACAGTATAAGTTCTTTACGCTTGATATTTATGATAAAATGAGGCCTCTTCTGACAACCACCTGTTAGTTTCATCAAGGTTGTTCTTTATAAATGGGATTGACAAATTCTTCTGAAATTACCAGCTCTAAACTATTCCATTTTAATCCCCGCTGAAGTCCTATGAAAAGTGAGTGCTTAAATTCAAAGCAAAGCTTTCGAAATTCTCTCTCGAGCCCTTTTCATTGCGTTCACTATATAGTATATTTTCAGCATTATCAGTTCAAGGTATTTAGAAGTAAATTATTGAATTATGTTAAACTGACTCATATGCTCTACAGATTGTAAAGTATGACGTCCTTTTTAGCAAACCAACAGTCTCTAAAACATGTGTGGTGTTTATTCACACAGGGTTGTATCAGTCTTTTTTAAATGGAAAAAACAACAAATCCCTCATTCATATGTTTTTTAAGATGGCCTGTAAAGGTACGTTTAAAAGAAAATTGTAGTAATGATTTGACGTCTTTTGTCTTCAACATTTCATGAAAATTACAGGTATAAATTATACCTTGAGAGAGAGTTCATTGGAAGCTCTGCAATAATAATGATTTGAGCTGGGGTACCTGTTAATTCCCTACTATCTCTTTATAAAAAAAAATTAAATCATATTCTTCCATTTTCATAAAGAGATTATAATTGAAATCCAACAATGGGAACAATAAGTAACTTGTACTGATTACTATACCGTTGATCTCAACATCTTTATAGCATTTTAATATCCTAATCAACTATACACAGGAGCTTAATACATTTATAAAAAACAAGGTTTTTCTGACCTTGTTCACCTGCATCACTCAAAAGTCTCATACACCTTTCTATGTTTACCTTTTAACACTTACTGGCCTATAGAGTCCAGCAAAAAAAGAGAGCTGCATGAGGCACAATAATCATGCCAGTTTATGTAAAACCACCACAGGACTTTTGTGAGTCAACAAACAGTGAATGAGAGAAAAGGGGGAAATGTACATGACCATTTTCTTCATAATTGGAAACCCTTAAAAGGGGTAAAGCACAAAGAAGAAGCAAAATGTGTTTTTCACAATTGATAAAAATTCCTCAAAGGACACAACTCTATAGGCTGGGCAGTCAGAATGGATGTTTAATTCTAGAGGGACTTTGTTACTTTTGACAACAAAGCCAACACTGTTTATCAGACACGTTTATGTAAAAAGATAGGCCTGTGGTATTTAAGTTTCTTTATCCTATATATTTTTTAAATCCTCCAAAAAAGAATCGTTACTTGCTGTGCAGTTAAGAATCAAAACGCAAATGAGGGAATTTAAAATCGTGCATTTTTAAAAATCAATTAATATCAAATAGCCTACATAGTTAGAGGGCCTATTTCACATGATAAAGACGTGAATTTTTATGTCAATTAAACCTGTTAGGCCTCATAGTAAAGCGTGTCAAGTCTGGATGCGCGTTAATCTATTGAAGTGAATCAGAGGAACAATGTAAATTCCAAAACCAAAAAGAAAGCGCATCTATGGAGACATCTCCGCACCACAGCGCGCAGCGTAAGGCAAGGGGAGGGCCTCCCTGTGTGTTTTGCATCTGTTTCTATCTTATCTGTAGATGTGAAGAGATGCGGATTAACGCTGAAAGCCCCGAGAGGCGGAGCGCGTCACGGCGCATCGCCGGGCTAAAAGGAGAAGCGTTCTGGCAAATTTAACCCGCATAAATTACACCTTGAGGTGGAAGAGGAGTGCGCGATGGGTGCTAAAGCGTTCAGGCTTCAGTTTGGGGCACCTTGGGTCTCTGCCCCCTCGCTCCCGCGTGTGATTTTTTTTCTTTTTTGTGTGTGTTTACGCGCGTGCGTGCGTGCGTGCGTTTAGCTGACCGGCCAATAAATCTTTCTCCGCCGCGCGCTACTCTTATCTTGTAGCCACCGATATATTCCGTGCTAGGAGGCCATCAGCCGCGGCGCACACTCGGTTGTTCGCAAAGCCCCGATCCCTTGCACTCCCTGTCCTAAATGGGGATAATTAGCGTCACTTTATCACGCCTCTGCATATTTTCTCCGCGTCTTCCCCCCCTTTTTCCTAAAAAAAAATTACCAGGCAGCCTGCTCTCGTCGCCCGCTCTGTCACAGAAGATTATGGAGACAGATTGCACAGAGCGAATGTGCCGGGCGAGATTAGCGCGGAATAGAGAAAGCAACTGGGCCAATGAATTCCTCGGAAGGGCCTTATCGTGCAATTACACGTTGACATGTTTAACAATCTTGCTGCCTCTTAATCCTGCAGTGCTGCTCTATCTGCCCACAGCTACCAGGCTATATGCCGGCACAGAGACCTAATGCACCCAAACGCAGCACAAATGTACCCAAAGTTCACAGAAATTGTTTTTTATTTTTCAAACTTTGTCCAGCAGCACCCATCAATCGTTTATTTCCCACCCCCCACCCTTTTTTATTTTTCAGATGTCTCCGTTGTTGGAATAGCATCTGCATTGGAAGTCTTTGAAAGAGGTGAGGGTTTTAAACACATCTTAAAATGAGTAACAGTTAACCCAAAAATCATTTCTTGCACCATTAAAGAATGACAAAAGCAAAAGTGGGATTGCGGCGACACGATGCGGACCTTTCCATCTTTTTGTCCAGCAGTCACACACACTCGGCACATCCATGTCCCCGCCCCAACACCTCCGCTCTACGCACACACCCACACCCACCCCGCCCACCCCCTCGTCCCGTCCCCTCCTGCCTGGCGGAATATCGGGGCCTGTGTGGGAGTGATTGTGGAGTGCCACTGTAGGAATTTGGCAGCGTCCGTGGGTTGGAGAGCCGCCCCACGCTGAGTCCCATTCAGCGGCCAGCGCGCTGTGAGGTTGGGAAGTTTCAGTCAGCCGTACAACTCAATGGTCCCCACAAAAGCGATTACAAGCCCCAGCGCATTCCTGTAGGGACCTGGGAGCGACGCAGGTGCGAGGGGGACCGGGCGAGCTCATCAGAGGAGTGATAAAAAAAAACGAGACATTGCATGGGACCACACAAAACCAGCCACTCCACAGGAACCGGGCTTTTTTTTAGAGGAAGGAAGAGAAAAGAAAGAATAAGTCTGTGGAAGATGCAAGTTTAGGGGGGTGGGATGCAGCATACTGAGTTGCCTCTCTGTCCAACACTGAATGAAAGTGCGAATGAACTCCCAATTCCAGTGGGGGTTACACCCGGTCATGAGTCCAAAGTCCCCCATCCACCTTGGAATTTTTGGACGCCCTCTAAAAAGCATAGAATAAGCTTTTTAGAAACAACATATTAAGCACCCTGCACTATTCATATGCCCTTTTTTCATTATCTTTTAGCAAACCCCAGTGTACATCCCTTAAACTAATCATCTATAACATGTGCATGATGTTAGTCCAATATGCTTATTATTCAAATCTCCAAATGTTACAGAAACTTTTAAGAAGTGCAACTTCCTTGATAAGATCAACTTTAAACTAAACTGTTTAACACAAACTCCAACTGTCCGATCGCAATAAGCATTCGGTTAGTTAGATAGAGCAGCTAAACACCTAAATGTTTCATCAAGACCTTAAGCATATCTGCAATATCACGAGTTTATCACGAGTCGGTGAGGAGTTTTCAGCTTCTGACACCGCTTCCACGTGGTGAAAGACTTTGTGACTGCAGCCTTAAACGTGAGGAGGGCGATGGTGAAGATGATGGTCACGAGTAAGATAAACCAATACTGAGGATTGGAAAAATGTAACATCCAATTTTAGAGTCAGATGATTTGGGTTTCAATGTCAAAATTCTTTGCGTTGTTGATACATGAAGATACCACATTTATGTTGAAGATTGTACCCATATTTCTACATACATACTTGTATGTAGAAATAGCTTGTGATGTTTAACAGCAGACTATATTTGGCAAATTGGGCATGTACGACATCATTGAAGAACTGAGGAAGCAAGTGCTAATGCAACAATTTACTGCTCGGGAGGGGACTAATAGCTGTGCTTCAACCGGCACCACCACCCCCAAAGCCTTACTGGCTTTAAGTCTTACCGTTTCTTTTTCATATTTCTTGTTCCTTGTGCAGACGTGACACCGGTTGAAGCTCTGCAAACACTTGGGCTTTTTCCTTCAAATAGGTCAAGGCAAGTTTACATTTTCATCTGGAGGTTTGATGACACTGTTCATGTAAAAAATAGAAGAGGAAATTCAGCACAAGCACTTTACAATATGACGTAATGAAGCATTCAGTACAGAGAAGCACAGAATACCAAACACTCGAAATGGCCACTTTAATGTATCCATCATCTGTCCCGCTGCCCTCTGATGGCTGCAGGAGTTTCTTAAATATGATATTGAAACCGGGCCCCGTTTGGGAAGTTAGATGAGTTCAAACGTTTCAGTGTTTGCTCCGACATACAGGAAATGACACTGTGACAGGGGGTTTACATTTATACACATCAGACTGGTGGGATAAAACTCAGTGTTCTGCCAGTTTGAGCAGGAAATGCGGAACTCATTAATCCTGTGCATCATAGCCTTCCTTCCAACCTTTCTGGCAAAAAAAAGGCATTTCATGTTTTGTGCTTAAAATGCATTTTTTAATTATGATGTGGCATGTGACGTAAAAAAAAAAACCCCACTGGATTGATGTCAAGAATCAGATTTCGGAACAGCTTAACTAATTTGACTGACACCCTTGACAGAGTCAGCAACTCCATAAAATGCGCAAAGATTCCTTTTTTTTTTTTAAAGAAAATATTTTTAGATCGCTGTGTGTTTTTTTAGAAATGAAGCATTCACCTTAAAACACATGACAGGATTGAACTTTCATCAGTTTTGGCTGCAGATTTGTTGTTCTGCTCACTCGAGTCTTATGACGTTCTCAGACTAAGCCTATCTTTTCAAAATGTCTCTCCATTTGCTGTGCCAGCGTGATCTTCACAGCTGTTTTAGCGCTGCTATCGATAGCATAGACTCCAAAATGTATCACTTTTACAAGATAGGGATGCCACAATGTCAGGTTTTTCACCACATGATTATCAAAGATCAAAGCACTCATGGTAGCAATAGTATCACAACACCAGCAGAAAAAAATGAAGAATATATCACCATTTTTTGGTTCACCTTTGTTTTATAAATGAATTTTTGTTTGTTTTTTGGTTCATCTGCTTTCTTTTGGTCAGTTAAGTAACATTTGAAACAGGAGATACAAACAGTAAGAAAAAGTGTGAAACCCCAACTTGCAATCAGGAAATGTTTTGATGTTATCAGATGAGATGAAACTACAGTAACCTCAACAAGATTACCCACATTTCATTAATTCAGTATCCCATCAAAACTGATATATCGCACGACCCCTGTTACATGCGATCGTGATAGTCTTGCAAGGATTCCACCAAAGGAGCCACTTAGATATGAAAATGTGGCAAGCACTGAAAAGTTATACAAGTAATTTGATATGTTTGGAGAGTAATAAGGTTTTTGCTTGCTTTATTTAGTCTGGCCTTGGTGATATTGCTTAAGTTTTCAAAGGAATTTTTTACAAAAAAAAGAAAATCAAACATTTTGTTTGCTCAAGCGGAAATGAAAACGCACATTAACATTTAGAAATGTTTTCCTCCAATATTCAAATGCTGAATGGTAACTTGGGTAAGAATGTATCTTAGTCCTTTTTAGTGCATATACATACCCAAGGAAACAGTGCTGGCTTAACTCTGTAATAGTTTTGCTTTAATAATGAAAGGGATTGAAAAAAATGAGTGAATGATTGGAAACAAATCCATTCTTAAAAATTCCTTGTATCGTGGTCTTGATAAAGCTCTGCTGTTTCTCCGTGTACGAAATTCACCCCAATCATCTTCCTCATGAAAACACTGTAGTTTTTAAAGGTTGGCCCAGTTTCTCTCAATGGGTGGAAGAGAAGAACAAAAGAAAAGGCTGATGCATCATATTTTAGAGTTGGGTTGGACTGGAGAACATTTTATCAAATGTCTGCTTGTTTGACATTTCTCCACCTAGAAGAATAGGTGGAAGGTGAGGGTGCCACGATTGGGTATAAAAAGTTTTCATCCAGTCAAGGATGAGTTATGGCCTGCCTGTTCTTCATGGGACTTCACAAAAAAGTTAGATCTTATTATATCAATGGTAATGATATCAATACAGTAATACAAATGGAAAAAAAGCATTAGCGTGGATGACTTTTTAAAAGTATTATCACATGACACAGTCCACCGCTGCATCTAAAAAAGCGACCTGAAACAGTATTATGTGAGGAGGAAGTCATATATGAACTCATAGTAGAAACACAGCAGAGTTTGTGAACTCATCTTTGATTAACAGACAGACATCAGAGAGTCTGGACATGTTTCAGGGCAAAACTGACCTCTGGTTCTGCATTCCTGTGAGGGAAAAATACGATCCAGGGTGGTGTAGATGGGCGACTTTCATATAAATTATCCAGGATTTTGGAGACCGTATATATCTTTTCCCAGGAGGTTTATGGCCAAACTCATGCTTGACCTTATCATGCACAACCTAAAACGCAGGTATGTGTGCCCAGGCATACCTGCTGGCCGCATCAGTCTACTGTTTAAAATGTTTCTTGCAGAGGAGAATAACATTGGAAAAACACCTAAAATAATGTACTTTTTGTGTGTTAAATAAATATTCAGACACACTACAACATTTAACACTTACAGATTGGGTTGATTTCAGGAAACTTTTCAGCTGTTCTGTTTGACCTTAAACAACACCTCTTTCCATAAATGTAATCAAGCTGTTTTTATCCTGAAACTATACTTAACCAAGCTTTGTTGCCTTGTACTGATTTAATTAAAGGAATAAATATATAACAGACATCGGTATGTAGATTCCACAGGTAAACAAATGTGTTTCAGTCTTAAATTCACTGGTATATCAATTTAGTCACACAGCCTGATTTCCTCATGGAGTTTGTTATATCAAATCCAATCACAGGTCCTGAAGTTGGACTTTCCCAAGAGTGAAATGAGCATCTTGTGTAGGCAGGAGAATCTGAGGACAGCTGCTGGGCAAACTACTTTCCCCCAATTTTAAGAAACCAACATTTTCGGTTTAAAATTAGATGCTGGGGGGATTTCAACAATGAGTCATCATTGTGGTAGCAGAAAGCTTGTCTCTTTTTTTTTACTGTAGGACATTGAAATGAAAGGGAGAATGTATAAAGTAAGAATTAACTCGTTTTAGATATGCCAGTTAAAAAACAAGTAGCATCATCACACACTTAAGCCACAGATCATTTTCTTTTTTCACGCAATATGAGGAAATGTTCCTTTAAAACACAAATGAGTGTAAATCATGCATTTACTAGACTATAGTGTCCTCCCAGACTTTGTTCAGACCAGCAAATACAGCCAAAGAGATGGAGTCATAGTCCTTATAGTTTTGTTGTTAATGTCAATACAATCTTATTTACAAAATTGTTCTTTTAATGTGTAAAAATAATAGTAGCAGTGTATGAAAATATTGACTTGCACCGTACGACGGGGCATATATCAGAAATAAAAAATCTGAATACAAAATCAAACCATTTTGTTCCATGGTTTTGAATATGTTAGTGTGCCAGTTTTTACAGTACTTTGGCACACTGGAATAGGTTAAAAAGGTCCTGATAATCTATTCTAAATGTATACAGAAGCAACAGGTCAGCAGAGAATGACTTTAATCTTCTGGATTGAGTCCGGTAAATATGCCAACACAGCAACAACCCAGTCAGTTGAAATAGTCCCTTTTGCCAACGTGTTGTTTCTACCTGTTTAAAAAAAAACTGTACATGTGAAATGTTCAAATTGGTCAACTTGTTGGTAATTCACACAAACCGAGCAAAGGAGGCTCAGTGTGACACATTTAGCATCACGAATCAGTTGTGTTGTCTGCTTATGGAGTAGTGCTGGTACATCAAGTCGCGCCCTTTTTTCTGGATGATACGCACACTTTGGACGGAGTAAAGACAACCTTTTACTTTAGTGCTTTTGGCACTTTTAGGTTTACTCAATTGATTTATAGTTAAGACATAATGTAACTTGTACTAGATTCTAAAAAACAAAACTGATGCATGGGTTTAAAAACAAAAATGCTTGGGGCTAGAGTACTTTTTTAGCCCCGGGCATCTTACTCTTTTATGGAAGATGCCACTGTCCCATTGATGTCCATCGGTGGTCCACATCGTGTTGGGAAAATACGTTTTTTTTATGTCAAGTCCATCAAACTCCTGTAATACTGTCATGCGTCATGGTTGGGATGAAATAAAGTGTTTCTCTTACAACACCAGTTAATGACAACATATTATTGACACTTTACAAGCTGTTGCTCGAACTAAAACTAAACTTCCCAAATCATCCAAAGCAGTTATAGCTCCTATTTTCACGCAACTAAAGTTTTGAATGGTACTGTTTTTTTAACCAGAACCTTAAAATCATAGTCGCCTCCTACGTGGCATGCAGTTCCGACAGCAGGTAGCTTCCTCTCACCGGCTCAGTGTTTTTATGTGTCTTGCCTACACACAAATGCACACAGAAGCCCACTAGATGCTGTGAAGAATTTCTGCTCCTCAGTGTCAGGTGATTATTCTCCTAGCAGCAGCGAGGGGTTAATGAGGGGTCAAAGAGTTCAGATAAGAAACAGCAGTTTCATGGCGCCTGCTGCGCCCTGCAGCACACTGATAACTGTTTGAAGCGGCCGACCTCTGAACTCCAGTGGGTCAAATTATCAACAACCTGGGTCGTTTAGATAGGTCAGATTGGAACACGTGAAGGATTTGTATGTCACAGTAAAATGTCGAAGAGGCACAGATAAATTGTTCTTAATGATTACAACCCTACTCAATTAGTTTCTAGAGCCATTAGATTGTTGTCAGCTATCAGACTCTTTAAGGTGGGAAAAATTTGATACATTTCCCACTGAGCTTATAAATCATTGGGCATTAAGTCATGGAGCTTACTGTGAACGCCGTATCTTCAGAGGGGGACACAATTGCAAAACCACACCGACAGAAGACCGTCTCCTTCTGCACTTTACGACAGCCAAAAAAACAAAAAATACTGAGCATCTTTTGTTTGTTATGTCTTTATTTGTTTACACTTGACCTTTGATACCCATTCAAATCAATAACCTCCGTCCATCTTTCTCTTCTCTCTGTCCTCTCTTTCAGCAAAGTGACCATCATAGCTATCGCCAGTGGACGTGGATCACTGGGGGGGAACGGTGATTTACAGATAGCACCTTGTCTCTCCGACTGGCAGGCCATCATTACGTCCGGCACTAGCAGATAGGTGCTGTGGGCAAAAAAAGACCTTTCTGAAAATGTCAGCGACAGTCAGAGCCTCAAATTTCCTCCATTAACTCTTTCCCCCTGCAATGCTCCCTACTCTAAACCTCTTAATTACACAACCCTTTTTCTCCTATCGCTCAGTGTTTGGTATCTAAGTGATTTCAGAGCATGTGGAGTTTTTCCTTTACTTAAATGTGGCTTACCTGGCAAAAAAACAACCCAGGCCCAATCACCTATTTGTCCCATCTCGGCAAAAACAAATACACACGTACACACTTATATACACGTCCAAAAAAAACAAACAAAAAAAAAAACGACCATGCCTGCAACAGCTCTCCTTCCTCAGTCCCTTTCACTGGAGCCAGCTTCACTGTCTTAATACCCTTAGTCCCTCAGCTGGCATGTTTTCCAAGAACCCGCTGCATTTGCAGATTTGTAAAATCCGTCAAAATGCCTGTAATGAATATTTTTACGGTCTTGAGTGTATAAAATGTAATGTCTGACCAGCCAATAGGAAACTTGTAAAGATTCAGAGCAAGGTAAAAGGAATCAGTTGAAGCTTTCTTGCCTGTTCTTTTTTTTGGCCATGGCCCTCTGTGTGATAACTGTGACATTTTCATGTGAACACAAGTCTCTGGCGTATAGGTTTTATTTAAGAGAACATAAAGGAAATAAGCATGTATATGTTGTTAGGTTCTAATTTACTTCTAATGTTTTCTTTACATCAGTACGCTGGTGACGCTGAATTCTGTTCTGTTTTTTTCCTTCAAGATTAAATGTAGTTAAACGGGACTTTGTTTTTTTGTTGACATGCACAGCTTTTAATAGGGGAAAAAACACAACTCTTGCATCTTCATTCAGTCTAAAAATAACCTATTGGGCTTTCCAACATTTATATTCACATTCAATTTCAGAGGTAAATTAATCCCACAAAGTGATAAGTTCCAAAAAAAATGTTTCACCATTTAAACTATGTATTAATACCAAGGCCTAAGCGCGCCCTCAATTATTTTACCATTGCCCCTATTTAATTGATTTTGGGCAGAGAAAGCGTGAGGTGGAGGGGTGATCAGTGTTGTCATGTGAAAAACACAAAGCCAATAAATGAAAAATAACCCATGTCGTAATTGCTGTGAGTGTTGTCACCTTGTTTTATTGATTTTTATTTTTCAGCAAGGCGTTCGGCTTACAACAAAGTCTTGGTCATAATAACATGATAATCCAGTCATTTTTTCAATGGCATATGATAATTTCAGTTTTAATTCAGTTATTTTTTCTCCTACTTTGGTCTCTCATTGACACATCCAGGTGTGTGCAGTGTGCACCCAGGTACCTGCTCAGCAAGCAGACATGAACACAGACAAGATAATGAGCATCTCAGGTGACTACATGCAGTGATTACCAGGTTGCTGGTGTTCTATGGAAACTATATCACATAGACATTCACTCCCTTTCTGTGCACACATAAACAATGAGCACACACACACACGCACACAAATTCTCACTCTTGAGAGATCCCTGGTTATCACACCCTTCCAGATTGTTCTGAACTACTTATGGAAAACACACACACATCTCAAGATGCGGCCACTCTTGCCAATACGAGCCGAGTGTTAAGAACAGTTGTTGTCGTTGTCGTCCTGTTCTTTTTTTTTTCTCTCTTTTTTTTTTTAAGCATATCTAAATTCCTAGCGTTGCTAAGGTGCTTTGGGAGGGGATTAACAGAGGCTGGCGCCGATGAGCAAGCCTTGCAGATTTCCAACCAGCAGAAAAAAGACAAAGAAAGATGGGAAAGAAGGAGGAAAAACAGCAGAGGGTTAGACAACAGGGAAATGGCAGTAACGGCTTGTGTAAACACGATGACTTGAGAGAGGTAAAGAGGTAGAAACAAATAAGGAATGAGTAACCGCGAGCAGGACAACATAAGTATCCTAAAGAGGAGGCTGTAACTTTCACAGAGAAAATTCGGCCAGAGACTTTGCTTTCTCTCCACACAATTATTCCCTCGTCTTCATCTCCTTACTCTTTGCTCTCTATTTCTTCCTCATCTCTTTATTCCCCCCAAGGGCAACAGTTTCAGATCCAGATGCTTTTGTGTCTCTTTTTTTTTTTCACCGTCACAACTTCAAACAGTGCCGGTGTTGAGGTCACGCCGATGTGCCCGGAGCATCGGTGACTGCGCTGTCTCAGGTGAACGTCTCCCAGCGTGTCCTTGATGACACTCTCTCCCTTTCTCCCGTCTAGCTGCTTTTAATTAGTGTAGTGAGCAGGGCAGGCAGCGCAGACAGCTGAGCCACATTTATCAATTATCGACCGGCGCGTAGTGCAATGCTTTTAATAATTCTGCCGCTGAAAAAACGGGACTCTTACATGTGAACTGACCTTAGTTTTCACAAAATTCCCAGATACACACTGAATGTTTTTTTTTTCTGAGAGCGAAGTCTCCATTAGCCAAAGAAAGTGCACCACAGGGAGGGAGGTCCACATGCCTTTCTTTGAATCCTCTCCTCAGGCTCGGCTTCTCAGGTAAAGTGTAACTGGATGCGGTCTGTTTGTGGGATACAAGGCACTTGACCAAGGGCCAGCACCACTCCTCCCTCGCCTCCCATCCCCTCCCTCCCCTTTCCTTCCCCTACCTGGCTCAGGTTACCCTTCAGTTCCCCCATCCTCCCCCCTACTCCTATCCTTGAGTGGTGGCAGGTAGAGTGTTTTGTAGCCACATCAGTGTCTGCGGATGTTAAAAAACACGCGTCTGTATAAATGTACCCAGCCCGGGCGGGTGTTTATGACTGTTTGGGCTCGGCAGCTGGACTCCTGTAACCGTGCCCGTCTCGGCCGCATTGGCTAATGTGACTGGCTTGGCTGAGGTGTGGAGGCGGCTGTCTTTCAACCACTGATCTCTCAGAACTACTCATCTGATCAGGTCCGACCTGCGCTTCACGGCTGCCAGGGTCACACAACCCAACCCCGGGGTCAAGCAGCTAATTACAGATCCCTGTGTCCTCCATCTCTGTCACCGTCTCTTGGAGATGGGGAAGGTGGGGTGAGAAGAAGCCCATGGGGGGTGGGGGTGGCCAGGAGGAATATTGACTTAAACATCAAGAAGTCAACAGTTAGAATAACCAAGCAGAGTGTTTTTTTTTACCTTTATGAAAAGACAAGTGGAGTTGGGTTCTGGGTTGCACTATCTCAGGGTGACCTGTTCCAGCCCTCAAACGGGGATAGAGGCTGAGACCCAAGAGACCAGAATTATTCCTGGAGATGGAAATAGGATTTTATATACTAGGTTTAAGAGTCATATTGAAAGTATTAGAAATATTTCCTGTATTGCAACTGTACCGTGGAGCAAACTCATTAAAAAGCGTGCCCGTGCGTCGTGCTTGATTTTTCTCTCCGCTGACCTTTGGTTGTCATCACTGTTTGAGCCGGGGTTCTGAAAGATGCTGCACACTATTAACTGCAAGAAAACCATAAGCACATGCACACACACACAAAAAAAGTAGCAAACCACTATTATATTATATTAGGCTGCAGGTTCATTAATCACAAATGTGAGGGCCTTCAAGCCGACATAGGAAATTAATCAAAAAAGGGGACATTAATCACATGCATGAACAGCAGTAGTTACACCTGTGACAAAGCCATCTGATTTAAACGTGTTGCTCCAGCCT
Organism: Menidia menidia; assembly: GCA_907169785.1. Classification (NCBI taxonomy): domain Eukaryota; kingdom Metazoa; phylum Chordata; class Actinopteri; order Atheriniformes; family Atherinopsidae; genus Menidia; species Menidia menidia. The sequence goes on from CAJRST010001113.1 coordinate 11,837,151, forward strand.
GTGTTAATGATGCCACCCAGGGCCAAGCAAAGCAACCTCTCTGCCATCACTGAAACAATAATGCTCTAACTATGAAGCAATTTTCTTACGTGTTGTGAAGGACTATGCTGATACACATTGCGCAGGGGTCAGTGGGTGTTGCAGCAATTACCAGGTTCAGCTTTTTCCTCACAGCTTGACCATTCTGACTGTTGAAATGTCTGTTGAAATTATTCATGTTTGATATTTTCATTTGTTCTGCCCTTGACAAATAGATTATTAATCAGGGGTGGGGGGACATATTTCTGCTTGAGAGCTTTGCAAAGGTACAAAGTTGAAAAATGTATATGTATGTTTTTAGAAACTGTCACCGTATTGATATGGAAAATGCAGAAATTGGGGGAAAACACCACCTCCAAGTGTGGTTACACTGCCCTCTCTTGAATGGACTGCATTGTGCTCCAAAGCTCAACATGAGAATACAACATGGTAAAATACAGGGAATAAAATCCCTATACATAATTATATTTTATTAATTTAAATATATACATGGCTTTGAATTTTATTTTTATTTTAGACTGATGCAACTCATTAGTGTTTGAATACATATTAGCATTCATTACCATCGAAGATTCACACAATATTACTGAATTTCCAATGGTCTAATACGAGCAGTTTTCTAGCTTTCTCTTTCATGGATTTCCTCTTTTTTTCCTCTTATCACTTTGTTTGTTTTAATTTGCAGCCCAAATGTGTTTGATAGAATTCAAGTTATCCCAACGTGGATTTGGTTTCATTAGATCAAAGGTGAATAATTAAATTTATTATTAATATTAAATGCTCTTAATATGTTATACTGAAATAATTAGATTTAAAAAAATAGGCTTGTCATACGAGGACTGAATTTCAAAAGAAAAAAACAACCTTGTTGTTGTGCTTTGAATTTGCTCTAGTTAAATTATGTTCAAGGAGCCACAACAAGCAAGGAAGTGAGGCCCAGTATTCCTAAATTACATTTGATACAAACTATGTCTTTATCAGGTCCCTCTTATTGTAATGATAGTGATAATGGAACAGTTAGACGCAGGTAGTTTTTCTAACACTTTATAAGGTGGAAGTCACATGATTAATGTTTTCTTCGACTGAGGCTTTTCACACCGTATCTGTGCATGGAAACAGAGCCCCTCTTAGTTTTGATCCGTCAGCGGTGGTTGGCTCTCTCTTTTGCCCGAGTTTGTGCCGTGACACAGTGTGCAGTCTAGCCCAACAACACCATTCTCTAAACCCTGCAGCCTGACGGGCAGCTCTGATAAACTCATATCACACATGGCAGAGAAACCAAAGACCTGGCCTAATTAGCGGGCAGGACAGGAAAGATGATGAGAGGAGAGGGGAGCGAAAGGAGGGAGTAGAAGATTGAAAATCAAAATGATGACGACTTTATCAACTGATCCGCTGACCCTCTGTTATTTATTCATGGGATTACTAAAGAGGACTTTGGAACAGAGATCCCTGCCAAGTTCCAAACAACCATGTTGTGCCGGCTCTTTTGCTCCTATTAGGTTGGTAAGCAGTTCCAACTGCCTTTCCCCATTTCTCTGTGCCTTTCTCTCGCTCAAGCACAAACGTGCACTTGACACCTCCTTTAGTAAACTCACCTGTCCAGGTATTCCAGTAATCCAGGCCAAACCTTGTCAGGTGGAAGAAAGTCTATCCCAGGGTGGAAAGAGGGGGGAGGATAATGAGGAGGAGGAGGAGGAGGAGGAGAAGGAGGAGGAGGAGGGCGAAGCTGTAGTAAGTCTAGCCGGTGACGGGGTATAGGAGGGAGGTGGGGGTGGACCAGAGACAGGGGGGCAGGTAAAGGGGATCGTGTTCAGGCTCCTGGGGACAGGAGGCTTGGCGTGGCACTGTACTGCCCACCCAACATCAACACTCTCAAGTTCCCTGGCTCAGATGGGCCAGATAATCACCCTCTCTCCACAGGGACCATCTGGAGGCAGGGGAGGGAGGTGAGGGCCATATTTTATTTCCATAAAACATAAATTCATCCATCTACTGGTGAGATCATTTTTTGAAAAAGGTCAAGAAAATAAATCCAATTCCCTCCTTCCTTCCTCCACTACTATCCCGATTCACACATAACATCCACGCACAAGCGCAACGTGCACCACCAGGTCCAGAGAAAACGTCCAACACGTGTTCACGCTCGCAGCGGTGCTGCCTCTCGTCTCTGAGTGTCTCCATTTTGATTGACACGCCTATCCCTGTAGAGATCAGAGGACAGCTACTGTGATTATCATCTCACTGTGGTAACCGAGACACCCCTAATCCCTTAATAATCCGTCACAGTCAGTCAACACAGGAGTATCCTGACCTCCTGCAAGAAAAGCACATGTGCACACACACACATTAAAGATGGATAGTGCTTGACTACACGACCTCTTTCTGATATTCTAATATTTTGTGTCGTGGCCCACACCTCACAAGTGCTGCTCCATTTTTTGTCACACAGTATATTCATAGGTGACATCTTCACACCCATTTGTGACAAGTCTGAAGACATTAATCAGAGCAACAAAACCTTATGGACACAAAAAAAGTCCTCTGAAAGGAAGTACAGCCTGCATCTGCTCTGTTAGCTGTTAGGCTTAAAACAAAAGTTTTAAATGCTGATGGTAATTTGGTAATGTCACAAAAAGGATAACGGCTATTTCTCTCTTTCTCTCTCTTTGAAATAATTTGAATGAGAGACACCATCTCTACCTATGAGACTAAGCTTCAAACTTTCGCTTTCATTAGGTTGATGGTTTGGGATGGCTTAGTTGATCCTGAAACATCCTTTGGATTTAGTGTTGTAGGTCTAGAGTGTTGGGAAACCTCCACTTATAAAGATTTACTCTTTCTGCATCCATATGCAGATGACACGATCATTGCCATTAACTTCCATTTAATTTTGTCCCATATATCCATGGCTGGTGTTACCACCAATCATTTGAGTCAGATGGCCGTCCTCTATGAATCTGGCTCTGGTTCTGCCAGTTTTCTTATGTTAAAAAGAAGTTTGCTTTCTTTCCATTGCCACCTCACGCATGCTCAGTCAAGTATTTTTTTTTGCATTTGTTTTATTGGATAATTAGATTGCATTTTGGCAGCGTTCCCGTAGGTTTTGTGAATTTCCCTGCAACCAAATGATCAGTTATGTTTTGTGAATCATCTAGTTTCAGAATATCACCCAATCAAATCTGTGGTGGCTTAACTGCGTTATGTATTCAGTAGCCGAAAAAAGGCCTCATTAAGAATAAAGAGAAAAAAATACTGCACTTAGGCATGGTTTAATGTTAGTATATATAATACTCCTCAGCAAAGCCACTTACTTTCATTAGGCACTGAATCCATTCTCTACCAAAACACAGCAAAACCACAGATGCATTGATTCATGAGGACAGTTTGTAAATATTTATAATCTCCTGATAGAATAGATAGAAATGCATTTGAAATTAAAATGGTCATCGTAATGGACTTCAATTTCTCCAGATTGCATTTTTTGGGGAGGACTTTCTGTTGTTTGCTGTCCAGTATGTGCATAACATTTTTTCATCTTGGTCAATTTGAATAGAGCCACATATGAAGGCACATATTTTAAACTGCTCCATGACTGAATGAATGAGAACAAAAACACATGCCAGTGAAGCTGACTGAGGCCAAAAGTAGACATGTTCCACAAACTTAGCACATAAGTAAGAAAAGCCCTTAGAGGTTTGTAATTGTTTTCCTCTTGTAATTTAGTTCCATTATGCAGTGAATGGCCAAGGTTGGGCAAATATTTGAGTAATGTATTTTACAGATTTGATCTTGCTATTAAAAGAAGAAAATTTGTAAATCGAGTCTGGTAAAGACAGGCCTGATGAAAAATTGAAGGGAAACAAATATAAAGTTAATGAGGCATTTGATCTCCTTTTACCAGAAGAGCTATTTTGAGTTTTGACATTGATTCTGCAAGACTCTGAAACTCCACTGGAAATATGGAGCAACATTTGGAGACGATAACTGATAAACCGTGAAGGCCTTTGTATATTACCAGCAACATCTCATGAGACCATTTTGTGAGCCCCGGTGCCTAAAACACTCGTTTTGACAGAAATACCTCATCACAGCATAAGGGATGGATTAAACAACCTTTAATTTTTACTCCCACCTTGCCATCTTAGTGGCTCGGAAAGCTCAACAACTTCCAAGAAATCCTTCACTTAAGGGGGGCATTCATTTAATTTTATCCAAAACACAGGAATGTCATTGGATATGGACTGCATTTACATCCCATCTCAACTCTTCTTTACCCCAGAAATGACCCTACAAGTGCTGTTTATCAAGACATTAATGGATAATTCCTGTGCATTAAGTGAATATATGCCATCTTGTGGTGATGGTAGAATTTACAAGTACTGTAAGTACTTAAGAGATAAATACTTTTTAGACCCATCTGAATTTGATTGAAAATCATTTACAGATGGTGCAACAGTCTAAACCCAAGCAAAAAATCCCATTGTGTGGATTTGTTGTGTCATCATGTCTCTAACTGAACCAGCGAAAAAAAATGCACCATAAAATTAATGTACTTTTCCATTTCCATCCATTACTAAGTGATGTTAGTGTTTAAGTCCAGCCAGAAAGTGAAAAAAATGTTCACTTATGAACTGAAAGATAACTGTTAATACTGTAGATCTCTGGTTGCATTTTGTCAATTTAACAAGCAATGCACAGACCTCCTCGTATCCCCACTTTGCATCTTTAAAGAAAAATGGTGGCATGCCTGGAGAAATCCATAGTTCAGTTGCTGAAAATTGTAATGTTTATTTAGGTTGATATTCCTCCTGGTCTGACCTGCTTGTTAATTTACAGTGAAAGGCCAGTTGATTGCTTTATAAATTAACCTAAAAAAAGAAGCATGAATTGGATACCTAAGTAAAATTTTAGACTTTGATTTGCCTTCTGAAATTGTCATAAAATATCTAGCTCATCAAAAAACTGTCAAAGATATAATACATATTCATCTGCCACTGAAAAGACATGAGTGTAAGGTCAGTTTATTTAAATTTTTTAGCTTTACCTGCCTTTGTCACTCAGTAGATGTGGTTGAACTGTTTGAAATATCTGGATTATATATTCTTAAAAAATAACACATTTTTCAGAGTAAGAAAAATAAATTCAGAACCTACTTGTTTTTGTCCTGTGGACAGACAGTTATTACCCATTCTTGAGCAAACATCATGTATTGTCTCTATTATATAGACACTTCCATACCACTGAACACATGGTTGACCTTTTTTTCTCTCAATATCCTTCTTGCATTTACCTGAATCCGTATCAACTCATGTAATATACCTTTTCAAGGTTTTACTGAATCACATATGCCCATAATTCATTCTTAAGGAGGTTATAGAGTCAAATAATTGTTTGCAGATAGTTACTTTAAGTGTCACTCAACTCACATAGGCAACCTTGTGTATTTTAAGATATTGCACATTTACAGCACAAACATATCTATTTAAAAATAAGTTGGTCTCAGTCTTCCTGCATAGGTCAGATCTTCCCTCTTGATACATTTGATATTGACACAAATATACCATAGAAACAATTTGGGGAAAGAGTGCTGCAGCTCACTAGCACCACAGGCTATCACATTTTTATGACTGTTCTCAGTGGTCTAACTACAGAGCACATCCATCTCTTCGGCATTAGCGTGATAGATGTATTTTTCATGCTGCCATTAGGGCTGAAGCAGTATGCTGTGCGGGGCTTGTGTATGCTAATGTGCCCTCTCACACCTGCAGTTTCCAATTACCCCGGAGGAACAGAGCCAAGGCTCGGTTTGCAGCCACCAGCAATAATATGAGTAATGGCAAAATTGCTCAAGTCCTTTTGTAGAAAATTGGAAGAAAAAAAAAGAGGTAAATCATTCAAAAGGGCGTTGGAGAGGGCAAGCAACAAGAGGTATGAATCAGAAAGAAATGTGAAGGAAGGACAAGGGGGGCAAGGTTTAAGGGATTGCTTTGAATTTTGAGTCACTAGCTTTTGATATCTTTACTTTTATCAACAGTCTATCTTTGAACACACTTTTCCCTTGATAAGATTTCATCAATTGAAGCCTCAACTTAGACACATCCGCCTTGTTCTCTTCCATCAATTCAGCTCCTTCGTCTTGTGCTCATAACCTCTTTCCTCTTTCTTGTGGGCCCACCCGGCCAGCTGTAGACAAATTGAGCCGACTCTTCTCCTCTCCCTGCTTCCTGCACAGGCTGCCAGTTATGCTGGTATTTGCAGTGACCACGTAAATGAGACGCTGAGAGATGAAGCTTGATAGGCTTATTTTCAGCACATAGAGATGCAGATGGCGGTGTGTTGAACGGGGTCCTCGTGCATCGTGGCCTTGATAGCAAGGGGTGAAAGAATCGCCCTCTATGACACATGTATGAGAGGCCGAGGCCCTCTGATTCCCTCGTTCCTACTTCTAGTCTCAGTTTTCTTGTCTTGCTTTTTTTTTTGTAATGTAAAGCTAGACATGGTGAGCGTACTGGAAGCTAACACACACATTTCATAATCTCTAAAGGCTGACAGGAGGCACCTGGTAGAGCCCTGGCGGGATTAGAGAGTTTTAGGAGTTTGTTACAGTGAGGAACACATGTTCAGGTCACTGTCTCTGACAGCACTGCTCCAAACAATGTTCCTCCTATTATACTTCCCTCTTCGCTTTTCTTTCTCTTTCCTTCCATCCACAACCCCCTCTTTCTCTCCCTCATATTTCAATGTGTATGTGTGTCCGCGTGTGTGTTTGTGTGTGTGTGTTTGTGTGTGTGTGTAGGCCTGTGTGCTCAAACTAAATATGTTTAAAGGGGTGAGGAGGGGGGCACAAAATCCTTGGAGAGGACTTGGCAGTCGCTTTTCTCCCTCTCGCTCCATTGCTTCGGTCCTTCCAAAATCCTATTTCACGGTGCCAAGCATCCGTTCCCTGGGATCTCACAGCTCCCATCTCCAGACGCAGGTTTAAGCCCCTCTCTTGGCACCCGGACTGGGCATGGAGAGAAGGCATGTGAAGCACATCATCACCGCCAGTAACGCAAACACACCTATTATCTTTGCTCAGGGAGGGACCCAGGCCCTGCCGTGTGCACACAGAGATCACTCTTGCAACCTTAGACTCCCGAACCGCGATAACACACTGACCTCTGACATGAGGCAAGAGGGCACAGCAAACCCATCAGCTGGTTCACTCATTCATCCACTAAATCATTCAGGCTCTCGCTCACAAACCAAATACACTCAAAAACTCATTCAGTCAAGCAGCAACAAATCAGTCTAATGTGGCTGCCACTGTTCAAGCTCGATGAAGAAATAAACAGAAGACAAAAGACCGCAGACTTAATAGCCACCTTCTGTTAATTTACTTCCCCACGGTACAGGCTAAACTTTAACAGCCCTCCAATTACAGCAAATCAAAGGAATTAATTAGTGACCAAATTACCTGAATCTACACCAACTGAGCCAGGGGACGGACCAAAGCACATTGCATATCTGAAAACGTTTTCTGTGTTTCTGCACGGTCACCACCAGATGGCCCCATATACCTTCATTTACATCCACAGAGTGCTCTCTTGATCAACTCAAACTCTGATTTAACACCCTCAGTCAATCTGTGATAGAGCTTTGATTCGCAATCCGAGCCTTTAATCTAATTACATAATCAGCTTTCTATTGATAATCGGGATTTAAACCTGTGCTACGTTCACTTCGACTCCAATAAGGTTTAAAAAGGTTGCGGGAAACATAAAAAAGTGAGAAACGACCATTAATGATGAACACTTTTTCTGTAACATCAGTTTTATTTGTATTTGAGAAAAGGATACTGATTTTAACCAAGTACAAGCAAATAGAATATCCACTGACCTACAAAGCCTCAAGACACAGCTGTGCGTTCATAATAGATGCAGGTTTTTCACTATGTCATGCTCCATATTCTCAATTATTCAAAGTCAGGAAGTCAATATGAGGATAATTCAAGTCTACAGCATAATAGGATCTGGTGTTTGTGCTGACAACAGTGGAGTGTCAGCTTCTTAGGGCAACAGGAGCTGTGATGATGAGAAAAAGAAAACAGAAAAACTGCCACTGAAAATCACTCACTGAAATCCTTCAGCAGGTTTTAACAAGTTAGCATGTGGGAAGTGATGAATTATCCTAGCATTTCCTTTTACAGTGTTCAAATAGGTAAAAACCTCGGAACAGTTCCTCAAAACCATGCCATGTTGAGTCAGCACAAAAGTTTCACAAAAAATATAAACTGCTTTAGTCCAAGAAAGGCATACAAACCAAATGAAAATGTTTCAAAATAATTTATTCCCAATATATGACAGTGTTTGAATTAATTAACCAGACTTGGAAGTCTTCCCATCCCATCTACTCTTCCAAAAGGGTAGATGGGATGGGAGGTGTTAGGCAAGCATTCCTCCAAATTGGTTTCAGAGCCTTTCTTGGAACTTAAGAAATTCAGAGAAACTAGGTGATTTGTGGAGATCCGGCCAGGATAAATACGATTCTATGATGAGGGAAAACCGATGAGTGGACAGGGAACCTACTTCAGAGCAGACAATTCCACATCTACACCAGACTCACTACTGTACACACACTATTCATACAAAAGGAGAATGTGACTCCAGATGTCCTGAAGCCATACAACACTACAGTAACACACATGCATCAAGGCAAGAAGGATGATCTCATTACTTTTTATGGGGAATGTCTTTATGATTATTTCAGAAATTTGTGGCTAACATATGACTTGCAAACTAATGTATTGTGGACTTTTGAATGAGAAATCATTACAATTCCATTTAAAATTATTCGTAATGCTTTGGCCATGGCAAATATGTCCACATGTCTAGATTATAAATTTGGCCATGCTCAGGCGCGACAGCTGCCCTTGGATAGTAACCCACTGCCCCATATGTACAGTAATTCACTAACGCCCACACAGAAGACAGAAGCAAGGAATGAACAATGACCCAATTTCTCCACTCAGATGGAATCAAAATAGTCAGTGAGCTGCATAATAGTCTGAGGAACAGCAGTGGAAACATCAGTCTAAGCTGCAAAGGGAGCTGCAGTTTTGTCCCAGTTTGTTTGGAAATCAAGGCCAGCGGGCAGCAGAGAAAGAAAACAGATTAGCCCATCGGCAGGACAATTTGTTTCTAAAATGTGGAGTAAGAAAATGCACAGACTAGATGCTTAATTTGAAGAAGTATCTACCTACTTCTTACTCACCACTTTGCAAAAAGTATTAAATCTGTTTTTTTTTTTATTACCACCATATCGTTTGTTGCCATTTCCACAACATTACAATATCATTAAAACACTCATATGATTCTCACAATGGATCATAAAAACGCTGTGATGTGTCTAGTGGGGGAGACTCATAATTAGACACTAAATGCCCCCAGGGTATTGAAGAAGAGAAACAGCCACATCAAGCATTAACAGGTCTGAGCTGAAAGTGCTGGATCTTCATGCATTATTAATAGCACCTGTGCTAATTGAAAGCCCTAAATCTGCACATGAAACGTCTGAGGCCAACTTGCTGCCCAGCTGTCAGAGGATCACCCCAGATATAGATGCAGCTAATTTTAGATTCTCTTTTGATCAAAAAAGCATTTAGAGTTTTATACATTACATTGTATGACAACTGATAGGGTAATGCAGGACCAGTCTATGGGGCCGCACTTAGTGCTTCATGCATTACTCAGAGAGCGCGAGCATTTCCATCAGTTTTTATTTTATCTGATGCACCAGCGTCCCTCTGGTGCATGATGCCAACTCGGAATCATTCAAGCTGGACTCCTGCCTCATTTTAACGTGTGCATTTTATTCAGCTTTTATTTGTGTTTTGTGTTTGCAGATGACGACATGCTTCTTCTCATGATGTCAAAATAATATATAATCAAAACTGAATATTTTAATGACATGAGTGGGAAAAGTCCCTTATAGATCATGGCCAATGTTTATACAAATGGAGAACAGATCAATCCAACATGAAGAAATAAAATCTGTGGATCGTTCTCGATTAATAGAATAGAAATCCAGTTGAAAACAACTTATAACAAAATACAGGAGACTTGATTATTGAATATTTGTATTAATTATTAAACAAGTAGGTTTATTATCAAACATTGTTGATTGATTATCATACTTTAATTTATATTTACATTCACTTATTAAGATTTTTCTAGAGCTGCAACAGGTTATAATTCATATAATGTATTTTTCGTGAAAACTTCTCACATAATACAAATCAAATGTCTTAAAGGATAGTGGAGGTATAATGTATTACAACCAAGTATTGCCAAATGTTGTTGCTTCGAAGTTAGGATTGTGTCATAGGAATATTGCACATGTTGATGAATATTAGAGTGATGTCTGAAGATGGTGTGTGTGTTTGCTTAAGAATGTGTGTCTGTGTGTTTGGCAAGGCTCTGTTGTGGAAACAGGCAGCTGGTATTCAGGGCATGTGACATGTCTCCGCCTAAATATACTAAGAGGTTAAATGTGCTGTTGGTCACATCATTACATCAAAGGCCTGAGACCTTTTTATGCACTGGTCAAAGTGGTGACAAATGTTTCAGAACAGCATTTTAACTATTGGATTGTCCCTGGAATTATTACATTTGCTTGACTTTTGCTGAAAACGATCTGACAAACAACATATAAATGCTACAGTGGTGGTTGAAATGTTTATAAAGCCTTTTAATTGCATTCATATTTCACACCTGATATGAAGACATAAACTGTTCATAAAGATTCCTCGCTGACAAGCATGGAGTGGGCCACTTATCTTAAATACAGGGAAGTTCCCCAATTAAATCAACTGACTTTTTCTGTGCAAGCTTTTGAATCTTTGTCTTAAAATCTGTACACGTTTCACATTTTGTTCACATTTTTTAAAATTGAGATAGATAGATAGATAGATAGATAGATAG
>CAJRST010001113.1:11848163-12193911 GCA_907169785.1 Menidia menidia
ATAGATAGATAGATAGATAGATAGATAGATAGATAGATAGATAGATATACACTTGAAAGAATTGGTGTTCTGAACAGTCTGCATGAGCGACAGACTACAGTTTTCTGTGCAGGATTCAAACATAGACCAGACCCTCGGTGCGCATGCGCCGCGCAGTCATCTGACGGTTGCGCGCTGTAGACCACTACATCTAGGGCCACCGCCGTTACCACAGAGCGACACGCACACGGTGTCCTGGAAAAGGGGGTGAAAAAAAATCTCCTGCGAGGATACAAACTATTTTTGATACAGGGAGGGAATTCACAGCCAGGACAAGCCGGAGTTTTTGGAGGTTTGAAGCCGCGAAAACTATCTTGAAATGTAGCCCGAGGCGTGTGAGTGAAGGTTGTTGTATTCGCTCGGTGGCTGCGTGGCTCTTCCAGTGATGCCACGAAAATCAGAGCAGCCGAGTGACTGAGAGAGACCGCTGCTCCTCGCTAAATCCCAGACACGGCGGCAGCGGCGGCGGTGAGCGATGGATGCTGGTGGAAAGGTCCACAGTAGGTAGCGTTTACGAAGATCAAGGGAGAGCCGAGAGTCGCTGTCGCACGGTTTAAGTCCCCACCGGAGCAGAGGAAAGGATGGATTTCACCCTGCTCCGGAATATCATCAGCAGATTCGTAAGGCCCGCCGTCTGTCAACACTGTCACAACTGTACCTCTGTGTCTCAAAGAAATATGTCGTGCAGCTTCTTTTTGTTTTCCTCACGCTTTTCAACACTAACCTGTGTTGCATGTTGGTTTTTCCCGGCTTTGCACAGAGGCCGTGAAAGCACACGGACAGGATGACAAATCCAGTTCGTTGCTCATCTGCATTGGCACACTTGTCACTTGTTAAGCTCTGGCAGGAGGCTGACTGTCGGCTTTTCAGTGTTGTTTTTCTGTTTTTTGTCCCGCTGACTGGAGAATGTGCCAGTGGCTACAGATGCAGTTGGGACTGTTGACCGTGTAGAATCGAGACTAACTAAGCTGATGAGTTTGTGTCAGCCACAACAGAACCACCAAACCACCTTGGGTTCCCAGTTGTACTCGCCAGGCTTACATCCAAATCAGGCCTAAAAGATAAGGACATATTCTCAGGGTAGCAGCTAAAGCTCAAACACTGTCATGAGTCTGTGATCAGGTTGAACTTTTAGCAGGAAACGTCCACGTAATAATAGTTTGAGCTGTAACCGTATGACTAGTTGGCTTGGTCTGACAGGGCTGCAACCATCAGCAGCCTCTGATTATGAGGCAGGACAGGAAGCAGCTGGTTGGTGGGAGGCTGAATTAGAGGGGAGGGAGGGGAGGGGAGGGGGGTGACTGTGAGAGACTAACAGTGACAGCCTTTGAGCTCCTGTAAGGGTCCAAACATCTGTCACGCCTTCACCTGACCCAACAACCGGCTCAGGTGGTGGGAAGATAACCAGCAGAATGTGCACCCTGAGTGGATATCTAGCTTGTTTCCTGCAAATGAGTGTGTACATGTGTGTGTTAGCGGCAGGCGAGTGGCAGGGCGCTTGATGGATGCTCCTGCAGAGCTAATACCAGGGGAAATCAGATCTTCAATTGAGGCTGGGAAGGAGAGGAACGGATGGGGGTCACTGAGCACGCCCCTCACTTCTTACCCTCTGCATCCTAACCCACTCTGCGACAGTATTAATCAGTCACGGTATAAGTCATCACTTAAACCATCGAGATATTGATTTGCCAATTGAGGGATGTATGGTGTACAGGATATCTGGACCTCTATTACTTGGGTTATCACCCTTTGTTAACCCTGCCTTATTCTGAACAGCTGCGGCCTTAATGAAAGTACATAGAAGAGCAAACATCAGATCATGCCAGGTGATTAGAATGTGATAAGCAGGGAGTCTAAGCCTTTTCAGACAGAGAGAAGGCTGAATGTAACCCAGCAACACTAAATAGGTAAATCTGCTTCAGCCTGTTAAAGGTGCATATCTGATAGGCCACTTCAGTTCACAAGAGAGGATAGAGGCCTTTCTTCTTGCTACTTTTTCTTGCCCCTTTTTCTCTTGAAAGTGTTTTAAAGTAGTTGGCCTAAGTCCGTCATAGTACCATAGTAGTTGGTACTACTATCTGTAAATAGTAGTTTGATGCTATTTTTTTCAGCTGAAAAGCTTTCCTTTTTTGGTTTGATATGGGTGTACTGCGTCTGTACTGTGGAAAATATGTTTTTCATATATATTTTTTATTTATGTAATTAAATCTTTTTACAGTTTATGAAATTAAATTCCTGTTTTAAAGTTTTCTAAAACACTATACTTTAATGGAAGTATCTATCTGCAGTTTAATCCTCGCCGAGTGTCTTTTTTTTAACTGAACAGAGAGGTGTGCATTCCTTCAAAAACAACAGATGGCACCAAAATGGGCAGCTGATTGGTAGTGGTATCGCTAGACCGAAGAAGATTACCATTTTTATAAAGACAAACAATTGTATGATATTGAAAACACTCGTTTCATTCCAACACAATGCAGATAGGAGACACAGATGGTGCTGATAGGACGAAAGGTGGAAAGGCAAAGGCAAAGCCAAGGGACCAGAGACAGTGCCCAGCCCAAGATCCACATATTTATGAAACTGCCCAATGTGGCATCTTCTGAAACGTAAAAGGGCAATTACAAGGCTGTGCTTAAAGCACATCCCCTGTGTGGCTGTTGCATACCAGTTGGTCAGCTCACGTGTGGTATGTCTACTGTCTCCACTCCCCTCTCTTCAGTGCCCTTTCTCTCATGATAATAATAGATATGGCATGATGCCTCATACCGTATTGCCTCATACTCCGTGAGAACTGCATGAGGCCATGATCTGGATTTAAAGGATGCAGGTATGTGTGGCTGACGGCTAATGTAACTGATGCCATTATAACAGTAGGAACGCTCTGATTTTTATAAGCTTATATTGGAAGCAGCCTCATGGGGTAACAGTTTGTCATAAATCTGGTCCATGGCTTCTGCTATCTCCTTTATTCAGCCCCGTCTATCCTTGTATTCTCCAGTATCAACTGTAACAGTTTTATCCATGATATCCAACTGTTGCACCAGTGGGGACGTCACACAGAATCAGCTGGTTAAAAGCGAACTCCCCCTTTGATCGGAAAAGGTACCAGCAGGTCCTCACATTCTCAAGGGCTCAAGAAAAGGTTCCTAGCAACTTCACGGCTCTTTGAGTCCCCCTGGCTGGTGTTGAAAGGCAGAAAGCATCCCGATGCATCACCGCTCGCCACATTTCATCTCGCTGCTACACACGGTTAAGGGCAGTCTATTCCTGTCTGCTGCACCCCAGGGTGACGGGGCCCCTGGTGGAGAGACAGCGGCTGTAGGTGACAAAGCAAACGTGACTTGAGCTGAGTTTTACCCACTTGCCAGTGCTCATATGCAAATATCTACACATACACACATTTTTACATATATATATGTATGTGTGTGTGTGTTATTGTTATGTGAGACAGTTTGAGGCCTTGTGAGTCTGTTGACGTGAGACGCAGACAAATTGAAGGCTTTTTAGGATGGAGATTACGGTGGCAGGAGGAAAAGGAGAGAGCAGTGGGAGGGAAGAGGAAAAGTAACACAGCTGGATTAAAGACTTATGTAACGGTTGGATCACAGCTAGTCAAGTGGGAGAGGAAGCTGGGGCATCAACAGAATACAAATTTTTTGTCTCTCACAAGTGTTCTTTTAATATTTAGCCGTGTAATGTGTTTCACAGGTATCCTTATGGCTTGTCAGGTTTTAAGGGCTTTTGTCACCTGTGATTGAGACAACACGCACTAGACTAGAAGTTAGCATCAAAGCAAAAATACCGACAGATCTGTTTTCCTTTTCACGTATTATTCTCTTCCTTTGCATGCTCTCCCGCTTTTTTTAAGCAGTTTAATCCTCACTGCTGCTTTTGATGTTTCCTTTTTTTTTTTGTCCGGAGTCCAAAAGGTCCTGTTTTAAAACAAATGGGAAAAATATAAGTATCTCAGATATTGCCTGTACCGGTAATGCTTGCCGTTTTCCTTCATAAACTCTCGTCAAATATATTTTA
This sequence comes from Menidia menidia, assembly GCA_907169785.1. Lineage (NCBI taxonomy): Eukaryota > Metazoa > Chordata > Actinopteri > Atheriniformes > Atherinopsidae > Menidia > Menidia menidia. Next base: position 11,852,235 of record CAJRST010001113.1, read on the forward strand.
ACAAGATTATATTGAACAGAGAGAGTCGCTCATTCAATATTGGATCTGTATAAGTTTCCGTTTGGTGTTGTGTCATTGAAACAGGAACCTGCAGACATAACTAAGCAATCTGTTGCTCTGTAGGTGTGTCTGCGGCAATGAATGAAATCCCCAGTCTCCATTGTCTTTAGCTGACCAAGGTCTCAACTGTTTGAGCAGTCAGGTATGGCTGTACCACTGTGTTTGCATCCATAAAAATCGAGGAAACAAAAAAGTAGCAAGATAACTTAGATTTTGTCAAATGAATTTTGCTTTTGAAACTTTAAGAGTCAGTCAACCTTAGTTGTTGAGGTTCTTTATGTGTAAGAGAACTACATTAGGGCCTATCATATCACATACCGTATACCTATACTGGCTACTGGGATATAATAACCGTTTATCCATATCTCCTTTACTTTAAACTCTTAAACTGGTCTTACCGTCACCCTTCAGTTACCAGGTTTATCAGTGCATCGAATCTCGGATCTTCTGAACAACTCCCAGTCAATATTTCTATTTATTTTCACTGTCGGCAGCAAACGTGTCCTAATGCTGAACATCTGGCTGAAAAACACAAATATTGCATAGTTTTGACAGATCCAGTCATGATCCAGCGTCTTTAGTCTAAGTCCATGTTTCTTTTAGAAAGCTCTGCCTGGTAAGGCGCGCTCTTTCCTTCATTATGTAAAACTGAGCTAAACAAACATCCTGAGTATTATGTATCCCTTTTTGCATGTCTCAGACAACCTGTGTTAACAGCAGGAGTCCATTAAAGTGGAGCTCAGTCAGGGGAGTTTGATCTGTGGGTTAATGAGAGATCCTTGCTGAACATGTGGAGTGCCCTTGCAGCACAGGACTGCGCAGTGGAGGAAGTGCGAGACAGGGTCGTTTAATCAGCCGAGTTAATGGTGTATATCTTTTATTGCAGCCTGTGATAGAAAAGCGCTACATCACGGAGAAGGCTTGAGTTCACCGTGACACTGCTGGGGTGGCGGGGAGCTTTTTAATGATGACGCGTGCGTCTGTGGTGCCTTCAAGTGCCGTGGAGTGAAAGCATATGCAAAAACAGCCACGTTAAAAAGCACACAATGCCAGAGCTAAAAATACTCTTGTGGCTTTTGTTTAAAAATAGCAGCTTTTCCGAATTTGGAAACGGCAGGAGTGGGGCTGCTCCCTCTTTCAGGGTTTAATCAGGGAGCTGTTTCCCAAAGAGAACGCACTCCAGCACTCAGAAATCAGTCGAGGCTGCAATGGTGGGACGCTTTTTCGCTTTGCTCAAATCCACTGTGTCTTTGCAGATGATTGATGGTGATGTAAGACCTGCCTTTCTGTTAATAAAGACAAAGCCTCGACGTCCCGCAACCAACCAGCAAGCCACTTTGTCTGATGGACCGATGGAGTGAAGAGGGAACCGCGGGACAAGGGTTGATACAGATCAGTGAGGATTAATGATCAGATAACCACGAACCACAATGCAATCTCTCTGCGTCTCCCTCCATCTCTATCCCGCAGTCACACTCTGTCATCGTGTGACAGGGAGATGGTGGGAACAAACTGAGAGCAGCCCAGACAGAAATGTGAGGGGTTTGAACGATGGAATCGGCGTCATTATGAGTAAAAAATATTTGAACGGAGAAAGGGGGAAACAGTCAGTGCCGCAGACTCAAGCAGCAGCGGAGTGGGTCTTTTATCAGTCTTCTCCGTCTTCTTACTTTTAGATGTGCTTTTCTCTCTCTCCTTGTTGCCCCTCTTCGCTGTTTTTGATTCTGAGGTAATGTATTCTTACTGTAAGTCCCCCTCCATCCCCTGGCCCTCGCTGTTGCTTGCTGCAATTCAATCTGCTGCCACTCTCACTTTCCACTGCCCGGTATCTCTCAGGGTCCTGTTGCCCTCACTAATCTTTTTGGAGGGGTCTCAAGTTGGCTGACGCTGTTGGCTAAATGTGTATTTTTACCTCAGCGCCCAAGTGCCTATTGATAAACAGAGGGCAAGTTTAGATGTGCGATTCTGAGCTTTCAACTCGGGTGATTCGCTATTTATTGCTCACATCGAAGCTCGCTTTGTTGAATTAGCCTTTTGTATTTTAATCTTGTGCCTAGTCTTTAGTTTGCTGAAATGCCTATTGAAATCCCACTGAACAGGACAATGGTGGGAAGTTTGGATCATGTGGTCTGAGCACAATAATGAGCTACAACTCTGCCAAAATGTAGAGGACATTTAAAGCCCTAAAGTACTGCTTCCACTGAAGTGATTGACCCAGAACTTTTTCTACTAATGGTCAACACTTCTTCTTTGAGCTGTGTCAGACATACAGCTTTGCCAAAGGCTGCGATCCCACTGTCCAATCACACCACAGCTTTTGGTGCGATGCAGGGAGGCCGAATCTAACGGCTAAATGTTGTGGTTCCTATTGTGTGCCTTCCCACTCTATTGTTTACTGACAGACTAGGGTTAGTTTTTGCAGTACCACTGCCCCAGTTCCAGCACAGTTTGAGCCCACAGAGCCCATTTTATGGGATACATAATCTCAGTGTTGAGTAAATGTTTTTTACTGAGAGTTGAGGGTGTCAGGATTAGGTGTAAAAGGACCCTCTAGTAAACATGCAGTCTCTCCAGGTGTGGATGGGTCATAACTCACCATGCAGGCAGCACTGTGCGATAAGTGTCATGCCGCTATGATAGGTGCATACACACATGCACAAAAGCATCTTTTAAAAACGAATGTCCCTCAACGGAATGTGCTCCTTTATTTAGAAAAAGTAAGCTAAAACTGTGTGGTGTGATGAGGGGGGAGTATGTGAAGTCTGTGCTGCATTGTTGAGTTCTCTGGACATAAGGTCAGCTCCAGTTGAGAGAAAGGCAGGGGGAAAATGATCTAGTGGTCACGTTTCCACCAGTTTTTTGGGAAAAATTCAGCAAAATCCAGAAACCTTTGATGGGTTGTACAAACTACAATGACAACTTTATCAAGCCAAGACTTTGACAATATATATGCAGAAGAAATATAGTGATGAATGCAAAAGAATGAATAAATGAGACAGAATTACAGGGGGGGGGGGGTCTGACTCTCGGAGTGAGGCGTTGTAAAGATTGATGACCACAGGCAGGAATGATTTCCTGTGGCGCTCTGTGGTGGATCTGGGTGAGGAGTGTTCAGCTGAAGGAGCTCCTCGGCTTGGCCAGTGTATCGAAGAGAGGTTTGAGACATTGTCCAAGACGGACTGAAGCCTGTACAGCATCTCCCTCCCTGCCACGGTCTTCAGTGTCCAGCTCCTCCCCTACGACGTCACCGGCCTTCCTGATCAATTTGCTTAGTCTGTTGTTGTCTGCGGACTTCAAGAGTTGCTTTGGCTTTGGCCCTTTTTGTAAACCGCCTCGGTGTTTCTAGTCCAGTCCAGCTTATTATTAAAGTACACGTCAAGGTATTTATATTCCCCCACAAGTGTCTACAGGGACCCCCTGGATGGAAACGGGGGTCACAGGTGTTTTTGCCCTCCTCCGGTCCACCATTAGCTCCTTAGTCTTTGTCACATTGAGCTGCAGATGGTTGAGCTCACTCCAAGTGAAAAAGTTGCCCACCACAGACCTACAGTATATTCACTCTCATCACCCTTTTCAATGCAGCCAACTATTGCTCAACTATTGAGTCATCGGAAAACTTCTGAAGGTGGCAGGACTGCAATAGTTGAATTCCGAAGCGAAGAGGGTGAAGAGGAAGGGAGAGAGGACAGTCCCCTGAGGGGCGCAAGTGTTGCTGACCACCCTGTCAGACACACAGGTCTGGAGGCGTACATACTGTGGTCTGCCCGTCAGGTAATCAGCAATCCAGGACACGATGGGGGCATCCACCTGCATCGCACTCATCTTCTCACCCAGTAGAGCCGGACAGATGGTGTTGAAAGCACTGGAGAAATCAAAGAACATAATTCTCACAGTGCTCGCCGGCTTGTCCAGATGGGTGTAGACTCTGTTCAGGGGGTATATGATGCTGTCCTCAACTCCCAGGCGGGGCTGCTAGGCAAACGGTAGTGGATCGGTGAAGGGCCTTGACCATAGACCTTAGCTGCTCCAGGACTAGCCTCTCAAAGGTCTTCCTGATGTGGGACGTCAGTGCCACCGGTTTGTATTCCTGAGGGCCGCTAGGACGCTGCGTCTTTGGCACAGGAACGAGGCAGGACAAGGCTGAGTACTCCACACAGCTGTGGGGCACAAGCTTTAAGCACCCTGGGAAATACACCATCAGTGGCCGGAAGCTTTGCCGGAGTGGAGTCTGGTCAGATGTCTTCTCACCAGGTCAGGCGTGAAGGACACTGTAGAGGTGTCAGTTGGGGGAGGGGGGAGGTCCTCGGGTTGTGGAGGACATGATGTAGAGCAGGGGGGAGGGGTGGGGTTGGTGGGTGTGAATTGAGGTGATGATGAGCAGACAGGGGGTCTGTAAGGAGGAGGAGTAGGGGAAGGTAGAGTGGTAGTCGTTGGTTAGCCAGCAGCAGAGACTTGCTGGGGATGGGCCGCAGTATCCAACCTATGGAAAAATAGGTTCTATTCATTGACCCGGTCCACTCGGCCTTCCAGCCCCATGCCACAAGACTTCTAGAACCGTTGATGGTTCTCATGCCACTTCACACATCCCTCATGTTGTTTCGCTGGAGTTTATTCTCCAGCTTTCTCCTGTCCTTAGCTTCCTTAATTTTAAGTTTGAGTACCCCCTGCACTCCTCACCTCATCACGGCTGTTATCTCTGAACGCCCTCGTCTTGTCATTCAGGCTGGCCTTAATGTCCTTGGCGGTTCATGGTTTATGGTTGGTCTAACAGGTGACTGTCCGAGCTTGGGACACTGCCGTCCACACAGAAGTTGATGCACTCGATGAGCCCATCGAACCCTCCCCATGGGGCTCACACTGTCCAGTCAGTCACTTCAAAGCAGGCCTGGAGTGTCTCATAAGCCTCATCCAACCACCCCCTCCCAGTCCTTGTGGTCGTAGGCTTCCTCTTCACCAAAGACACATAGCAGGGTTTGAGGTGAACCAGGCTGTGGTCTGACCTGCCGGAGGAGGGAGAGAAGAGGAGATCTAATATTAGCATCCTTAATGTTAGCATACATCAAGTACAGGGTCCTCTCCTCTCTGGTAGGACAGCTCACATATTGTTTGAAGGTCGGCAGAACTCTGTTCATTGTGACATGGTTGAGTGCCATATTTATTATTCTTCAGAATATCTGAAAGGCTTGTCGATCAGTGCTCAAAAACGACCGTCTCGGTCCAGTAGTCCTTATGTAGTCTTAAGGGAACTATCTACCATATATGTATTAAGGGAAAACCTTGCCATTAAGTAAATTCGGGTAATCGGTTGACCTGAGATTTTTGCACAGCATTGTTTGAGCCAGGCCAACAGGAACATCCCCAGATCATCAAGCTGTGTCGCAGGTGTGACGCATGCATCGCTTAATTTGTCCTCCTTACCCTGATGTGTCCCTCACCCCGAAACAGAATACATCAGCATATTCGGCAAGAAAAGGGAAAAGATAAATGACAAATCCACCTTAGTATGGCCCAGTGAGATCCCACACTCTTCAATCCCAGGACCTGCTTCGTCTTCAGTTGCCTGTTCAAGGAAGAAGCTCAAGTTGTGTAACAGCCTTGTGTAACAGTCGGGATTGCTGCGTTTAATCTGGGACAGTGTCTTTATTGAGGCTCATCCAAGGCAGAACCCTTTATTTATTTATTTTTTCATTGTGATTCAGGGGATGTTTTATAGGAAACAGAGGTGGTTTTGTCTATTTTTTTAATATATTTTTTAGATGCAACATTGTTTCTTGGTTGCAGTTTCCAGATTTTAAGAGACGGCTCTTACAGTTGTGGTTTAACCTGTTGATTTCTTTTGTTGTTGTTGTTATTGTTGGTTATTTCCTTTTCTATTTGTTTGTTGTTTTACCCATCTGATTTCGGCAAACTAAATGGCTATTGATTTCACACAAATTGATTTGGAAGTGTGTCAGCATCAGGTTGACAGTGCTATGTGGTTCCAATCTAAATGATCTCAAGCAGCTCATGAATTATGAACAAATCTCAGTTGAGCTGAGTGAACTAACCAAAGTTTTTTCTCCGTGTTGCTTTTCCCATCCGCGTATTATCTGTGTCTTTGTCAGTGTGTGGGGGAGGAGAATTGGGTGGACAATCGGACAGTGTATATCGGCCATAAAGAACCGCCTCCGGGAGCTGAGGCCTACATCCCTCAGCGTTATCCCGACAACCGAATCGTCTCCTCCAAGGTGAGTGAGCCCCAGTCGGCGCCACGGCTCCGTTTATCATCGTGCGCCTTTTCTGTTTCACATCCAGACAACCATGTAATCTCTTTTGTCGCCATTTTTAAAGCACGACACAATTCACTTGTCTCGTGTTTTGACAAGCTGTGCATCACCATTTTCCCTTGCCAGGGATGCTTGTGATGAGCCATTGTTTATGTCATTTTAATTTTGCTCTCGCCCTGTCTCACAGTACACCTTTTGGAGCTTCATCCCCAAGAACCTGTTTGAGCAGTTCAGAAGAATAGCAAACTTCTACTTCTTGGTCATATTTTTGGTCCAGGTAAGATTTCCATGTCGCTTGGAAGCTGCAAAATCTCCATCCAATCTGAAAATAGTTCCAAAGAGCACAGAGGTAGCTTTTCTCTGGCTCAAAAACTCTTTTGCCTGGGAATATTTATTTCCCAGGCAAAAGGGAATATTTATTCCAGGCTTGATATGGTGTGTGAATTTGCGCAGAAGTAGTGAGGATTTCTTGTCTTTTTGTGTTTTACATGTGCACAAAGCCTCAAGTGAAGTCACTGCAGACAAAAAGAAGCTGTTACTTTTAGTAGCTGCAGCACCAGCTGTGTCTTTCCTTTATTTTAGCTCTCATGACCTTTGGTTCCTTTTTGAGGATACGTGGAATCGGTGTGTTATTGATTTAGCTTTTTCTTGAGGACTACTTTTGAGAACCACTTTTGCACAAACACTCTGACTGGAAGAGGACAGGCTGTGTTCTGGTTAGTTTAAACCAGAGAAGCAGATTAATCAGAGTTCCTGAGTTTGTTTGCTCTGGCAAAGCACATTTCTCCCTCCTTCAGCCCTCTTTTTTTCTCAAATAAGTGTCAAAAGTTTGACTGTTGTTTTTCTTGGATGTACGCGTTTTGCACCGGCTTTCATTTCCACCTGGATTCAGGCGTTCCCCCATCAAAGAGCTCCCATTAAAAGGTTCCTTCCCCCCTTCTTTTGGGAATAGCATAAATTAGCGGCATACGTCGCTATCGTATTTCTTAGTTTAGGGATGATGATCATTACCTGATTTATGTGCTTGTTTTCAAGTGATCAAAAAAAGATTAGAATTCAAAATGAAGGGCCCATTAATTTTAGATTCCTAGCATCCCCTTTTATGCATTATCTTAAACAAAATTTGAACATGATAAATATACCATTAGTGTGTTTAAACCAATCAGCAAGCCATACTTGGATCCACAAGCTTCCTGGTGTTTTTAGGTTGCTCCTAACGGTGATGGATGGACACTTCATCCGGTCACTTACTAAGTGTCTGCCCTTTTCCAAATTATTTCTATGGAAGTATTCCTAGATGGTTGTGCGTAACTAATGGTTCTGTCAGGTTAATTTTGCTCTGCGTCCTTTGATAACACCCCCACACAAATTGAAAATAAACTGAGAGCATCCAGAGTAATTTACACTGAGCATCAGTCTGCTGATAGCGGAGTAAACGTCTCCTACCGATAGAAAGTAGCGCAGCCACGAGCCGCCACTCGGCTCTTTGCGTGCGCAAGTTTTAGTAGCAGCGTGTGAAATATAACACGTGTAATGAGACAAATCGGGGTGTGGCTCCACAAACTTCTCTTTGTCTCCCGAAAAATATGAGTTTACCACGATTGTTTTATAAAAGCAAAATCTGAAAGGGGAGAAAATTTAAAGTTGGCTTGACTGATGTTTCCTATCATATTCTATGCTGCTGTACTTCTGAACTCAGCCTTGTCTCACTCGGTGTCCTCCCCCTGTCCTCTCTGTTGGCCCCTCTTCACCCTCCCCCATCCCCGACACACTCCCCCCTCCCTCTGTGCCCCTTCCCTTCAGCTTATCATCGACACCCCCACCAGCCCAGTCACCAGCGGCCTGCCCCTCTTCTTTGTTATCACCGTCACCGCCATAAAACAGGTAGGACACACGCAAATATTTCTCACATCTCCCTGAAATATGGCCCACAACAATCCCTCTCCGCACACACACAGACCCCGAGCCCGAAGTGGACCCACACAAACCCGGCCTCCACCAATCGCTCTTTTATCTGTATGTACACATTCCTCTCGCTGCGAAAGGACATGCCATTGAATATGTCTGGTGATGTGAGAAATATGATAATGAATGGTCTCCTCTGTTAATCACTTGAGCTGAGGATCCCTTGCCCCCCGGGAGATGCATCGTCTCCACTGCATCCCAGCTCTGAGGGATAGGGTACTACCAGTGATAGATGAGGCTGTTCAAGAGAAGGAAGCTTGAACTTTGCCGGTACATAAATCTAAAATATGACATATTGGCTGGAAATTCAGGAAACAGGTCAGTAAGCATAGGGAGCACAATGCTAATTAATTACAGTGTATGACCATCCCCTCCCCCTCCTCCCCCCGCCCGCCTCTTGATCATCTACTATGCTCCAGGCCCAATATTCTGCACAAAAAAACAACCCCCCCCAAAAAAAATCCATATTCTCCTCCTTTCTTTCCCCCTCACAGATCTTTTTTTTTTTCTGTGTCTTTCTCGCCGCGACTCTTCTCAGGGCTACGAGGACTGGCTCCGACACAAGGCTGACTGCTCCATAAACGAGTGTCCGGTGGACGTGGTGCAGCAGGGGAAGGTGGTGAGGACGCAGAGTCACAAGCTCCGGGTAAGAGTGGCCTCATTACAGCAGCACAGCACCTGAGGCCACAGCGCAGCGCTGCTGCACTGCTGCATAGCTCCCTTTCTCCACCACCGTCGCCGCTCCCGCGTCCCCCTTTTTCCCCTCCTCTCTGCAGTGCTCCCTCCGACTTTGACTCTCTCTCGTCTTTCCCACCAATTAATCGCGCTCAAACTGAAGTAGAGCCCTGGTGCACTGCTGCAGGAGTTTGTCGGAGAATGAACAGGACTGATGTATTTCATGAGTCATGTTGTTCCTGTCATCAGCCTCTGATGTTCTCCTCCGTCGTTCTGATGCAAGCGCCGGTCACCGCTGGCTGCGCTCCCCGCTCTCCTTTTTCATTAGACTATTTGTACGATGTCAGACTTCACTGTTTATACTCAGTGCCACAGCCTTTTTTTTTTCTCCAGCAAAATTTTACTGTTGATTTAAAGGATAGTTGTATATTATAGACGTTTAAACGTATGCAGGAGTCGTTTTAACATCCCGTCACATCAGTTCTCTGGAGTTAACTTTTGTAAAATACGGGAAAGGGGAATCCTCTCAACCGGCCTTTGGCTTTAAAAAAAAAGGAAATTATTACAGGAATTTGAGTGTGTCTTTCCCCATCTATTACAAATTTGGAAAAGAACCAAAAGAAGAGCAGCGTCATGTTTAGGTTGCCATATATCCTTACCTGCCTATGACACCGGGCACACTGTTGGATGTTTGAGTGCAAACGTGACCAGAGGGGTGGTTTTTCCTGCAACTCGTAGAAGGTGACAATGCGCTGTTTTCTTTTTCTCTCGTGCGTCCTTAAAACATCATCTGTTTCAATTTGTGTCCCAGTGTAATTTAATTTCAAATTGAGAGGCTCAAAGGGAGTCGGTCAGCTGAGCAGGCGTGGCCTGGGCAGAAGCTGAAGCTCCTGGATGCAGCCGTCTCAGCCCGGGGCCTTTAGCTGCATGTCATCTCCCTCGCTTTGCCCTCATTACCAGTCACGCAACTTTCCAATTAAGGCTAATCGAGCTGACTGATCATCTTCATCTCTTATATTTTCATCAGATACAAAAATTCTAATCTCCTTGAAAAAAATGTTTTTTGTTAACAATGCACACTATACCATGTCAGATTATTCCACGTCTGGGTTTAGTTGAAACATATAGATTCAGCTTTTTTCATTGTTTACTTTAGCTGTTTAACAATGTTTAACTATCTTGTGAAATAGGGAGTTTTGAGTCAAAACTTTGAGTGAATGAAATGGGGGAGGTGAGACCCTTTTGATAAGATACTGTGTGTGTGTGTGTGTGTGTTTTTATTTATTTTCATTAAAACTTTGGCTAAAGAAGCAACTCACCCGCAGATATTTTTGCTCTATCATCCAAACATTTAATGCAAACCTTGTCCGGCTGTTTAATGTGACTCATCTCGCCCATCACCTCCTGCACAGATCTATTGATCGGGCGCACTATATTTTAGTCTTGTAACACCATTTGTCGTCAGGTACGTAATGGGTGCTGGTACATCTACTTTCTGCTGCGTCTGCTGCTCATTGCGAGTGTGCGGAGCCTGTGTGGGATGTTGAGGGTCAACTCAGAATATACAGCTTCAGTTATCTCTGCCAAGCGTTAAAGGATTGCAGAGCGCTGTACTTTGTGTTACCATGGCAGTAGTTTCCAGAGATTCTCAGTGGTTTAGGGAGACATCTGGCTTGTTGATGTCTTTCCTCTTCCAGTTTCGTCTGTCCCCGTCCCTGTCGTCTTTCTCTGTTAGTTCCTCTTGTCCTGTCTCGCCATTTGTCCTTTTGTCTGACTTTTTTTTTTTTCCTTACTTGTACCTGGGTCTTTTGCTATAGCAGATCAAATGGAGGGGATTAGAGTGTGAATCGGGAGCAGGAATAATGATGAATACATTAATCATATGAAATCGGAGAGCGTGTGTCATGTGTATGGTCACCGTGGAGATGGGATTTATCAGAGTTTAAGCTGCTCTGCTCTCATAATCCGTTACGCAACTTCTCAATCCTTTGGAGAGAAAAAAAAAGGAATGTTTAAGTATGAGCAGATGGTTACTCGCACTTCTTTGTGTTTTTTCCTGCAAAAATGAATAGATCTTACTTTGTTATTAATGTGAAATCTGGTGTGTGTCTCTGTCCTTTGTGTCAGGTGGGGGACATCGTCATGGTGAGAGAGGATGAAACCTTCCCCTGTGATCTCATCCTTCTCTCCTCCAGCCGCTACGATGGAACCTGCTATGTCACCACCACCAGCCTGGATGGGGAGTCTAGCCACAAGGTAGCAGGATCAGTGAATGGCTCTTTTAAACTTGACTCAGTCATCAACTAGAGAAGTAATGGTATGGATTTTCAAAAATGTCAGAAAACTATAGCCTTTTTAGAAAACACAAAATGCCTGCCCACTCACACAGAACAATTCCAGTTATGTAATAGTCAAAAATCTATTTACATCGGTATCAACCAAGAAAACAACTCTGCTACCAGGCGCATCGGATCACACACATTCAGTATTACGGATGAAAAATCCACACGTGTGAAGTGTGCGGAGCTTAGAAAGGATCTAAATCATGAAGATTTTACAGAAGGTGTGCAAAATGATGTTTATATGAAATATTTAGTTTGTCCATCTTGAAAATCAACAGTAAATGCAGCCAAGATCCAAAGAAGCACAGTACATCTGACTTGCACCTTACACTTTTCACCTTTCTTTCTTGGCTCATGGATGTGACTCATGCGACAATATTCATGGCTGACTGCATGAGCGTAAAAACAGACCCAATTTTGGCGCAGAGCCTCCACTTGGCGAACCTATCTCAGTAGGCCGCCACCCTGCTGACCAAGACAGCACACAAACGGCTCATCCCTCACCCTCCCGCTTCCGTCAGGTCATTTAGAAAACCTTTAGTTGCTGGAGGGCCATATTAACCCTGTGTGTATCGTGGATGTGATGTTGACATTTTCCCCTGTTGCCTTCTTCTTCTTCTCCTCCTCCTCCTCCTCCTGTTCCTCCTGCTCTCTATCTCAGACCTATTATGCTGTACCAGATACCATGGCCTTTAGAACAGAGCAGGAGGTGGATTCACTACATGCCACTATTGAATGTGAACAACCACAACCTGACCTCTACAAGTGAGTGTCGCACACGATCGCAGTGTCACTATGTCTAATCAAATTACCTTGTTTGTCCTCATTTGATTTTGCTGAACTGTTTATCCAGATTTGTGGGGCGCATTAACATTTACAAGGACAAAGAAGAGCCTATGGTTCGGTGGGTATGCTTTGTCTTTGCTTTCTTCTCACACTGACACACTGACTTAAGTCCAGGGAAAAAAATCATTAAAGATGCATTCCTTGACTTTTTGCAGAACACTTGGAGCTGAAAACCTGCTCCTCAGAGGAGCCACACTGAAGAATACGCAACATATTTATGGTAGTAGCGTGAATTGAATGATTATGCCCAAATAAAAAGTCAATTTTTTTTCTGAAAAGGCTGTTAGCGTAGGTATTTGTTAACTTGGAATTCTCTGCTCCCCAGCTGTTGCAGTTTATACTGGCATGGACACCAAGATGGCCCTAAATTACCAGTCGAAATCTCAGAAGCGCTCTGCTGTTGAAAAGTAAGTGAAACAACCTAACTGCTGCATAAGCTGGACTCGTTCTGACGGGAAGTGGTTACCCTCCATCCCATGGCGCTCAACCCTCTGTACTCTGTTCCAACCTGCAGGTCGATGAACGCCTTTCTGATTGTGTATTTGTGCATCTTGATCAGTAAAGCTGTGATCAACACTGTCCTGAAATACGCTTGGCAGTGGTCTCCCGACCGAGACGAGCCCTGGTACAACCACAGGACGGAGAACGAGCGCCAGCGCCATGTGGTCCGTCCTAACCCATCCAGGTTTTAACGCTGAAACGTTCTCATCGACCGCCTATGAGAGCTCCTCTAAAACCAGTGGCCTCCCTTTTTCAGGTCATCCGAGCCTTCACAGACTTCCTGGCTTTCATGGTCCTGTTTAATTACATCATCCCCGTGTCGATGTATGTAACCGTGGAGATGCAGAAATTTCTTGGCTCCTATTTCATCACCTGGGACGAGGACATGTTTGATGAAGAGCTGGGGGAGGGTGCTCAGGTGAACACCTCCGACCTGAACGAAGAGCTGGGACAGGTATGGCACCATCGAGGGGGAGGTTTAGGTTAACGTCTTAATGGAAACCTTGCGTAGACATGCTCGTTCTCTTTCCCTCCTCTCAGGTGGAGTATGTGTTTACTGATAAGACCGGCACGCTGACTGAGAACAACATGGAGTTTATCGAATGCTGCGTCGATGGGAATGTCTACATCCCACATGCAATCTGCAACGGTCAAATCCTCAGCGCTGCCTCCAGCATAGACATGATCGATTCCTCACCTGGAGGGTACAGGAGAGTAAGTGGTTGTACTAATGTTTCTATTTACGAATTTAGTCAAATTTGCACTTCAAAAATGCTTTTACAGAAGTCAGATTTTTCCAGGAATTAGCAATCTCAGATATCCATATTGAGAAATTTCTTTGTGAAGTAGTCTTATAGTAGTATTCTATATAGTAGTCTGGTTTGTCTTATAAGGAGAAAAAAACAGAGATGTTAAAAAGTACCCCCTGCTTTTCCGCACAGGGCATTACTCTGATGTATATCTGTGCTGGGCTGGCATGTAAAGAAGAACCCTAACGCATGGCTGTGTTTGTGTCTGTGTCCTCAGGAGTATGAGGACCTATTTTTCCGGGCACTATGTCTGTGTCACACGGTGCAGGTGAAGGAGGAGGAGACGGTGGATGGCATCAAGAGGGGCATTCATCAGGGTAGACCCACCTCCTTCTACATCTCCTCCTCACCGGATGAGGTAGCTTTGGTCGAAGGAATGAAAAGGTAAGCAAACTAAAGAAGAAATTTGTTGAAATGTTCAAAAGATCTGAATACGGAAACATACTGGCCATTTGTTGCCAAAGGTATGCTTTAGTAACATTAACAGCGCAGGTGAACGCATGTTCCTTTGGAGCGTGAAAGGTTTTTGAAGAAAGGGGACTCTTAACATGTCCCCTGAAATCAGCAATAGTGTGTGAGTGTTTAACTCAGTAAGGCCTCCAATTAGACTCCCTTAGTCAGTATCTTCTATTTATATCACCCATTCTGGTGAAATATGGGCTGAATGCAAACGCTTCATCAAGGTCTGCAAATAGATGTCTATGACCAATTTTTGCTCAAATTTAGCCTTGATGTTAATGGACTAGTTTAATGTCTTTCCGGTGTATTTACTTACCAAGTTATATGAAATCTGTGGCTACACAGTGCTGAAGCAGTGATTTAACTGATTTGAAAATGTATTCCAGCGGTGAGATCTCTGAGTTACGGTGGGCTTTGTCAAAAACAAACCGCCTTTATTTACTTTAAATTGAGACTCCCAAACTGGGAATGCATGGTCCATACTGTGGCAAAACAAAACATGGTGTGACGTCCTGGCTTAACTTTTTGACCTTTGTGGAAAATTAGATAGAAATGGACATCTCTGTGCATATTACATTTCTGAGAAATCACCTCCACCCTTAGATTGAACAGATACAGGAGGAACAAACATGACAGTTCTTTAATCCTTCTTCATTGTGATGTAAGTCCTGTGGATGTTTTTTTTGTTTTTTTTCATCCATTCTCTTGTAAGGCTGTGTGTTCAGTTTTGTGGAGGGTGCATTAAGTACATGCAAGAATCATCAGGCATGATGATCAGGCTATCAGATTTTTATTTTTTTGGTATCGCTTACACAGTTGTGCTCCCTTTTCTACATATATTTGAGCTCCTGTTTTTCTAATTTTGTGACAACTCTGTCCTGACAATAGTTGTCTTATGCTGACGCTTCTTTTCAAGAATCTATTCCTTTTGCTCCTGTTTCCAGGTTGGGCTACACCTACCTGAGACTGAAAGACAACTACATGGAGATCCTCAACAAAGATGATGAGATTGAAAGGTTAGTTTACTCTGTGTCTGCGGTGGTTACACCACAGGTGATAGATCAGGATGGATAGATCAGCTGATGGAGTCGTGTTCATACTTTAGCTGACTGAGGGGGAATTAGCTCTCAGCTTGTGTTACATGTTCAGCAGAGGAAACGAAAACCTGCTACCTCAAAAGACCCACTCAGTCGGATCAAAACGCTTAAATGAATCAACGCGAATGGATGAAAGTTAGATTCCACAGGGAGGGATAGGGGGAGGCTGTGGAAAGTCTCTTGATCCATAGCGTGTGTTTGTGTAAGTGTCCTCGCCAGCCATCGCTCTCAGCAGTAGCCTGTCAATAGTGAGCTATTTTAAGGTCACTGCAGAGGGGAGGGGAGCCCCTTCATCCAGCAGTGGTCGAGACTTTGAAGGCAAAGGGAAGACAGAAGTATCTAAAGTCTTCTTTCGTTTACTCCTTTAGCCTTTCGTAAGGGAATCTAAGGCACAAAAAGTCGAAAATGCGCTAGAGTAAAATCAATGGCCTCAGTCACTGTTGTGATTATCTTTACAGCTTTTCCATTAGGAAGGTTAAAGATCACCTCCAGTCCTCAGAATAAGTGTGAATAATGCACCATAATGTGCAATTTGAAGTCCACTATTTGCCAAATGACACCGTTCAAAACCTTATCAACCCCGAGTTACCTCTTTAGGTTTTTAAAGTCTCTTTCTCACATGACAGATTTGCCCCTGCAGACTTTTAACAGACAGAAACAGAGTGTTTAGTTAAAGACATGAGTTGGAGGTTTGCAACATATACAAGGCCAATATTGTTTTACTAAGAGGTTCACAAGAGGGTGACCCTCTTTTTTTAAAGCTAACACAATCTCTTGGTCAGGTTTGAGCTGCTCCACGTGCTGAACTTCGACTCTGTCAGGAGGAGAATGAGCGTCATTGTCAAGTCAGGCTCGGGTAAGGCTCGCCCAGGTGCACGGACAAGATCCTAGACTCCCCCTGCGGTTTGTTGCAATGTGTTTGGCTTTTTTGTGCATGTGCATTTCAGGAGAATACCTGCTGTTCTGCAAAGGCGCTGACTCATCCATTTTTCCACGGGTGGTATCTGGAAAGGTGGAGCAAGTGAAAGCCCGAGTGGAGCAGAATGCTGTTGTAAGTGGACATTTTGACCAGGGCAAATGAACTGCGGCAGCGATATGACAAAACACAATGGAGTGATGTATTTTTTGGCATTGCAGCGCCTCATGCTAAAGTATTTGATAAAATGGCTAAAAAATGGGTTCAGTTAACCTTGATTGCTTAAATTCTCCTACATTTTCCCTCTTAAAAGGGATGCCTATCGTAAAATAGTAGAGAAAAATGAACTGCCTCCTTGAGTTGTGCTTAAGAATGCAGCATTGCACCAGAAGCTACTATATTTTTGGAAAAAAAATCTTTACTGCACAATATTTTTGACAAACCTAGAGAGAATATTTAGTATCACCTGTGTGTTTTTTTGTTTTATAGTTTATTTGAAATATTTGTGGACCTGCATCGGGGTTAGAATATTAATGGGTGTATGTGGAAAATGAAATTCATGCAGAAAAGTCTTTTTAAAGTGAGTTTAATATGTATTGACTTTGCTATTGCCTTTGTGATTTTATTCCCTGGAGCACAAAGGAAGTGGTTTCGCCAATTTTACAAACTCAGCGGATAACTGGGGAAAAATATGCTTTTTATAAATCACACAAAAAACTTTTTTTTTCAGTCCTGTGACGTGCTCAATTTTCTCTGTCTTCACTGCAAAACCAGGAGGGGCTGCGGACCCTGTGTGTCGCCTACCGAAGGCTGTCGGCGTCAGAGTATCAGGAGGCCTGCCATCACCTCACCGAAGCCAAACTGGCCCTGCAGGACAGGGAGCAGAGGCTGGCGCAGGCGTATGACATCATTGAGAGAGACTTTGTCCTTCTGGGCGCCACGGCAGTGGAGGACAGGTTGGTCGATACGAGAGGGAGAGGAAGGGAAAGATTTAGAAATTGTGCCGCAGCAGGGGTACAGAAGGGGAGATTAATGAGTCATTAAGCTGGTTTCAAAGCGTTTTCATGGCTCATGAGGGCATAAAAAGATTCTGTGTGAGCTTAGTATTAATACTGCTTGGCCCTTTGTTTCTCCTCCTCTTCTCTCACTTTCCTTTGTGTGATGATACGGGATGTTTTTGTGCGCTGATAAGATGGACTTCTGTATTGACCCCAGCTGATTGATCAACTGCTTGACAGTTTAATTTCCTAATAGATAAACTGCTGATAGGCAAGGACAGGGGTGGTCATGCATTGATAAGTTATCACCAGTCGGTAATGGATTGATTGAAGCTTTGATGGATAATTCAACCCACCTCAGTGGAGGCTGAAACATTTATTGACTTATTGATGCGCAGGCTCCAGGAGAAAGCTGCCGACACCATTGAGTCACTGCACAAAGCCGGGATAAAAGTGTGGGTCCTCACGGGCGACAAGATGGAAACGGCGGCCGCTACGTGCTACGCCAGCAAGCTGTTCCGCCGCAGCACCCAGATCCTGGAGCTGACCAAGAAACGCACCGAGGAGCAGAGCCTGCATGACGTCCTCTTTGAATTAAACAGAACGGTCCTCAGACAACGCTCCATTTCGGGGTAGAGATTTTTATTTTTTATTTTTAAGCTTACAAGTGTTTGTTTGGGATTCACAGATCAGCGAAATGTGTAGATCTGCATGCTGGCCAAAGATCTACTGTAACTCCCAGCTAACCACTCTGGGGTACGGTTTTGATTCCAGATTGTCTGTAGACTGCCTCGACTTTGGTCTGATTATCGACGGAGTGACTCTTTCTGCATTATTGAAGCCCAACCAGGTGGGAGTCAGCCATGGCAACTACAGAGAGATTTTTCTAGAGATCTGTCGCAACTGTAGCGCTGTGCTCTGCTGTCGGATGGCTCCACTTCAGAAGGCACAGGTGACCAAAATGAGCTGTAATTTCTCAAACCGACTCAGGTAATCCTCTGAAATGGATGAAATTGACTTATTTTTTGTCTTTTGCCAGATTGTGAAGCTAATTAAAGCCTCCAAGGAGCACCCCATTACCCTTGCCGTTGGCGATGGAGCCAATGATGTCAGCATGATCTTGGAAGCACATGTGGGCATTGGTTAGTTTTTATATCACCTTAATTACTAGCAAATTAATCAGTCCAGCTTTATTTTTGAAAGCCTTGAAAGTGATATTTTAGAGAAGAATAAATACAAAGACGCCTTTTTTTAAATTTTAAGATAGAATAAGATACATCTTTATTGTCATTGTCACTTTTCCAAAGGTACAACTAAATTGGAGGTGCTATTGACGCGTTATGAGTTATACGTTTGAGTGTATACAAACATATATATATAGTTTAGGATAAATAATGGCAAATATTTAAAAACTAAATATTACTTTTTCAGTATAAAATAACTCTTTCCTCAGGCATCATGGGTAAAGAAGGCAGACAGGCAGCAAGAAACAGTGACTATGCCATCCCGAAGTTTAAACATCTGAAGAAGATGCTCCTCGTTCACGGCCACTACTACTACATCCGCATTGCCGAGCTTGTTCAGTACTTCTTCTACAAGGTATACATTTTGTGTGCACTTTAGAGGCTCATGCATCTTAATCACTTTATCATCATCCCCTAAGTTACAAAGAAACAGATTTTGGAGCCCCTCTGACAGATTACTGGATTCATGAATCCCTTGTGCGACATTCTTCCGGATTCACGGCAGTGAGGATCAGTGTGGGAGGCTTCCACAGCGATCTGTGCCCTGCCAACCAATTCATTTTTTCATTTTTTTTCTTTTTTTGGCAGGCCAGCTCGGCGGCCCACTCAGTGAATTCACAATGCACAATTTACATAAACAGAAATGTGTAGATAGTTGCAGTTTTAGTTTCTTTTAAATTGCTTCACTGCGTCACAAGCTTATCATTTTCTCTGCTTTCTTTCTTTCCTTTTTTGTTAAATCTCTCCAGAATGTATGCTTCATCTTTCCTCAGTTCCTGTATCAATTCTTCTGTGGATTCTCCCAGCAGGTTAGTGCTTTATCTGTGTCAGATGTTTCATTAGCCAGAGGCTAGCGTTCACATCTGTCAATAAATGTTTGTCTCTGGAGCCAAAAGTGTCACAAACAGAACCTATAAAGAATTATTGCCTGATATTAGTCATGTCACTCAACTCTGCTGAGTTTCAACGTGCCTGTGCCTCACTTTTTTCAGCTCTAGTGCACAGACTTAAACCAGTGTTGTTTTCTAAGAGCTTAGAACAACTTGTTTTCGATAAAAAGCTCGAGTTATTGGTCATTACAACATACAATTTTCACAGTTAGGAACCATCTCTTTAGCTTAATGGACAATTTATCCAAGTTGAAGCACAATACAGTAACCTCTAATAACAAGTAAACGTGATTAATTTTGGGCAGGAATTTGTTTAGGAAAAAACGTGCTTCAGACCTTGTTGTGCAAATGGACATCTGGGAGCAGTGTGACAAGCAAGGCGACAGTAGATCGGATCTCTTTCTGATTTTGGCGCAGATGGCCGTTCAGTTCAAGGTGTCTAACGCCATTCTAATTGCATTCTCTCCGCAGCCTCTATATGACACAGCGTATCTAACGCTGTACAACATCAGCTTCACCTCGCTCCCCATCCTCCTGTACAGCCTGGTCGAGCAGCATGTCACCATGGAGACACTAAAAAGGGATCCCTCCTTGTACAGGTGAGATGATAAAAGAAGTGATCTTTTAACCAACTGTTGTGTTGGCCAAAAAAATCTGAATTGTTTGTTAATTCCAACTCCTATAATATACTTTTAATTTGTGCCTCTCTGTACCAGGGACATTGCAAAGAACTCCCTCCTCCGCTGGCCTGTGTTCCTCTACTGGACGTGCCTGGGTGTGTTTGACGCTGTCATCTTCTTCTTTGGTGCATACTTCCTCTTTGACAACACCACCTTTACCAGCAATGGCCAGGTGAGCCTCTTTATCTGAGCCAGCGGAGGCTCCATTTTGTGAATTCGGCAGAAACTGATCAGTGGAAGTGTCTGATGTAGCGTTTGAGGTTTCCCGTAGAGATTCAAAGAGAGGATAATGGATATCACGAGCACTTGTTCGGTGTCACTTAATGGTGCAGTGGGATACTTTGTGGTCGTGTTTTTGTGTTTATAGTTTTGTAACGGTGAAGATTCTGTCCTGAGTCCCCTCCATAGGTCAGCAACATTGGATCTCCATTCATATCGACAACGCAATAGCATCTTTCTCTGTATTGTTAATTTGTATCATGTCAACTGTTTTTGATTGCCTTTGGTCCTGTTTTTTAAGTTAAAACATCCTGAAATTCATTTTTACCTTTTTGTCCTGATTCTTTTCTCTTTTCCTCCCCCTCCTTTTCTCTGCTTCCTCGCTCTTTATTTTGCTCCTCTCTCCTTTCTCCTCCTCTTGTTCTTCTTCTTCAGCTTATGACCACCAACACACAGATGGTAAGCCTATCTCACTCCCTGTCAGCTCTCTCTGTCTTCCATGCCCTTTTAGTTCCCGTCTTGCAGTTTTTGCTTTCTGTTTTGAGCGTATCATCCAGTTTCATCCCTCCTCTCTTCACATCATCCATGCACTTTCATGTGGATGTGTAGTTTTGGGTACTCCACCCCCCCCTCCCTCTAGACTCCTCCTAATCACTGTACAGCCCTGAAACCTGCTCAGTACCTGGACTTACTCCTCTGACATAGTAGAAATCGCCGATGCTTCCCCGCATTCTCTTTGTGTTTCATTATGGTGGCAAACAAATCAATACTTGTAAGTGGGACAGATTTAGACCCAACATCTGTTTGTTTTTTCTGTCTGCTGTTTTTGTGCTTTTTTTGTGTGTACGTGTCCACGTGTTTGTGCCAAAACTTCTTATGTCATTCGTAAAATAGTAATAGATGTAGGATTTTGAACAAAGGTGGATGTTTTTGGAAAAACACATAGCTGTAGCTGTTACATAAGCTCTCCAGTTTCTATGCCTTGATCTCCCTATGTCTCCACCCCCCTCCCTCTTTCATATTCCCATCCCATCTGTTCACTCCTGATGTCTGCTTAAACCTCTCTAGGATTCGAGCAAGTAAATAGTTACGGATGCTTGAACTTGTGAAAATATTTTTAGTCCACTGAACACAAACCCCTTTCCCTGAACATATCACCCCTCACCATGTTTAGAATCTCTCGCTGAAGATGAATTGTAAAAGCACAGGATGTGCACTAATAAATGCTGAGTGCTGCCACTGAACGCCTTCTTCTTCTGATCCCTCGCAGATGTTCGGAAATTGGACATTTGGGACGCTTGTCTTTACAGTGCTGGTGTTTACCGTGACGCTCAAGGTGTGTGTGTATGTGTGTGTCTTTTGAAGTGTATAGAAGAGATTACACTTTTTACTGAATAAAAAATGATAAAATCAACAATTATTCCTATCGAATTTGTTGACTGGTATTTATTATTCATGTATTCTCTTGGTTTCAGCTTGCCTTGGATACACATCACTGGACTTGGATCAATCACTTTGTCATCTGGGGATCGCTGCTTTTCTATGTTATTTTCTCGCTTCTCTGGGGTGGCATCATTTGGTAACAGTAGCCTTTTGATTCGGCTTACATCCAAAGAATATTCTGTCAATCGGTCCGGTTTGGGAATCTTTTTCTGCCTTTTCTCGTTGCTGCTCAGGCCCTTCTTGAACTACCAGAGGATGTACTACGTGTTTATGCAGATGCTGTCCAGTGGACCAGCCTGGCTCAGCATCATCCTCCTCATAACAGTCAGTTTGCTGCCAGATGTCATCAAGAAGGTCCTCTGCAGGGCTGTTTGTCCCACACCCACCGAACGTGCACAGGTACATTCCCCACAGTGCAATTTAGTCTGTTTTTTTGTTCTTTTCAATTGTGCTAACTAAATGCTACACATTAACCATTGACTACTTAATGCTTGGCCTCTCTTTAAGTAAAATCAGAAATGCATGGTTTATTAAGTAGAATTCACTCAAATACACTGTAGTTGTTGGTCGTGTATTTAGTTAGTCCTTTTAATCATCCAAGAACACCATTAAGATCTCAAATACAGTAAATAGACTCTGACTCCTGTTCCTTGAGGCTTAGCTACATCCTTTAATGAAGCAAGTCTCACAACAAATGGAAAAAGTAGTGAAAGGTCTGACAGATTTCTCCCTCCTGTTTCTCCTTTTCTCCTTTCTCACTGCTTCCTAATGGACCGCCGTAATGAAAACTCACACCAATCCCTTTTGCTCCTGTCTCCCGTTTCTCAACCCATCCATCCTTATCCTTATTATTGCCATAATCTCCTTCTTTATCATCTCTCTTCCCCCTATTTAACACTTCACTTCTCCTCCCGTGTGGTTGTGACTCTGCCCTCTGCACTTCCGCGTTCTTTCGGGGTTACTGCAGTCCTCCCGCCCGTGCCTTACTGTGGAGCCGTCCACCATCTTCATGCTTTCTCAGTCCTCCAGCAGAATGAGTTTCTGATTGGCCCAGGGAGACGAGAGAGGAGCTGGAAGGAGGAGGTGATTCTCTTTTAGCCCTCATTCCTGTGTGCATGGTGGCATGGTCCAGTGTAAAATCCCTTGTCCGCACACTCTGATTAATATGAAACTAACAACACAGGATGGTGTGGTTTGTATTCCAGGTTAAATGTTTTTTCACCTGACTGTCTTCCCTGCTGTTCATTTGTTTTGTGTGCATCCTTTTCCTTTTGTAAATGGTTTTGCATGCTTCACACTGTCCCATCATGTTTTCCATGCTGTTGTGTACGTTTTTCAATCATTGCATACCCAATTTCCTATGTTGTTGTTGTTTCCAGGTTTTTAGGAATACCTTAGACCCACAGCTGGATTTGTAGGACGTCTCCGTTATGTAACCACCTCCACGATTTCCCCAACTTATTCCAGTCAAATAATTAACCAACTGATTGTTTGCTGTCGAGAAAAAATGGCAAAGAATTTTATTCGTCCAGAAGCTTTAGTATACTAAATATACAAACCTAATTCCCAAAGCCGGCAGGAGCTTAATATGTAAAAAACTAAATAAAATCAACTATTTGAAAAGCAAGAAAAATCTTTTATCCAACTCAAAAACTAAAACGCAGAGCCCTTCAAATATAAAATAAATTAATAAATTGCAAATATGACACACTTATATCATTATTACATTTTTTTAAATTAATGATATAAAAACAAATATTTAAAAAGGATACCTTTTTGTGACTGCTTAATATGGACTTTCAGCAACGTATCCTTTGATACTTGAATCAAAATGTCACTTTGCATTCTCTGTATTGAGGAGGAAAGTGTATTGCTTGGGTTGTTGTCAGGTAACAAATCATTATTAGAGCCATGGGGCAGCGTTTAAACTATGTTTAAGTAGGTTTAAAACAGTGTTTTCTATATGAAGGTGTCTTTTATATATATTATATTTATCTGACATCATCAGAAAATGATAAATCATGTATTGTATAAGTGAAAACAGCAGGACTCAACAGAAAAAAAATGTAAACCAACCAAAATATGATTTCAGTAAAGAGTGCACCTAAGCGTGCAGCATTCGTTTGTTTGATCTTATCATACTCTACTTGTCTCTGATATGTGTCCAGGAGAGTAGGTTGGAGTCATCAAGGACACTTGTTCAACTGCAAAAACATACTGCAATGTAGTGAGAGGTAAACATGTAGTGACTAGTTGTTGTTAGGGGAAAATACACTAAATTTGCTCTGATAGATATGAAAGACCTTCTAAAAATGAACTGGTGTATAAAACAACAAAGCTCTAATGCAAAAATTTAGCACGATTTGGACATAGAAAAACTTTCGCTGAATGGATTGCTGATAATATGGTATGAATTATGCTTTTTTTTTTTTTTTTTAAAGCTCACCGAAAACCCACTAGATTTAAAAAAAAAATACCACTGGATTAAAAACTCCGATCAGCTCCATAACCCATTCTGAGTTTGACCAAATCTGATCAGTGTGCGTGATCACCTCTCCTGTAACATTATCCACAGAGGGTAAGGACAGCAGGGGCCTTGGAGGGCTGTGTGGCTCCTGGCCCGTCTAGAGGAGGGGGAGGGAATGAGAGGGACCCGCTTCAACCTGACAGGACCTTTGAGGGAGACAGTGGAGGAAAGGCTGCCAGGACCTATGACTCCATGACGTCGCACAGCCCCAGCACCCGGCTCAGCAGGCCGTAGAGTTCCCCGCCCAGCGGTAGCTGGGCTAGGTCGCCATGGTAACCGCACACAGAGGGCGTTTACGCTGGAGTGTTGTGTTCTTACTGCCGCTGCCATGACGCTTTCTGCTGCTCTGCGCTGCATGCGGCATGGAGGCGTGCTGTGGCTCGGGCTTAAGGAGCCGGGGTGGGCTTAATGTGTTCCACAAGACGCTTCCCTCCATCAGTCTCACTTTCAGGAATCGCAATCCCTAATTAACTCTGCGGTACCGGTTTCAAAGCAGGTTGGGCGTCTCACTTGTTGGATGGGAATTAACTTGATTTGGGAGGCAGCCACACGAGAAACGTCATAATGTCTATTTTGGACCCAAGCTACTTAAAATCCTTTGCCACTTGTCACATAGGCTCTAAAAAGTTGGAGCCTGTTGTTGGATTTAGCTGAATAAACTTACACTAAGTCAGCCGTGGGGCTTAAAGTGAACATTCCTAGATGTGGGGTGTTACTGGTTACTTCATCTTGCTCTAATGTCAGAGATGAAGCGGGTTGCCTGTGACTTTGTCGAACTGTCCGAAGTGTGCTTGGTAAAGCTGATGACATTTATTTTTCGGAAAATGGGATGGCATGTGTGATCTCGTTTTCCCCGCCATGAGCTTGCTTGATCAAACTGAACTGGTCTGGACATTTTCAGAGGGTTTCTTGTTTTTAATTTGATAATACTTTACACTGACTCTAAAGCGTCAGTAGGCGTGAGCGCGAGCTTGAATGGTTGTGTGTGTTAGTCTCTGTGCGGCCTTGTGATGGACTGGCGACCTTTCCGTGGTTTACCCCGCCCCTCACCCAATCACAGCTTTGATAGGCTTTACTCCCCCGGTGACCTTGCTTGAAATAAGCTGTATAGAAAAGTCACAGATGGACAGATGACAGATGACCAATACATTTGACCCAGAATTACCACTATACATACCATTATATCTCTACATGAACGTAGACCCAAAGAATCTTGAAACCCTCTGGAAACAACCCAAATTTTTCTGCTCAGTGCATCTCATATTCTCTCATTTGTTGTCATTCACCTTTTTTTTTTTTTTTTTTTTTTTGTGGTGCATGTTTTTACTGTCCACTAGTCCACTTTATTCTTGAATTTCCTTGTGATGGCACTTTTTCTGTCTCTTTGTAGCAATGTGAGAAGCTGTTGCCGGGCAGCGTTGATGAGTTGACTCCACTGTCCTTCCGTCAGTCCTTTAAAGGCACGAGCACAGACTCTTCTCTCCTCCATCTCGGCGCCGTGGAAACGCTGTCCCTCCGCGCGTCCGGGCCTCTTCCCCAGAAACTCCTGGCCCACTTGGCAGAGGGGGGAGGGGCAGACCTGTGCTCCCTCAGCCCCTACATGCTTCGTCTCTCAGGGGCAGGATTTGCCTACTATGCTCCGGGACCAGAGACCTCTGTTTGAAAGTAAAGCCAAGTCTCTGAAACTATGAGCGTGTCAACCTCATGAGAAGAAAAAAAAAAAAAAGAATCCGACCAAGCTCTGTATTGCAAGGATCAAGCATTTAGAGATCAAAGCCAACACGTACCCACACATCAGATGCGTGGACACTCCATGCTCAGTTCACCATGTGCATTTCCCGGGCTACATCGAGTGGAAAATCGTTTAGATAGTCTCGCCCTGACTCCTCACTCTCATATTTTTCTGTTTCAAAGTAGCCCCTGTCTTAGTCTCGTCAAAGATTCTACTGAGACTGCTCTCTGAAGCTCTCTGAGAACTAGTGGGAACCATGTGGGATGGTGTTAATGCACTGTTAATGTCGGGAATGTCTCCTTTGATCAGTCAGTTTTGTATACCCTGTCATCATGTCTGGTCTCACATTATCTTGCCTGTTTCTCCAATGTCACATGATTTTTTTGGGAAATGTTTATTGAAAACATTTATGTACCGCTACGTGGTCTAGCCAAGTAAGGGGTCGCCGTTAAGCTCAGCCCTTTAGGTATGAGTGCGTGTGCATGTGCGCAAGAGTACGCATGAATTTGCCTGTTTTATTGTATGTTTGTACGTGACACACTTTTGCCTTACAGGTACGCAGCAGCAGACTAGGAGCCAAAGGAGAAAGGTGTTTAAAAAAACAAAAAAAGATTAGCAGAATCGGTGTTTTACAAAGCCTTACACACATACTCATCAGCTGAACGGGAGGGGGGGTGAGGAAAAACTCACATGGGAAGTGCAGTATTTTAGCCACCCTGCCTTAACTCATAGATTCTATTTTCAGTAAATCACTTTAAAAATATTTATGAGAGTACAAGGAGATTCAGAGGGTATACTTGTCTGGTACAGCGTTTTTCTGTTCTCCTTTGTACTCTTTTTACTCTCACGATGGTGTCAAGCTTTGTTTTTCTCGTCTGTCGGTGTAGCATGTTGGATCTCTCACTGCATGCTGATCTATTCTTCCTTATCCGACCTTTGTCCCGCACATCACTTGTCACAAAAAAAACAACATCAGGGCACCTTTTCTCTTTTCATGAACAGTGAGCACAGTCTAGTCTGCCCTCTCCTGCCACCATGTGGCAAAATTGAGTTACAGGCTGGGACTGATGAAGAATCCGTTCTTGGATATCCTATTTGGCTTGCTATCCTTCACCACTGTAGTGTGCTTGTGCATTTGCTGCCATGCTATGTGTTATGCAAGCGCTAATGTCAGAATGCTAATGTCATGTTCTAAAGGGTTGTCTGCGATGCATTAACCCACACGTCTCTCCTGTATCGTTCTTAAATTATTGATGTCAGTCACTGTTTTATGTATGGATGTAGCCTAAGGATTGTGCTATATATTGTAGTAAGAAGGAGTGTGACAGCTGTGTAGATACAGCTCGTGGTAAGTAGGAGGGAGACTTGAATCGGCGATGTCACAATCAAATCAATGAGAATGTGGAGCTGATTTGTCCATCATGTCCTCCAGCCGAAGATTGTAGCTCATTATGGATGAACCTCTTTTCTGCATTTCTAACAGCATTTCTGGAGTCCTCTTTTTCCAAAGCTTATCTGTCTGGTTACATAGCATGTGACTGACTCTGGAAGTCTTGAATGTGAGATTCTGAAGCATTTTTGTATCCTAATACAGTTTATTTTCATATACATCACCATCTGCCAACTTGTATAGATTTAATAATGGGTGTTCGGTATTTTTCTACTGGGGCACAGATGACTTATTTGTTTGAAGGGAGGTCTGGATATGTCCCCTTCAGTTTTCACTCAAAGCCTCCACAAGTGTTGGGACACGGAGGCTCAACATCCTGACCTCAGTTGTTTTAAAGGAGAGACCTCGGTGCTTGAATTGCTGTGTCCCACCTCACTGTGCTGTTGCCATAACGTGTCCGCAAGCATTCTAAATGTCTACTACCAGTTCTGTTACACTGAAGCTGTAAAGTCAATTGAAATGATTCAATATTGAATTCTTTATTCTGCAATCATATTTTTCTACTATCTCAAGTCCTCAACCTTTCTGCTCAAATGTTCACCTTTCTTTTTTCCATTCTTGTTTTGTCCATTGTGAATATTTATTTTGTTACTTTTGTATGTCAGAGAAAAAATTATATTTTAATTCCGTTAGGTGTTTGAGTTTGTAACCAAAATGAGAGCAAAATATGAACTATATGATTTCTTAGACTTACCTATAGTCCTACACACTGCACTTTGTTTTACAACACACCATTTCCCCCCTAAAAACAAGGTCTACTGTCTTTCAACTGGAGTTTATTGTTCACTCTTCCTGACAAGTTATTTTTCTATGATGATTGTAGTGAGTGAAAAAAAAAAAAAAAACTAAACAAGAAGTGACCAAATAACTTAACTAGGAATGAACTGTTTGTAGGTGTCGGCGTCTATCTCTGTGGGTTTATCACACCAGCCTTTTATTGCTGATCAGAATGTCAAACTGCTTTTTCTAAAGTCCATCAGCACAACAGCAGGTGCTCATCCTGTCACCCCGAGCTCGGCAAAGGTCTGAAATGTCAACTGCTGTGCTCCAAGCAGCACGCTTCATATCATACCTTTAGTACAGCACTATTTATATTGTTAAATCAACTTTGAGACATTTATTTTATTTTATTTTTTTCCTTTCCTTTTTGGATAAAGTTTTTAAAAAGTTGACTTCATTGACTTTTTGCCAGCCTGTCTGGAGCAAATGAGGGCAAAGCCCTGTGTTGTCATTCTGCTTGTAATAAAGAGTGAAAACGTTTTTCCTCTGATTTTTATTTATTAGTTTATTTTATGAATAACAAGTGACATGCTTCTCCATGGAAATACAATTTGCTCTTATGAGATATACAGTGGGGGAAATAAGTATTTGACCCCTTGCTGATTTTGCAGGTTTGCCCACTTACAAAGAATGAATTTTTTTCTTCATCAGATGGTTATCAATTTTTATAAATTCATCTAATGTGATTTTCTGGAATTTTCTTCCGGATTCTGTCTTTCACTGTTAGAATGTACATATGATTAAAATTATAGATCGTTGCATTCTTTGTAAGTGGGAAAACCTGCAAAATCAGCAAGGGGTCAAATACTTATTTCCCCCACTGTATAAGTTGAGATAACAGTCAACCGTGGTTTACCCGTGGCACCCATGACTATTTGCGCATGCGCATTTATGTATAACTCCTGCCTTAATTGAGTAGGCTGGACTGAATGCCCAATTTATGTTTTTTTTTTTTTAAATGCACGTAAAACGGACAAGTTTTACTCGTCGTGTGTTCATTGTCAAAACTATTGCTACACCAGTAAACGATACGGTCATTTCTTCTGGAAAACCGTTTGCTCCCATGAGTAGCCATGAGCCCAGCATTGAAGGCGCTAGCCTCTGGCAAAGTTCAGGGGTTTGGTAAGCTAACCTGTTTTCGACTTTTCTGAAAAGTAACACTTGCCCTAAAAGTTTTCGGTTATATACATGTGTCACGTGCTCGCATTTATTTGAAATAATTGTCTACACTGATTAGAGTTTATTTAAGCTTGCAGTTGTCCCGGTTGGGTACATTGTTCTCCCGTCATTAAGGACGTCCAGGAGAGCAGTATATGGCAAGCCTGCAATACATATGGCAATCAGCAGATCTGTGTAAGGGGATCTTCCTCTTTTTTGGGGGGGTCGTTTCTGGGGTGGAGAGACTCAGCTTAATCTGGTGGTGTACATGGGTGCTGCCTGACAGCTATTTTATTATAAGAAGTAAAATATAAAAATGTCTAGCTATTAGGCACCTATTAAGTAAACACAATTATTGGGATACTTCTTTATAGGAGATGTTTTTCCATTTTTAGACTAAATTTGACAATCCAGCGTCATACAATGACCGGTTTTATAGTTTTAGCCTTCCTAAAGCCTTTTTAAATTCCATCCATGGATGATTTCCCAAATCGATCAGGTTCCAGGGCAATGTTATTATCTTTTCTTTTTAACATATGTTATATCATCATAATATATCACGTTGAGAATGAGAACCCAAAACACTTTTTGTCATAACACTTTTTTATCACATGGTGGCAACGCAGCATAATCGGTGGCGTGTGACCAGCAAGAACTGTGTGGGTTTCTGTGGATCAAGACGCAGCTGTAATGCCTTTCCTCCACACTGGATGTCACTATTGGATTAGTGGTTCCCTTGAAACTGCTACACTGACCTTCATTTCCCCTCCCCCTCTGTGTCGTCAAGTCTGCCCAGGTTTGCACCATTGTGTGTGCTAGGGCTGAAACATGCGTGCGTGAATGATGCTGTCTCCTGCTTCCAGCTCCTCCCCATCTCCATTGCTGCCATCCTTTTTGCTGATCCTTCAGTGGGCGCGTCAGCGTTGCTACTGGGGCTGTCAACGCAGCTTCAGCACCATTTCATCATCCATCTCGGCAGCGTCCTCTCCATCCTCGAGAACATATATTTTTCACAATTATCTGAGCACTGCCAAAGCAGGGCACGCCCCCATTGTCTTGAATCTTTCCTCCCTCCCAAGAATTTGTGGGCTGAAATAGGCAGCAGCCGTCCAGACTTTACCTTGCTGCATTCCCCCCATCCTCTCTGCTCGGCGGGGCCCATCGTCGCACTTCCTTCTTCTCCCATTCTCCTTGCCATCATTCAAGAACTGTTGGGCAGAAAGCAGGCAAGCTGTCTCTTCTTCCTAAGAGAGTGTATTTTGGTTGGGCAGCTGGTCTTCCGCTGTCCCTTTGGAGGATGATCCTGTGGATGAAGACAGAAGAAATGGCCCTTGGGGAGCTGCTAGAGAGGCTGAGGACCGTCACCCAAAGCATAGGTAGGTGACATCAACCAACAATACTGCTTGTTTATTGTAATCGTTATTGTGTGGTGTGTGTATATATATATATATAGTGTGTGTCAACCACATTGAAAATTCACATTAGTGTAAATTGTTGTTTTTTTAATAATGTCTGCCTCAGGCAGATGTTAAAGCAGATGTTTGGCAAGCATTAAAATGAACACCAACACTGGCTGATGTTTATGAGTTTATGCTTTCTATGAAAAGGGTGATCCTTTTAGCATATTTTGCCTGCTGTCCGACTATTTCTTTCTATCTCACAAAACGATTTGTCTTGTTATACAGTGCCTCACTGGTCTATTTATTTAAGTGCTCCACCCTGCAATCTCAGTATTTGGAATATCTATGACACGGTGTTGAGGGTAGCAGTGGGAGACGATGATGTGTCCATGATCTACTAACCTCGTTAAGGCTGAAATTATTGATTAACATCAGAATCAGAATCAAAGATACTTTAATAATCCAGGGATGGAAATTATTTTTGTTACCAACTCCAGATATACAACAGCATATATATATATATATATATATATACATTTATATATATATATACACATACATACATACATAGCATGGACTTGCTACTTCAAATTATCAGGTTTGTGTAGGTTTAGCTGTCCAGTTTTCAGTTTCAAAAGACATCCTTGGTATGTTGTGTCATTTCACTTTCATTTTAATCTCCGACACATCTAGAAGTAAAAGGTTCCGTGTGACCCTGCAGCTGAATATATATTTTTCACGTTTGTCTCTTCGTCGCTGCAAAGCCCGTTTGTGGTCATTATCCTTTTCTTCTGTGTACACCTCAACGTTGCTTCAGCTTTTTCATTTAATGCTAATTGGGGATAGAGGATTCTCTTTTGAACACTGATACCACTGATGTGATTCCTAACATTTACCTCTCTTCTGTAGTGATCCATTTATAGAGATAACCCATAATCCACTCTGTGGCACAGCTTCTTTCTCCAGACGCAATGTGCGCGCGTGTAGGTGTGTTTGTGTGCATACACATGTAGTGCCAATGGTTTATTCTTTATCTCTTTTCTTCAGTAATTTTTCAGCGTTTCCAGCAGGGTGGCAGAACTGGTCAGTACGGGCTTGAAACGTATATCAAGACTCTGCGGCCCTTCTCTCTAATCACCAGAGATGGTGAAAGTATCTTAGGCGTAAGTGGGTAGGCTTGAAAGAGGGGAATGCCAAACTAGTCAAGTTAAAGATAAAAAGGCAGAAATCTCTTCTGAGATTTGCAGGGATCTTTTACCTGGTTGCTGTTTTTAAGGAAAGATGGCAGGAACGTGCTTTGGCAGTAGGATGAGAGGAGTAATCGGCTCAGAGAAGAGTTCAATAACACTGATTGGAGAAGACAGCCTAGAGGAAAGGAGAGTGATGAAAACAGAGGCTTAGGGAAACTGAGTCATCTCAGGATAGAAAGGATTGCTCATTCTCTCATCTGGAGAGCTGCTCTGAAAAGTCTTTAATGGTTCTTATGGTAGTTCTATTAAATTTCCCCTGAGAAACAGTTTTCAAAACACTATTGTCTCAGTTTCAGCTTGTGGTTTTTGCCTGTCTGTGTTGATACATGATCACATCCCAACCTGTGGCAGACTACAAGTCTGAATACATATTTTTTCAGCACTTTAGTCAGATGCAGTTATCCAAACCATACAGAGACTAATTAGGCACGTCTTTATCTGATTACTAAAATATATTTGATTCAAGCTCCATATAAAGCTGAGGCTGTTCCATTACCATTGCACACCAAGCTGTCATTATTAGTAAAACCTTAACATTATGTTAAGTGAAATTGTAAAGCTAATGGAGAAAAGTCACAGTTGTTTATATGATCTATGAATATCAACATAATTTTGACCATAGTCATAGAAAGCTTTACTATGACTGTCCAACTGGGCATGTGACCTACTTCCAGTTGAGTTAAAGGGACACTTTCAGTTCACTGAGTCACAGGTCTGAGCTTTTCGAGCAGGAACTAGTTATTGTTTTTCTGAATTTATAGCTAATGTGTTTACACCTTTTTGTGTAGCTAAACTAATGGAGACTGTCTATTAAAAGAATGTCAAAGAGATTTTTGAAAGTCTTTTGAGGGTTTAAAGCTACCCAGATGTCTGGGAAGTAAATAGATGCCTCTGATCTGAACAAATTTAAAATAATCAGGCAATCTCTTCTGTTGTGTGTGCAGAGAAACAAATCCAGAACTCAAAAAATCAGATGTGGATATCAGATGTTTTTATCAACATAATGTGGGAGCCTGGATCCTTTTTTTTTCTTTTTTCTAGAGATCAAAAGAACTGTGCTGTTTATCCCTGAGGGCGGAGCAGGTGTATAGCCAGATGGATCCAGCAGGCCAGTATTAGTCTCCAGCTAGTCAGCCAGAGCCAGATACACTCAAGAACTGCAGTAATGTATCATTCTCAGCGTCATGAAGTGAACTGTAATCTTATTAGAGGACACTGCGGTTACAGTGTGGTACAGTAACAGTCTGAACATGTGGTGTTTATGTGGTGCTCTTCAGTCACAACGTTTTTTTTTTTTGCCATTTGAATTAAATAAAGATATGGAAATGAGGGCTGTACTAAAATTAACTCTTGGTGTAGGTATAGTTGAGTGTGTTCACGAAGACCCAATCAACAAGATCTTGATTATATTATATTATATTATATTATATTATATTGAGTTTATAGAGTTAAATGAACATATTGGCTGTATTTTCAAAGTCATATTTTGGGCTATAGCTCACACAGCAAGCACAGAGGAGGTGAGAAGGTCACTGAACTGGGAGCTGAGGCTATGCGGCCTGTCCCACGCAGTCGCCTCATCAGTATGTCAGAGCTCGTCTCCCATCTTTGTTCTAAGCTAGTGAACTGCAGCCAAACACTCACAAAACACACAGATAAACTTAAAACCCTGCAACAAATGACCTCCTCTTCTCTCCAAACCAGACAGACCCACTTTGTTTACCTGTCCGCCTCAGTAACTGACAGCAAATTGACACTGTAAGCTGTCTGTGCACACGATAGATTGAGGTTCAGCTTCTTTTGTTACTGCTCTTCAGTTGATTGGATTCAGCCGTTTCTGTGATATTTGCATTCTCTCCTGCTTCATCAGGAATTGAATGGATTGCAAAGATTCAAAGAGGTAAGGAAAAGGCAGATTAGTAAAGGAGAGGAGGAATATAATTAGCCTGAGGAGCAGAAGGGGATTTGTGCTCCACCGGCTGCCCTCTGCTTCTGTTGCCCTCCATCCTCCTCCTCTCTCGTTCTTCCTTAAAATCCTTGTCTTGACTCTCTGCAGTTGCACTTGTAAGGTATGTGTGTCCTTTAGACTTTGTGTGAGGAAGTTGGAGGCTACTGTCACCTCTACGGTGGATTGTTTCAGCGGCTGTGCAGACTGTGACTCAGCCTTTTGTGATTGTGCCTGCTTTGCGCGGTGCTATTTTCCCAAATGTGGCTCTGCAGAGGACACTTTGCCTGTGTCACGCGTATCCAGTGCAGATACTTCATCCTAGGATGCATGTGAGAGCAGTTACTATTGATCCTGAGAATCTCTACCAATGACGCCGAAAATGGATCCATCCAAGGTCTGCATTTGGGAGCTGGATTTTGGAGTCTGTTAAACTGTTCAGGCGAGCTTGTGACGGAGCAGCGAAGAGTTTCTGAGAGTGTATGAGACCAACAGCCGACTCTAATGTCTCTGCACGAGTTTCTGCGGGAGGGTGGGGAAGCATCCTGCCGAATCATGAACCGCCTCAGTCATCTGATCCAGACCTTGGACATCTCTGGTCTGGGCTCTCCTTTCCCTTTCGGCCCTGCCAGCCGCAAGAACTCGTGGAGAGAGTGGGATGGTAAGACAGACATGGGCGGAAAGACTTATATATGCCATATATAGTTTTTGTGTGTGTGCAGATGTGCAGATCATGCTATTATTTGCCACTTTACAACTCCTGTGGTGCAGGAAAGTTTCCAGTTCTGCAAAACTGCCTATTGGACTACACAACAGTGTGTATGGTGGGATATATATGTATGCACTTATGCATGAAATATTCCTACTTTTAGCTCTGGCCAGACTTTTCCAGGGCATCATGCCCAGAGCCCGACACACACACACACTGTTTCCTGTGGGTTTCCCTTCTTACCCTCTTGGCTGCTTGTGTCTTTGTGTGTGTGCGCATGTAACATTTCATGTGCGAGAGAGCACGTGACCGTGCAGCTTAAACAGCCCCTTGGGTTGTAACTTACAGATCTCTGCAGCTGCGCTGAGATTTTTCCGCAGCAGCGACAGAATCCTCAGCAGATATTGCAGCACGCTGCAGAAGCAGCAGACGAGCTGGTTCAGGGGAGGCTGATCTGGCCGTTAAAGATGCTAAGCTCTTAGTTCGGAGCAGTGTTTGTGAGAGTTACTCCAATTTGAGGGGTGCTCTATGCCTCGTTTTAAAAGAGCTTCTTACACACTGAGAAAAGAATGGTGAGGAGGACCAAGAAGAGTACATCTGAATTGGATAGAGGGATACCACTGGTACCACTCAAGCCACGTGAGTCCGGGGGGACATTGGTGGTGTTTTTGTGCCTTTTTAAAGTGCAAATTTCTGTCAAAGGGCAGGATTTGTACCTTTATTGCATGAATGTATCTTATATGTTTACACTTTGCCTGTTCCTTTAGTATCAAGTCTGAAAATTGTGGCATTTAAAGCTAAACTTCTGAATTATCACAATGGATTTTCAGAACACAGACTCTGTTCAGACTACATGGTTTTAGGGGAAGGTATTTTTCCTTTCAGCTCTGGCAAAGTCATTATCCATGAGGACATGGATAAAAGAGTTTTTACGTTTTTATACATGTTTTCATACAGAAGACATAGAACTTATATATAATTTATATACATGCAAATGCATCGTCATGTTGTGGTCTTGAAGTCCTCTGGAAAGCATAGCTTGCATCTTACTTTGCTATTTTTAGACAGAATCGACTTTCTTTTGGCCACTTTTCCAAACAAGCCAACCTTTTTCAGCCAATTTTCTAAATGTGCTGTCCTGAACCTGTACAATGTGCAGCCACCTACCTTTTTCTTAGACCTGGTGAGGATGGTTTTGTTATGTCCTAATGCATAAAACCATGAGATTGAAAGAGGAGTGTAAACTGTCTTTCTCTCAGGGCAAGCGGAAAAGATGGGTTAAGAAAAAAGATGTTGTTCGGCTCTCCGTTTAAAATGTGTCAGCCTTTATCTCTCAGTGTTTATGACACTGATAGCCTGAAACATTCACTCACACTTGCATACCCATGCTGACACGCTTTACATACCGTCGACAAGTTTTAACACAACTGGACTTCGATGATGATGGCATTAGGAGACGCAGAATGTCTGTTAGATGACTTAAAGATGTCTTATAATTAAATTAGACTCATTCTGAATTACCACAGTCGCCAAGAAACAGTGTCTTTCTTTTAAAAGTCTCATTAGAATTGCATCTTTCAGTGAGTTTGTAAGAATGGGGCCTTTTGAGTGCAGTTAACAAGAAAAGATCCTTTCAATTGATAGTCAGTGGTTAAATGGGGATGCAGAGCGTGTTTGAATGGTCTGGTCAGAATGGAGGCTTTGTACTTTTGGTGCAAGATAAAGCAGAAGGGGATCCCGAGGTTTGCCAGCTTAGGTAAATGAGTTCTCATAGCTGCTATCTAAAACATACTGTTGCAAAACATATCTCAGCAAGGAAAACTTTTTCCTGCTTTCTGGCAAGCCATAAAAAGTCATTTATGACTGGATGATTGTTTTAGGTCAGGCAGGGTCACTTAAGCAGGCATTTGTCTTTTTAGGGGATGGGTAAAAATACTTTAGTGAGGAGGGAGGGTGGGGTGAGTACTACACAGTACCTTTTGTATACAGGAAAGGTAACCCGAGGTTGGAATAGGAAGTCCTCTCAGTTACTGACAGATATCTCTAGGCGGTGGAGCACCTGCAGCCTGGCAGCAAGTGCCAGGGTGGATGCGGAGTTTCAGGAAAGGTGGAGCCAGCATGAGAGGGAAGTTGTTACCATGAGACTTTTTTTGCACAGCTTCATGGAACAAATGGCAGAAGAGTGAAGAGGAGGTAGAGTGCAGCAGAAGGATGAGAAGTGAAGAGATGGTAGGGTCATGGCTCTACTCCGACGAAGACATGGGGGTTGACTTGGACTGTGAGTTTAGTATTAAATTCAACCCTCTGGCCGGACAGACGGTTGTAGGTTCAGATGGAAATCCAGACAGAGAAGAGCTGGATTTGAGTCCACGTGAAGATGAGCAGAGTAAGACCGGAGAAGAAGTTGATGGAGGAGCCGATTCATCGTCAGTGGATGAGGCTGAAACAAAGATGCTCGTAAAGATTGAAGATCAGAGCGGTCAAAACAAAGCGGAAAAGAAGGAAGGAACTTTGATTGTTTGTTTGGGCTCAAGGGAGCAGAGTTGGGGTCATGTTCGGATATCTGTTCAAGAGGTGGAGACTTACTACAGATTTTCTCGCCGCTGCCGCTGGCTCTGTGGTAGGTGTCTCTTTTTTGTTTTGTTTTTGTCATTTCATCACATAAAAACAGTCTAAAATGGATTCTTAAAACCAAACTTTCCCCTGTCCTCATCTTTCATTGTTCCTTCCCACTTTTTTGGTCTTTGTTACTGTTGGATGGTGGTTATGTCACATTTTGTTGGTAAAATATATTTTTCATTCAGCTGTAAATTTGGCCACACTCTTTCATTCATTGTCTGTTTTTTTTCATTTAAAACAACCACAAAATGGACCAAAAAAAAAAGATGATATGTCTATATGCAGCCTGTTTTGCTCACACAAGAGATACGCTTATTTCTGACATATATTCATGTTCATTTAACAGTGAATATCTTGGCTAGCCAAGGAAGACCAGAGGAGACTGGAAATCGTTATGGGAAAAAAAACATTTATCTCGTATTGTCACTTAATCATTTGTTAGAGCAACAGAGTTGTTCATTTTCACCACCTTCTGAAAGTAGGCTTTTTGAACCGTCATCTGAACCCCCTCAGCTTCCTTCATTTTGCATGAACTTACCCGTCACTACTCTGCACTTTGCTTAATCTCCTCTTCTGCCCAACCATGACCTTAAGCCCTTTATTGCCATTTGCCCCCACCCCCTGCTTCCTGCCTCTTAGCCCCCAAAGTCTGCAGTGTATTTTATTCAGGCTTTTGAGACACTGTTATATGAATAAAGCTATGAAAAAGAATTTATTTTTTAACAGAAAGCAGTGTGCGCCTTTAATTGACATGCACTCAGATGCTCAGAGCTTGATGGTGGTTCAGTGCTTTTTTTAGTCCTGATGTGCTTGAAAAACCATCTGCCTTTTAAGCAGTACAAACATTCCACACACACACACACAATGGTGGAATTTTGAGAACAGTGTCTTTTTGCCTTTTTTCCTTAGATTTCGAGTGGGTAAAATCCAGTTTGAGCCCTCCTCTTGTCCCGCGTTGTACCTGACCACTTTTTTTCCCTTGTCTGTTTTTGTTCACATTGTGTCACCGTTGGTCTGTTTTAGTTGCATTTACCACTCTAATTTTCCTTTTTTATTCAGTTTTTTCCATTTGTTAAAATTTGCATTTACACTAACTTCATTCAAAATGGCGTCAAATGTCCTGTTATGCTCTTGTTGGCAAACACAAGACTGATAATGATTTTGCTTTTTCTAGCATGAAGAAAGCAAGGTGCTATTCCTAAGGTCAAGTTTTAAGTCAGAGAAGTTAATCTGTGTCAGTAGAGGCAGACCGTCCAGGTGTGTATGTGACCCACTAACATTTGACTCGTCAGCCACAAACGTGAGCGTGAGTGGAAACTAATCTCCGTCGTTAAGCTTCTTAAAGAACATTAACGCCTCAGCCACCAGGTGACGTGTGTGTGTGTGAGCGTTTGTTTATTTGCGAGATAATGTGCGTCCAGGATGAGCTGCGTATGTGTTTTCACAGCAGAAAGAGTAACTTAGCCAGTTTAAAGGTAGAAAAAGAGATGCAGTTTAGATTTGTAATATAATTTGAACATTGAAGCTCATCTCATTGCAATGTTTTAAACAGCAAACACCGATATATTCAGCCTATTTGTTTTGATAATTTGAAGTGGGCAAAAAAATGTATTGTGAGCCCGCATTGTGAGTACAACGCCAATTGTTGATGAGAGGAGATGCAGAGCGTTTGGAATTGATACTGGAGTAGTTTCGCTCTCTGTCATCTGAGAAATACTGTAGCACTTGATATCTGAGATTGCCAGAGGAGGCCCCAGGTGGATGTTCACACAGGTTGGGGTGATGAAGAGTGACTGGGGAAAGGGTCTGAGGCTGAAATTGGACATCAGGGAGGGGACTTTCTTGGTAATGGAATAGCCCCTTTTCGTTTTTTTGATGTGATATGCGTGGGAGTTTCTGTGGGCAGGGTGTGGCGGCTTACTAAGTGCAGCCCGGTCAGAGAGGGGAAACTGACCGAGGTCTCTCATGTGAGAGCCTTTAGGCACTTTCAGTTAGCTAGACAGCTGACACTGTGCGCTCACATCTCTGATATACCATCCTGCAAACAACACAGAAAATAAAAGTTTATCTGGTCTCATTTCCACCCAGATGGCCTCCCTGGAGGCGAATTTTAAATAAAAGGGGAGGGAAAGGAAGCAGTCTCTTGATTATTACACAGCCATTCCCAATCAATGCCTGTTAACGGCTGATGCCGTTGGAAAAGTGTCGGTTTAAAGGACCGGTGCAGAATGCTGCTGTTCTTCGGAGGTACAAACCAACATGAACTAAAATGTGAGGCTGTGTTTCGAATGAGAGCCGCTGAGTTCACCATTTGCTATCAACCTGTTAACTGGAGATTGCAGCTATCACATCGATTGTGTGTCAGGGTGTAAAAGGTTTTGGGGAAAAAAGTATTTGTGTATGTGGCAGTCGATAAGAGTAGTGTAATCTAGGTGTCAAGCATGGTGCAGGGTAGGCTTTAAAACCACCTGCTTCTGTAGACCAAGAAAGATGCTGTTGGGCATTAATGTCAAGTATGTAAAGTGACTTTGTGTACAATATTTGACAAAAGAAATGTGTTTTTCTCCTGTAAGGGTGTGGTTTTTATATAAGTTTGGAACCAGCAGGTCTGAGAGGGACAAAGTTACACTTAAAATGAACAACAAAGTTGACTGAAGAGTGTGAATGATAAATATTAATGAAAAATAAACATTGTTTGACTATCTAGTGATCCTTCACAGCCAAATGAGCTGCTTGATCCTTTTTCCAAACAAAAAATTACAGTAAGACCTGTTTGTGGTTTAAACTTCTGTCTCTGAGGTGTTTGAAGAGCCTCTGTAAAGATGTGACTGCTGCTTTGACACATCAGAACTTCAAGTGAGGCAGCAGAAGCGAGCATGTAGCAGAACTAAGTGGATTTTAATCTGGACGGTTTCAAGCTTGATTGGGATATCACTGAGTAGGTACAGTCCAGTTCTTGGAAAGATCTTTTAAATCGTCCTTAGACTGTGCTTTGATCTTGCAACTCTTAAAAACAATGTTTTACTTATATACTTGTTTTCATTTAAAGATGATCTTGTGTTCTTAAGTTGATTATAGATGCCAAACCGGATTCTAAATATGCAACTAAATATATGTTTAATGACAGAAAACGTGCTGCCGGAGACCTAATTTCTTGATCAATAGCAGCTGTTATGTGTGTCACATATGCTTATGTGCTATTTCGGATTAGGAGTAGCCATTTAACTGTATAGAACAAACATACATTCTATAATCCAGTGTTTTTTTGTTTTTTTTAAATGGGGTGATTTATTGTTTTTTGCTGTCTTGAGACATGTCTTAGGTTGAGAGAGGCAGTGTGCATATTTGAACTTTCATTTATTAGTGAGTTGCCCTAACATAAGTTTTCAGCGATAATGGGATCTTGAATAAGGTTGTCATGACAGAATTGGACACGTTCTATGCTTAATTAATCTCAGAAACGGACCTGTCACTCTGACCTTCAAGGTGACAAAAGCAAGCTATGACTGAGGATTCAAAGGGTCCTTTTAACTTCATCTAATTCTATATGAAAGACAAAGTAATTACTGCAGTAAATGAATGTGCTCTGTCTTTCTTTTTTTATTTGTATTGATTTGTTTTAAACTGAACCAGGCCACTTTTAGTTTGCTAATTTGGAATAATTTAGAACAAATCAGTGCAGGTTCTTCTTATTTGAAGCTTTGGTAAAAAAAAAAAAAAAAGAATAGGAAGCGTGTATTTAGTAATCAAACCTCAGATAATTAACTAAACAGAGGATTTGTAGACATACTACAACCAACAGTTGACTGCCTGCATTAAAAATCAACCCCACAACAGCTAATCAGTAATTCCTAAACTATGAAGTGATTACACTTCTCGTTGGGTTAATTAATGTTGGTATTTTTTGTGATTTCACCAGGACTAAAGAAACAGATTACCAGAAATTGAACTTGAGTGGCTTCCATAATGAAGAAAAGACATTAACATTTTACGGAAAAGTTGTCCTGATACTTGCCAATAAACAGCGTGGGAAGTACGTGAAATACATAGGAAATTGCACCATGAATATAGAGCAACCTCCCTAAGATCATTCAGGAAATTGACCTTAATGTGTGAAATTACTCTGCCAAACATGAACACAGATGAATGAGAAGTTAATCTCTGCCCTGAGATAGAGAGCTTTTGTCTAATGACTGACAGCTCTCAAACCATCTTAAATAAGCAGCACTAACCCTTTTAACCAAATATAACTGCTGAGATGTAAAATCTCAAACTCACTTAGGACAAAGAGCAAATATTTGGTCACTTTCCAACTGTCAAGTAAGTCTTAGCCATCTCAAAATTGGCAGGCAAGTCGTCTGGGGAGCTTGATGGTGTTGCACGATGTCTGCCAGCGGCAGAGCTTGACTCATTCATTCCGGCTGTCTCATGTGGAAAACTCCCAGCTGTAAAATGGTGGCTACAGAGCAGAGACATCAGTGTGGCTCTTCACAGAAGCCATTCATTGACTGTTTTTATTTACACGCTCGTTTTCCTTTTTTCTCTTCCAGATGAGATCATGCAGCTGGACAGCAGCCCCCTCCGTGCTGCTGACATCATCCCCGACCTCAAGAAACAGTTTGCCTTCCTTTCAGGTGACCGTGTTTCTATCATTTTCCCAGTTCACATGCCCCCACTCTCTGTTTGTATTTGAACTTGATACCCACTTGACATTTGCATAATACATGTGACATATTTTCTAAGGACAGTTACGATTTGCTATTCAAATGTCACACCGTTTCTTTTCCTCCTGACTGCTCGGTTGCTGACGCTTCCTGATCCATATTTCCTCTAACTGCCTGCACAAACGGCCCCACCCTGTCACAAAATCATACAAACTGTCCCCTCTGCGTGGTGACCCCATGCCTTCTGCTGAGCCGGGAACCATTTTGCAGACAAAGATCCAAGCAGACATTAAAACCATGACCAGGCACTTGCTGTTGCTATGGTGATGGGGGAGGAAAAAGCAGACAGATTGATATTCCAGGCACATGCGCTGACAGAGCAGCTGTTTTGCGCAAGAGCAGACAGATAGAGAGTGTGCGTGCGTGTGTGTGTGTGTCTGGCATGTGTGTGCGTGTTTGCATTTGCTTCGTCATGTCCACTGTATGTGTGTGAAAAGTGGGAGTATGGGTGTCAACAACAATCACTGTGTGCAAACACAGTGATACTAGTGTGTGTATCTCACACTAGTTTTTCTTTTCACTTTTCTAATTCTAATTAGTCACCAAAGATGTTTATATTTTTAGTGAGTCCTGAAATGACAGATAAGTCGATGGTATTTGAAATATATCCTTTCCAACGTGGCATCCTTGTTCTTGTTGTTGGATTTAAAGTGGAGCACTGGCCTATATTGTTTGTTATGTTGGATGGCTCTGCCTATAGAGCCATCCCTAACCTCTGTGGTGGTGGAGTCCTCCCTTCTTTTTATTCCAACTGTAATTAATCAAAACGCTTTCCCTTGACACTGGTGATCAGAGCTCCCAGGCTCTCTGCCTAATGGCTATGAAAGGCATTAGTTTCTGCGTCTTTCCTTACATGGGTGTCATATGATGTAAAATTGTTTTATATCTCTAACCCCTACATGCATAATCACTATATTTCTTTTCTTCTTGTTAGGAGGCAGAGGAGACAATGGAAGCCCAATCATTGTGTTCCCAGAGTTCCCTTCATTTGGGGAGATCACAGACAGAGAGTTTCACAACGTGCTCACCTACCTGACAAGTGTGCCCAGGTAAAAAAAAAAAAAGAGAAAAAAAAAAAAGGCATTTCAGATTTTTCTCTCAGCCCAGCACACATCTCTCATTTCAATTCTACCTTGTTCATCCATTTTCTTAGCAGCATCAGATAGTCTTCTTTGTCTCTTTCGTTGGTCAATGGATGAGCTATTTCAAAGACAAAGAGTTGAGTTGGAAGCTGCAAAAGAGGCAAATTTGTGTATGAAGTCTACCAGTAGGTGGCGACGAATACTCAAACATGGTTTGACTTCAGGAGGGGCAGAATGTTTAAAAGACGTGAATTATCTTTCCAGACCACTGTTACCTTTCCCATAATATTCATTTGTGTTTTTTCTGTTTATTTCCCACATCTTTTTGGTCAGTATTTGTTTGAGCTGTCCTCACTAATGTCCTTGTTCTTCATTCACCCATCGTGGAGTGGTGAACTGCATAAAAATAGAAACTGCAGTCAGCCCGACTGGTCGAAGCTGAATAATGCATAGAGAC
Organism: Menidia menidia; assembly: GCA_907169785.1. NCBI lineage: Eukaryota > Metazoa > Chordata > Actinopteri > Atheriniformes > Atherinopsidae > Menidia > Menidia menidia. The sequence continues at coordinate 11,895,478 of CAJRST010001113.1, forward strand.
AGATGAGCGAGCCGTGCACAAAGAATGCTGAAGCACGTGATCAACTCATACAAGGATACATTTTTATCAAAACCTGTATTTTGTTCTGTGAGCTTTCCTAAATTTAGCAGTTAGGGGGGTCATCCACAAAGGCAAGCCTAAACTGTTGTAAATGCTTAAACAGATGGCTGAAGCTACCTGAGGGACTAAGGGCTCCAAACAGGGAAACAAAGTCCTAAAGCAGATGTCCTGCATCTGCGTGTTTTGACCTTAGACTCCTTTTACCTTTTAGAATATATCTGGATCAATATCCCAACAGATTTATGATTTCCTTACTCGTGATATAAATTTACCTTCTTATTAGACCTAGGTTTTCAATGTTCTTGTTTAGTGTTCTAAACTTTTGCAGTGTTGCTGGCAGTCTTAGCTGTATCTTTGTGCGGAACACATTTCTCCACTTTCTCATTTTTAATCTTTTCTTGGCTTGACTTGTGGATGCGCACGAGGATTATGCTGACGGGCTTTATGCTAATGAAAGACACTCGGATATTTCACCAGAAGAGAATCGCATCCCACCATCTCCCATTTCTCCGCACCGCTCGGCACCCAGGGGCGGGATGTGTGCTGTGAGGTCTCCATACGCATCCATGCAGCAAATTCCCCTCATCACTGCATCGCTATTAGGCAAAGCCTTTTTACAGCTCAACACACAATTTGTCCTAAGAAATCCAATTACTGTGATTACACCCAAGCATGTGCAGCTGCAACAACACGCCATTGATTGGAATGTGTAAATTGATAAGAGCAGTGTATGTTTAATCGTACATCATGTTACAGCTGTTTACATTTTAAAGAACTCTGAGTTACCTTGTCTCCAAAAGCTCAATTCTATGTTGTTTCATGAATCAAAATAGTGATGGATCTCAAATATTCATCTTCATTGGTATTTGAAAATCATGTATTTGAAAAACACTCCTTATAGCATAATATGGTATGACACGGTTAACAGTTATCCAGTTTGTGCGGTTGTGTTTGGTGAAGCCCGCAGACACGGTGTAAATCCTCTCATCTCAGCTGTTGTGAAGCTTTTGTTCCTCTCCGACCCTCCTCCTCAACCCCCTTAGCAGAGATGTGGAGCATTTTGTGATTTCCAAACAATTGCATCTGGGCAGATGACTGCATGCAATCTTTAGCTTTAGGATGACGCAAAAGGACAATATGGAAAAATGAAGTGGTATGAGAGAGAAAAAGATAAGAACTGCATAGATACATGCCACGTGCAGTGGAGAGGCACCGGGCTGCGTCGCCGATAGCTGCTAAACCCTTCTGATTGGACACTGAAGCTGCCCATTATTTATAAGCAATGTTATGATTGGCTCGTGTCCCAGCTGCTCCTCCACTCTCATTGGATAGTTTAAAGATGCAGTGCAGGGGGTGAAGAAGCTGGATTTTGTTTTGGTCTGAAAGGTTTGGCTTCCTCTGAACAGCACGGTAGGTTGGAATTTGCCTCACTTGCTATTTTTTTTTATTCTGCCTTCATGGGGACAAAAATACAAAGAAGAAATGCTGGAGAATTTTAAGGATATTTTTTAATGCAAGGTAAATGACAGTTTGACGGGGTTTGTGTACACCTGTGCAGGAGATGCATTGCATTATTTTATTTGCATGGAAGAGTCTCCCTCCCTTTGTGGGACAGTAGGAAGGGAGGAGGAAGGAAGGCTGCCGGCCAAGAAATCTGGTAGAGCCTCACAGTATCTCACAATATGAACTGCACCAGCTGTCTGTAGAGATAAGGAGCAACATAACAAAGCTGCAAGCCGTGGCCAGGCATGTAGCTTGCCCTCTTGATAACAAAGGGCCATATATGTGTGTGTAATTTTTGTTTGCAAAGCCTCGCCACTTTTCTTTATAGTGCACTTTTTCTTTGTCATATTAGTGCTATCTCTTTTTCCCCTCTCTGGGCTGCTCCTCACTCCTGAACCTTCGTGCCGGAAATAAGGAATTTCAACTGTGCTCTGTCACTCTGTGTTTCAGCCTGTCGTCAACAGACGTGGGTTTCATCCTGGTCATTGACCGCAGGCAAGACCGATGGGCGGCCGTCAAGGGGACACTGCTTCGTATCGCAGTAAGCTCGTCTTTGCGTTTGCAAGCCAGACAGTGCACTAGTGCACTGTATGTTAATGTTTGTGAGATAGGGAGAAAAAAAGCAATCCATCAGCCACTGAGTGAGAGGTTTATCGCATGATGTTGATAAGCAAGTGTGAAAAGTTGAATGAGAAAAGTTCAAGCTTTTCTCATTTGTTGTCAGAGCCTGGACTTTAGTATTTAAAAGAGCATCTTTCAGTTTTGCTTAAAGGTCTTCAAGTTTAAAAGAACACATTTTAACAGAACTTTGAACAAAAGCAGCTGAACATAATTGTACACTGAGTAGAACCTCCAAATTATTTAGAGTCATCAGTCTGGACATAAAGAGGCAGCTGGTTGGAGCCAACCACATACTTAAATGATTTCATCACATCCCTATGTTTGCATTACTACAGTACAGGAAAGAATAAACAGCCAGGAAAAACAAGATGGTCCATGCATTAATCTTTGAGTCCAGCTCACCATGTCAGTTTCAGAGTGATTCAATTTTGGCCTCTTTTAGATTAGATAAAGTTAGTTTGAATGACGATTCACTTAGATAAACAGATGATTGAGGACGCCTGCATTGTGTTTCAGAAAACCACTCATTTTCTAACCTTTAGTGTCTCTTTAGTTTACTTATTAGGCAGTTGATTAGTGTCTGCATTAAAAAGGTCAACTGTGCCATATTGTATACAAAGTCAAAGAACTCTATTTCCCTTGTTCTATTGAATCTTTTTGGATTTATAAATAACTCTAATTTATTTAAATGAAGGTGTTGCACGTCTGAAGTGATTTCTGGGCCCCTGAGTCTGTATATTTATCTGTTTCATGCTTTTTGTGGAGAGCATTGCTCTTGATAGAAAATTTACTGCAAATTAATAATTAAGTTGAGCCTTTATAGCCAAAGTCTTGGAGTGTATTGTTGCTTAATTGGAAGCAATGAGTATCCTTTCACTTCTTTGGATGGTGTATGGCAAACACCATCCAAACACTGTATGGGATAGCGAAAAAGATCTAACAATTAACATTTTGGACAGTTTTTGTCACACATTTGACATCTTCAAACGTTTTAGCCCCTAATTTGAGAATCGTAGATTAAGAAAAAGGTTTATTTTCTCATTTGCAAAAACATGAGTCTTGCGGGAGGAATGCTAGACCCACTCAGTCATTTCAAATTAAATCAAGATTTATTAATCCCACATGATAGAATTTTACAGGTTGACGGGCATTAATGGGGCAGTTAAATCAACCCTGCAGAAATATCCTGCTTGATGGGATTCAGATAGACTGTTAAGTGTAAAATGATTAAGGGTTTTGGGAGGGGGGCGGGGTCTACAGTCAGTAAGCAAATGATCTGTGGATCACGGCTCATTTCTACCAACAATCGATTCTCACTTTGACTTTCTGCAGTTCTGCATGTATTAGCATGTTTGTGCATATTGTGGGATGTGGAAATGAGTGTTGGTCAGTTTGCTCTCCAGGAAAGCTGCAGACTGCAGTGCATAGCTGAGTTCAAATAGATGATGCAGAAACTGTTTGTAAACTGATCTTAAATAAGTCTCCAGTTTTACTGCATCTCTTCTTTGAGGCTTTTGTCTGTCTGTCCACCATTGATCAAAAACAAAGAGCAAAGAGATCTTGACTCAGAGCCAGCAGCCTCCCATCCAAGCAACATGATGGAGTAGTTGCTTATAAGCTGAATTTGGTCAATGTAAATCATGAGTGTACAGTTTTACTTTTTTTTTTAAAAGGATACATTGTTTTCCTGAACTCTCAGGTAATGTAGTTTTCAACAAACTTCACTTGAATAATTATTCTTTCTTTTAATTTAGTTAGATTGCACAAAATGAAAAAATATGTTTTTGTTATCCATAAATGACAGCTATTTTTAAGATGAAATTAATAGAATCAATTCACTGTTAGTGGGGGAGAATATGATCTAAATTAACCTATTTATCACAGACATACCACCTTTGTTGGACACCCACTACAATTATATATAAAAATATCTGCATTTTCCAAAGATTGTCGGTTTTATCGACCCAGCTGGTTCATGACAGTTTTCTGCACAGTTATCTTCCTTCCTCCAACTGGTCAGCAAGGACAAACACTGAGCTGATTTATTATTTCCACTAACAAAGCCTCTCCCTTGAGGTTTATATTAACAATCTATTTAGAATCACCTTTGCATAGACCAGCATTTTTCAGCTCGCTTGGATGGGAGCACCAATCCGGCAACCCATTCATTAATGTCATTAGCTAATTAATGCTGTATTAACAATAGCTCTGCTTCAGAAAGGGAGATAAAATACTACCCTCAACCTCATCCAACCGCTTCCACATCAGGTTGTCAGTGGATGTCTGTCAGGACATTTTAATAGGCATTTTATTTATTTTGCTGGCTAAGCTTAGCATTTCCTGGAAACGGGATATAATAAATGTGAGGGAGGATTTACGAGGTTGTTTTGAGAACATCATCCAATCTGTTTTGCTTTGTGAGATTTGCTGTCTTTATTCCGAGTATGTTAAGCGGTGACTGTTTTTATTTTTTGAGTCAGTTTTATGTATCAAATCACAAATACAGAGTCTTGGAGTCCTGAAGACAGGGGAAAGAAAACAGGAGAGGAAGTTAAATACAGCAAGGGTTTTTTTTATATATCAGAGGAAATGGTAATATGACTCTCTAATTCAACATCAGTTCCATAAGGACAGAAACTGATTCATGTACATGCACAGCTGTGTGAGGAATACTTTTGTTTTATTATTTCTGCAGAGCTATTGCAGTGGTATAGATAAATGTCTGAGCTTCATCCTCCATGTTTCCCTTCAGATCTCACATAAAAGCTTCATTGTGTGTTTGAGCAGAGTCTTCAAATAGTAGAGAGAAGGGATGAATAATATACAGGCTGTCAGAGGAGAAAACAGACCGTTCTCTGAAGATTGATTAATTACCGGGAGGAAAAGGAGGCGCTCGTCATCAGTGAAAGCTTTGATCTCTATTCTTTTTCAGGGCTCCTTTCCTGGGAACCTCGAGCTGGTCCTGGTTCTGAGGCCCACCACACTCCTACAACGCACACTCTCAGATATCCTCTTCAAATTCAACAAGGATGAGTTCAAGATGAAAGTCCCGGTAGGTGCCATCAGACTGCAAAGTATATTAACATTTTTTGCATTTACTTGTAGAATAAAATGACCAATGAGTGATGGGTGTTTTTGTCTCAGGTGATCATGTTAAGCTCAGTAACTGAGCTGCACTCCTACATTGACCGCACGCAGCTGACGCAGGAACTCGGGGGGGCACAGGAATACTGCCACGAGAAGTGGATCTCCCACCGCACTGTATGAAAACATGAATGAGCACTGCTCAGATCACCTTTCCGTATAGCTATTAGTTGCTAAAAAAGACCCCCAAAAAAGCAGTAAACATAAAAAACAAGCATGTTTTCAAACTTGGATGTTCAGATTGTCCAGAAGTAATATATTTGTCCAGAAGTAATATATTTCTACATTGAGGCTTGAAACTCAATAAACATCACAAAAAGCACCAAAGGTGGAGTCATGACCAATGTGCTGTTTTCTGTTTGGGGAGCAGGTATGCTGAAAATCTCTGATTCCTGCTTTGTTATTCAGGCTATTGAAGGCTTTGCTATGATGGTTAAGAGAACAGCACAGACCCTACAGTCGTTTGGGATGGAGCTGGCAGAAACTGAACTCCCAAATGAAATCCAAGCCACAACAATCCTGCTGAGCACACACACCAACAGACGAGATAAAATGAAGGTGGTCCCTATAGTACAGACTTATATGTGTCTGTATACTTCTGCAGTCCATTCATGATCTTTCTGGGTTACAAGTGTGGCTCCGTTTTTGCCCGTTTGTCTGCAGGAGGACATACTGGTGGCTCTGGGACAGGGCAGCAGGCTTTTGGAGGGTATCAATGAGCCCTTAATGCGAGACCCCGACCACAACATGAATCAGGATGAACTGGAGAACCTCGCAACAGTACAAAGGTAAGGGACATTATTCATCTATTAACTATTTATTAATGTTCTCGGATCTATTAACCTTCTAAGAGTTGTTTTTCTCATTTAAATGAACCAAAATGTCGGACTATTCCATGAAAAATCAAGAAAGCCCAAAAATCTCATTCAGCAGCACCATTGCGCCTTCCTCTTGGCTAATGTCTCCGTTGTCTTTGTTTTCTCTGCTTGCTTTCCCTTTTTTTTTTCTTCTTTGCTTTTTTAACGTCAGACTGCTGTCTCAGCTGGATGAGACCGAGAGGGCCTTCGATGAGTTCTGGGTGAGGCATCAGACCAAACTGGAGCAGTGTCTCCAACTGCGCCACTTTGAGCATAGCTACAGAGAGGTGAGCCGGAGCCGATCGACCAGACTGAAATGTGACGGACTACGCCGCCGTTCTTCTAAGCCTTTCAGACATAAAAACTGAATGTAACATGCCTACTGCAGGTGAGAGTTCTGCTGGATCAGCTGTTGGAAAAGCTCGCAGCCTTCTCTGAGGTCGGGATCAGCCCGGCACACGCTGACCACATCCTCTGTGAACTCACCAGCTTTGAGGAGAGAGTTTGTGTAAGTCGCTCCCGACCCCTACCGATCCAAACTTTGTTCAGACTTTGTAGTTTATTGGATGGGAACCATGCTCTTTAATGCAGATAAGAAGATAAACCCCAATGTTATGAATGAGCTGTGTGTTTTTGTTGAGATTCATAGTGGCCGAATATTGATAACAATCTGACGCAGTTTCATTCGCTTCTGTACAAGCAGGTCTAGAAACAGAATTATAGTAATACAGTTCTTAGGCTAGGCTGGCTAGTGTAAGATAAATTCGATTTTTAAAAATGGAATTTTGGATGCAGAACTGTATCACAATAAAATACTATCTATGATCTAGATGTTTTTTCTCAACCTCGGAAGGAAAGTTGTCACATTCTGAAGGACTCCTTGCAGCATGCAGATGAATTTAGGTTAAATTCAAAATCAGCAAAGGAAAACTTTGAAATTGATTTTAAAAACTACTAACAGAATTCACGCTCATCCGGAGATGATAAAGTCACAGAGGGGTTCTTTTTGAAAAGCTGTTTGCTCGGGTCCACAGGAGGTTCTGGACAGAGCCCTGGCCTTGTCTCGTGAGGGTGATGACCTTATCCAGCACTCCCACTATGCTGAAGACTCTATTCAACCCAAATGCTGTGAGCTCAGACAAATCAGTGAGAATGTGAGCGCTAATCTGAGGGCCAAGAAGGACCTTCTGCAGAAAGCCATGGAGCTGCACCAGCGGTTGGAGAGGGTGAGAAGACATTAAAACACCTCCAGCTTAAACGCCTCCTCATGTCATTTTATGCATCTAAACTTCATCCCCCTCTGTCATATTCTGCAGGCGTCTAAATGGGTGGACGATGGGATTTATCTACTGGCGTCTCAGCCAGTAGATAAGTGTCAATCACACGAGGGGGCGGAGTTGGCCCTACAGGAGCTTGAGCGTCACCTGGACAGTGCGGGCCAGAATCAACTGAGCGACCTCAGCAGCATCTGGAATGAGTACGAGGCAGTGCTGAACCAACAGTTAAGGGTAAGAAAAAGAACACATGCTGCATTTAAACGTCTCACTGCTCCTCCGGGGTGGTTGTAACAACTTGATGCAGTTATGATAAAGAGACATGAGCGGCTGCCATTTAACTACATTATCGTCATGTGTCTGACATCAAAATGGCATTAGGTCTCGCATTATGGTGTTCCCGCTGCATTGATGATAACACAGCAGACATAACATGAAACATTGGTTGTTTATGACACACCTTTGATGGCTTCCTGTGTGTCAGGACCAAGTGGAGAAAGTTTACCAGAAGCAGGCATCCATGCAAGAGATGTTTGACAAGAGGAGGGTCAGCCTCAAGAAGCTAGCGGCCAAACAAACCAGGCCTGTGCAGCCGGTGGCCCCGAGACCCGAAGCCTTTATCAAATCCCCCCTCAGCTCACCTGGTGAGTCTTTACACAGTCATCTGTTAGTTGCATTTTACTGTCCTCATACTTCTAAGTATTTTTTTAGAATGGTTTTTGATCACGTATCTGTCGTTTCCAATAACTTCTAATTAGCATCTGTTATTCACTGGAGAATGGATTGAATTTGATTCATCTGGACAAAAAAAATCATAAAACGCCTGTTGAAAATGCTGTTAATTACAAAAATGCTTCTCATATTGTTTCTGAAACCACTTTCTTTCACCCATTTTGCGATCCTTCAGTGGCAGAATGATATGACACATTTGTTCTGTATTATGGAGTAACTGCCAGTCTTCACTTTATATTCCATGCTATAACTAACTAGCTTAGTTTGATTCAAATTAACCCTGTCAGTTACCAGATCATAATTTTGATAGCCTTAAAGCTAGTTTTAGGAAAGGTTTTAAGAGCGAAAATGAATTCAGATTGTGACAACTATATTATATTTAGATCCATTTGACTGCATTCTTCATAAAGTCCCAAATATGTCTTCATTATTTTAAAGTGCTTCAGTTTCCACATCTCAAAAGCTTTGTTTAAATCTTCCCCCACAAAATAACAGAGGTTTTGTCAGTGGTCCTTCTCCCAACTTTGAAATGTATGAAAATTATGATTTTCCGCATCTGCAGCACACAGAACTCAGCAGGAGAAAAACTGCTCGGACTCCATCAGCTCCGAAAAAGTAAGAATTTTTATCCTTTTTTTGTGTGTTTGTGTGTGTCCGAATGCTGTCTCACACACTCTCTGTCTAGTTTCAGTGACCATTCCTGGTCAAAGCAAATCAAACCTATTTGTCTTTTGCCTCACAGGGAAACGGCCAACTGCAGAATGGAGATGGCAATAGCAGACATGCATCTCAGTCCGAGGAGGAGGAGAACCTGGCAGTGCTCAGGCGGTGAGGGACCCCAGCAGTAACTCTTTCATCTGTAATCGAGTTACACAGCAGATGGACTGTGTGAAAGCGCTTATCTCATTATCTACAGCACTGGGCTGCTACCTTTTCCGAGTGCACCGAAAACTTTTAGTTTTATTCCTGTTTTTTGTCCATGTGCAGGCATGTCATGAACGAGCTGCTGGAAACTGAGAGAGCCTATGTGGAGGAGCTGCTCTGTGTGCTGCAGGTGTCTGATAAGCCCACGCAATATTCAATGAGCCCATTTGTGTATTTATTTATTTTTACCTGCATCATACTTTATTTTTGTCATCATAGGGATATGCTTCCGAGATGGATAATCCAGCAATGTCTCACCTCATCCCTGCATCTCTGCAAAGCAAAAAGGAGGTTCTGTTTGGGAACATGCCTGAAATTTACCACTTTCACAAAAGGTGACTAAGCGCCCCCTGGTGGTTGTTCATGGTTCCTGTAACATGCCGTGATATTTGAACTTTTTGTCGCAGCTTGTGTTTATTATTTGCACTTGGTTTTAAATTCATGTTGTTGTTTGTCTGCTTTTTTGTCCTCAGAACTTTTCTAAGGGAGCTGGAACAGTACACAGGCTGCCCTGAACTGGTTGGACGGTGCTTTCTGGAGAGGGTGAGTGAATTATTACGTTGTGAGCACAGACACTGAGAAGCTGCTTTCTTAAACTGTTTCCCATCCTTCCTCAGATGACAGACCTGCAGATCTATGAGAAGTACTGTCACAACAAACCTCGCTCTGAGAGCCTTTGGAGGCAGTGTTCAGACTGTGCCTTCTTTCAGGTGGACTAAACCCCCAGAAAATGAATGTTTTTCCTTAAAAATTGTAGTCTTATTTGACTGTTTGTTTGTTTTTGTTTTTTACATTTTTATTTCTTTAGGAGTGTCAGAAAAAGTTGGAGCATAAGCTGGGTTTAGATTCTTATCTACTGAAGCCAGTTCAAAGGATTACAAAGTATCAGCTGCTGCTGAAGGTACTAATTAATCCACAGGCCACAAACTTAACAGAATCTCTTTTCGCTTCGATGCTTTGAGCTGCCGGATTGTAATTTCCTCCCTACAGGAAATGCTGAAGTATAGTAAGGGCTGTGAGGGGGCTGATGACCTGCAGGAGGCACTGACCTCAATCTTGGGCATCCTCAAGGCTGTCAATGACTCCATGCACCTGATCGCCATTACAGGATATGAGGTGAGGCATTTAAGTACCCCAGGCTTATTAACCAAAGAACAGATTACTTAGATCTATGACATGCTGTGCAATTAACTCCAAATGTTCTGGAAGGAATATATAAAGCCGTAACATGAAGCATGTTGATCAGATTTAGTCTTCTCTATAGGAGCCCCCTGTGGCTGCCTGTGAGCTCTGATTTGCATTACTGTTTAAGGGTAATTGTGTAGTTCCATATGTCCCATAAGCGGGGGTTCCATAATTATTACGTTTATGTGAGTGCATTTATCAACTCACGCTGTTTTTTCTAGAATTATTTAAGCACGTTATCTATATCATATCATACTGTGTGGATTGTACTTTTTAGATTATGACCCCAAACGCAGTGTTCAGCATTCCTAAAACTAACAACTGTGGTGCAGTGCTGAAGAGGCACCTTTATTTACTAAAAGGTGGAATACATGTGTTGTGCATAGAGCTTTATCACAAAAGATTTTCAATTAAATAGTCTACATGTAACAAAAATGACGACTTTAAGATTTAATTGTGGGTGTTTAAGAAAACACGATTAGTTATTAAGGGATTATCCATTAATCATAATCCTTTTATTCCCATAAGAGCAACAGTGTTTTGTCCATTGGCAAACTAACAGGTTCAAGCCTGTTTTCTGCAGTATTCTATAACCAAAAAAAGAAAGAAAAACCTGAACAAGTTTCAATCTTTGTTTTACATTTGATCAAGAGCAGAATCAGAGCAGGATACGCCAGACTAAAGGGATTTTAAATGGGATATGAACACGCTAAAACTTTTTAAATCTCCAATCTTACACATAAAAGTCTTTATTCTTATCTATCCATTTGAAATATATTCTTTTGGTCTTCGAATAAAAAAAATTACATCCGTGTCTAAATCCTGTCATGTGTCTGTGATAGTAAGATTACATATAAGATTTATTGGTCCATAATTCAATCACTTTGAAACTTTGAAACTAAAAGAATTTTGACTGACGCTCTGGTCTAACATGTTTGTCTAAAAACTGGTGGCTCAGGATCAAACAAATATCACAGTGTTTAAAAATCTCTCTCATACAGTGTCATTTCCTGTTCATCTCTGTTCCCACTTTTAGGGCAATCTCACTGAGCTGGGTAAGCTACTAATGCAAGGGTCGTTCAGCGTGTGGACAGAGCACAAGAAGGGCCACGCTAAGGTGAAGGATCTGGCTCGTTTTAAGCCCATGCAGAGACACCTATTCCTCCATGAGAAGGCCCTGCTTTTCTGCAAGAAGAGGGAGGAGAACGGAGAGGGTTATGAAAAAGCCCCCTCATATAGCTTCAAACAGTCTCTGAGTGTGAGCTCCTGCACAACTCTTGTGCTTCACTTTTCCTCCATTTGTTTTTTATTAGTAGTGTCAGCAAAGTTCACATTATTCTCCTTTTAATTTTTGGACAGATGAGTGCAGTGGGTATTACTGAGAATGCAAAAGGAGATAACAAAAAGTTTGAAATCTGGTGCAACTCCAGAGAAGAGGTCTATATCGTTCAGGTAAACCAACACACAGAAGAAAATGTACACTCACTAATTTTAGTTATAAGCATTGTAAAATCCAAATAGAGGGTATAAATATTTATGTCAATGTTGATCATCAGGCACCAAGTACTGAAGTAAAAACCACGTGGGTGAATGAAATTAGGAAGGTTCTGACAACCCAACTGCAGGCATGCCGAGGTAAGAGAAAATAACCCCATTTGTAAATGGAGTGTGAAAATATTAGCCATGTTTGACTAAATCAGAATCATCTGAAATTCAGAATTAGGATAAACTGCGGCCTTGAAGTGGTTATGTTAATTTCTCTTTCTTTCAGAAGCCAGCCAGCAGAGGGGGCCAGACCAGGTTTTCCAGTTTCCGCCTGTGCCCAGTGGAACAGTAAGTCTCAGGTAAGTTTGTGGTTTCCCTTCATTTATTCTTTATGACAATTTTAATGGAAAGCATGGTATGTAGTGGCCTTGTTTGTCAGGTCCTGTGCTAAAAAATAGTAAGCTGCTTACCAGCTCTGTTAAATAAAAGCAAGACTAAGTATATTTTTACATTTTTAAGTATATTATTAAATTTTTCAGGTTCTCTTAAAGTTCTATTTATTCTATGTTTTTTAACTTTTTGCCAGTTGATAAATATCATATTCTCTAGTATTTTTCTCTTGTGAATATGCCATTTTAGTAATTTCTTCCTTCAGAGACATTTTGATTTACAACACAATAAAGACAAACAGTTGTACGCTACCTATAAAGTTTGAGTTGTCAGGACCAGTTCCATCAGCTGAGCGTGTTGAACTTCTTTTCCGCTGCAGTCCATTCAAGACGGGTCAGAGAAGCTTTAAAAAGGGAGAAGAGAGGAAAGCTGAGCACTGCAGCCTCGATATCAACTCCACCTCTTCACCAAAGCTCACTGGAAAAGGTTAGTGCTCAAACTGGAAGAAGGTGCAGATGTTTGTTGTTCGTTTTCTATTTGAACAAATCTGCCTTTTTCATCTGTCGTGCTCACGTCACACAGACCTGTTTGACTCCCCTCTGCTAATGATGACCCATGTATTAACTCTATGTTTTCCAATGACTTCCTTCCTCTTTAATGTTCTCCTTTGCTTAACTCATTGTCTTCCTTCCTGCCTCCTTCCCTCTGTCCCTGGTTTCCTTCCGTCTGTCCTGTCTTCTTGCTTTTCCTCGGGGTCAGATGAGGCTGTGACAAGCCCAACCTCAGACAGAGCTGCTGTGGCTAGAAAGCGCTTTACATTACAGGGATTCAGTAACCTCAAAGTCCAGAAAGGTAACAGCATGCCATCACTGTGAAATGAGAGCCTGTTGGAGCTTTTGAACTCATGTTTGACTTTACTGCTGAGAAGTAAAGGAGGATATTGTTGGTATTTCATAATTGGCACACTTTTAGTTACGTCTTGGGATAATTACACTGAGAAAAGCTATCTCTCAGTCTGTTGTTGAAAAAAATAAGGATTTCAAAGATGTGCCTCTATCCACAGAGCCCTCAGATACTGAAGACAAAAGTTTTACATTACCCACGATAATCTTCCCATCACAAGGTATCACACAGCTCTGGATCCTGGTTTGACCCCGTCTGGTGCTTTGCCTTTTTCACTGCAGCTGTTTTGGCTCATTCGTTTGACTAAGTCATCGGCGTGTAAACACAAAGGAGCCGAAAAACTTAAACGACTTACCAGCATCCAAATGCCCTCCGTGAAAAAGAGCACCCCCTTAGAGCACTTCCTCTATTTAAAAAAAAAAAAAGCAGCACAACACTGAGCTGTTTTTTTTTTCTGATACTCTCCTAATTAGAATTAGCTTTACCTTTTTATTAGCTGTCTTCCCTCCTCTGCTCTATATAGAGCTGAAATTGTGTGAGTGTTGATCTATAGGGCTGGGTGTGGATTTCTTTCATTCCTAATGTCCAGTCTTGTCTGTCCTTTTCATGCTCCACGATAGGATCTCCAACCAGCCCAGATCACAAGACAAAGCGGCAGAGCGATCCCACTCCGTTTGGCTTTAAAGGTAGTTTTTTTAATCCGCATTTGGTTGGCTGTCCGCCTTTAGTGCAGGCATGGCATTGGACTAAGCTTCAGGGTTTAGTGACCGGCTGTGCCTCATGTCCCTCAGATGCAGGTCCTCCTCCTCTCCACCTCACCAGAGCCAGGTGGTTCAGCACCTCTAGTCTCTTACAGACAAAATGGAGAGGTACTACTGGCAATGGCAGGACCACGCTGACTTTGTGCCAGCTCACTGTTTCACCGTTGAAAAAGAAAGATCTCCGCTGGGGGCCTGTTTTTCTTTTACGCTTAGCGTGATAGTAGCGATAATAGAATTAGCCACTTGCACAAACGAGTCACTTGCCTACCTCTTTCTTCCTGTATGTGAAGCTGCATGCCAGCCAGCCGCCACAGTCTGCGTTTTTCAGAATGTAGCTGTGGAACTGACTAAATCCTGGGTTCCTGGGTTTAGGGGCTTTTCACTTTTTTGTTGAAAGTGGTTTGTCCACCCGTCTCTTCCCTCACATGCAGGCCTGGCAGCATTTGGAGCTTTACGTTTGGCGTCAGTTGACTCCTATTCCCCTCTTTGCCCAGGCTGGAACAAGGCCTCCCTGTCGCTGGGCGCCTCAGAGGAACAGGACGGCTACTCTAGCGCTGAGGACCCCGTTAACTCTGACCCAGAAGACGAAAACGTCAAGAAGCTGGTGAGGACCTGCGTGTACAAAACCTACAGCGTGTTGCTAATAACACTCTGGGGTCTACGGCGTGAAATAATTTGTTTGTTTACCTCAGATTGCTGCAGCATTGGTTCCATTATTGATTAGTGTATCTTAACTTGTGTCCTCACTACAAACAGTGTGCTGGTAAATATACTGTAATGGCGGACTATGAGAAAGGATGTGCTCAGGAGCTGTCGGTGAAAAGTGGAGACATGGTTCAGCTGGTGAAGGAGGGAGGCGATGGACAGTGGTGAGAATACGTCCTCACTGTGCTTCCATTGGAGGCCTGGGCAGCTCTTGGCCCAGAATTTTCAGATACAAACCTTCCCTTTTTTAAAAGCCTTTTACACACCCATAATCCTGCTTTTGTTTCTAGGTTTGTACGCAACCTGAATTCTTCTAAGGAGGGCTGGATCGCTGCTGCTAACCTCATCACCCTCATTGGAAAGTCCAAGTCTTGTCAGTCTCTCACCAGCTCAGGTATCTAAGGGAGCAACCCCAAACGAAGTACACCAACGCCCAGCTGTTAAAAGTTAAGGTTGTCATCTCAGTGTTTGTCTGTTTGAAACAGAGGGCAGTGGTTCTGGGAACCTCAGCACATCATCCAGCTGTAGTGAGACCTACGCAAACTTACCAGACACCAAACCCTGAACTCTTCAGCTCTTCCCCCACCATGGAGCTGCCTTCAAGAACACTAGCATCACGTGGTTGTATCTGTGCCGTATTGCCAACATCAGTACTCATGTGAAATTTGCACAGAAAAAAGTATTTTTCCATACGTTTAATCAAATTATTTTCTATCACAAACATGTTAGGACCGTCCTTTGGAGTTAATCGTGCCATCTTTTAGTGACCATGCAGAACAGATTTATATTCACAGCAAACTCACCGTTTAGTAAAGTGATCTCCCTCTAGTTGGAAACGCTTGTGTCTATGGTTATGAAATAGATGTATGAATGGAGCAGCAGGACTGATCTTACGAAATGCATCTGTTTATGTTCTCATTCCAAATGGGACAAAGACCACAATCTCACATGGTCACATCCTAACAGTCATTTTCAAAAAGGTGAAGAGACAATAACACAAGGTTCTTGTTTATATTGTATGTTTCCCTCTTTTTTTCCCCTTTAAACATTTGTTTATTTGTGAGAAACACCCATGTGTATTCATTTAATGTTGTCATCCCTCTTTTTTCTTGTCATCTTTTTACACTCCGCCCGCCTGTCCTCAGCTTGTATTTAGATACCTGTCCCACCACTAGCTGTCCAAACGTTGTGTGTGACCTTTCCTCGTCATTCTCCCGCTGTTTGTGGATTTTTATAAATGCAACAGCCGTTTCTCAGTGTGAAGAATCAGTGATCACTGTATAAAGCAAACTTATTCCCTGCAGAAGGACCACATTCTGAATGTAGATACTGTGAATTATCAAGTCTGTCATAAGATGATTGTTAATGGAGATGATATATTGTACATTAAGTATGGTGATGTCACTATTTGGTGACTTGTCTAATATTTTTTACATAAATGACTCGTGACAACGCTATTGCAGTGTCTTTATTTTTTTTAAGTGATTTACTGAGTGAATTATCATTACATAACATCACTGTACATCATTGTTAGGTAATTATCAGTTAAGCTTTCTGCAGAAATGAAAGTGAAACTGTCCAACTTGGTTGCCAGATTTCTGGACCTCTTAAAAATTCAACTGAATAAAATTGAAAATGCAAAAAAAAAAGACCTAATTGATCAGATGAGACAACAAAAAAGTCTTTAAAGTGCATCTTTATGTCCTCAACATTACAGAGGGAAGCAAAAGAAAGAAGTATATTCTTTATTATTCAATATAGAATTGGTGGACACTGGGAACCCATAGAGCTGCTAATACATTACCGACACAAAATATATCGATATGTTTTCTATTTCAGACCAGCAACCGGCAAACCTGAATGAAAGTTCTATATTTGAAACAATCTATGTGGGAATGTCTGTGGAATTTTGCTTGGAACCCAATTACTTTATAGAACCTAGGTTGCGGTCCAAATTTTTGTAATATAAAAAAAAAAAAAACTGCAGGCAACATCTGCTTTTATTTCTTATTTGGGGTTGTTGTATGGGTTGTGCTGTATTCGTACTTCTCAGAAAACTAAACGGGGAGATGTTTCGCCAACCTGGCAACCGCCGGGGAGGCCATGATTGGTGAGATGGCCCGGATAACGCCAAAGCGGTAAATACGCGCAGAAGTGGCTAAACATCAATACATTATAACGGAACGAGAAAGTCCTGTTTAAGGCTTCATTTTAGGGTTACTAAGTGAAAATGGGCAACGGTCGGAAAGCGTCCTGCCTACTCTGTCAACGCTCGGAAGAGACGAAGATAACCGGAGCTCTGTCGACCAAAGAGCAAGTCACGGCCCACCAGAATTGTTTGGTAAATTCAAAGGCGTTTTGAAGTTTTGCTTGACTCTACTTGTATTAGTTTACTCTAGCATGAACTCTCGCGATGCTCCACGGGTTGGCTCATTTGAAGGGTTAAAGGTGGCTTACTAGCCACTTGTTTGTTTACGTCTTGAAAGGCAGAAAGTCGAAATAGAAAATGTAGAGCAGCGGCATGTGACGCCCCCCCCCCCCTCCTTGAATTTCTTCACTATACCACTTGGAACTGTGCTGTAAAGTTGCCGTGCCAATGGCTTATTCATATTCAAATGAACCAGGTAAAAGAAAATGGCTGGGGGAAACTTTGTAGTCACGGGAAGTGAACAAGTCAGAGACGTAAACCAGTGCTCTAGTCATGAAGTACATTTGAGATATCTGAAACTGATGCTAAGAGCTGAAAATTACATGGAATGTCTTTAAAGGTGTGGGGTGGGAGGTTCGTGGATGAGACACGGGATTTTTTCTCTCTCTACTGTCTCTGTGATTTATTAATTATTTTGCTGATTTACTGCTGCTATCACAGAAGTGGAATTGGACTTTTGGGGATCACTATGGCTTTCTGTAGGCCCTGTTTGAGATGTTTTGGGTCCTTTTCGTCCTCAAAGAGATCCCAGTGTGAAACTTCCAGGCAGTTGGGCTGATATTGCCTCTGAAAAAGGCCAACGAAAGGCTTCACTTTCTTCCTGTAAAGGCTGAAAACATGTTTGTGAATGGAGCTAGATTACCTGCTTTGTCTCCTTTTATTTTTGGTCCCCCATTCAATAATAGTAAAAATTCTTATTTTGGACCACATTGTGGGCCCAAAATGGTGGATTGAATGTAACTTTTTTTTAGACAAACTGAAGTTGAGATCAAAGAAAGGAAAGAAAAACACGAAAGACAGCCGAAAAATGAAGAATTCCCATCACAGTTTGCATTTCCGTTGTCGGAATTCCACATTTTCTCTTCCAGCTGTGAATAACCTGAATGTACAGGGGAGGTTTTCTCCATCCTGCCGCCAAACCTGCTTCAGCATTCTTTGAATGACCGTCCCTGTGCTCCTTTCCAGCTGTTCTCCTCTGGAATCTTCTGCACGGACTCTCCGCTGCTGGACGACCTGTTTGGATTCTCGGTGGACGACGTGCTGGATGAGGTGAAGCGAGGGAGCAGACTGGTACGGAGCGCCGTGGCCGTCAGATCGGAAAGGGCCCGTTCTGGTTATTTATAACTAAACCCTTTCCCCCCCTTTGTTACCTCTTTGTCTGCGTTAGCTCTGCTACCACTGTAAGAAAAAGGGCGCCACTGCAGGGTGTGAGAACAAACGCTGCAAGAAATCCTTCCATTACCCCTGCGCCGTTCAGGGGGGGGCTGAGATTTTTGAGGATCACCAACATGGGAAATTTGGGTCAGTTCAGAGTGGCTGCAGTCCTGCATTCTGAATCAAATGTGTCTGTACCTTTTATTTTTTTCACACCTGCATTTGTGCGTCTTACCCAGGTTATACTGTCTGAAACACAGAAAGCAAAGTAAGTGGAGACTTTCCTCTTTTTAATTTCACCTGACTGCTTTGTGGCGTGTAATACTTGCCCTCAATTTGCCCAGGTAATGGTGATTATGCGAGAGCATTCCAAAGACATCAATTCTCTAACAATTCCAGCGAGGCGGGGCCGTCCAAGGTTTGTTTTTGTTGTGTCATATAATGCGGTGCGCCTTATATTGTGGAAAATACGATCATTTATGGACAATTCTAAACAGATATTTTAAAAATGTTTGCAAGCCAATGACTATTCTTTTCCATTTTCTGAGAAATATGTCTTGGAATAACTGGTGTTCTGTAAAATTCCAAATTTGATAATTAAATTGCTTTTATTTTATTTTTTTCTGGAGGCTCACTGCCCAGCCTGTGAGAAAACGGAGGGAAAAGCGCCCATGGGCAGTTTGCCTATGTGAGTTCTTCATGGATTTCTTTCTTCATGATGTTGCCTTGTGCTTTCCATCCATCTTTAACAGCCAGCATTTATGTTTTTTTCATTTTATATTTAGGTTTTATTGTGCCAAACATGTTCCTTCATCCCACAAGAGAAGCAGCAACGGTGAGTCCTGCTCAGAGATTTGTGTGTGTGTGTCTTTTTTTGTTTGGTTTTTCCCCTCTCGTTTAACAAATGAATGTGTTTGTTTTTTGGCTGCAGGCTATTCCTCTGCAGCCAGAGCATCTTCTAAGGTATCATTACTGTTTTCCTTGAATTAAGTTATTCAAAACTCCCTCTGTCTCATCAAACTGACTGAGATCTGATTTTTGCTTTTCAGAGAGGGCTGTCTTTTGATGGGCGGTAAGTGTTGGTCTCTAACTAACACACATTACAGGTGAATATTTCTACTGGAGGATTATTTCCCCGCCCATCGTCACCCCGAGCATATCGGGCCTTTTTGTGTACACTCACTGGCCTCGTCTGTACACTCAGAAACCAGGAAAAGTCAATAAAAAAAAAAAGGTTTTCTGTTTTACGCTGTCTAGGAATGGATGATGCAAGAGATCCGTTCTGTCGGCTTTCATTTCCTGGTATTTGCATTCAGACCTGTAATACAACCCAATCCTTCCAGACTCGTTGTTTTGTCGTTTTGTTCTCTAATAGATGCTCAGCTTGGGTTGCCAAAGGATCTCCTGATAAGTTTAGCAGAACTAATGGATGTTTTTTTGCTTTGGGCGTTTTTACATAACCCTCTAAAGGTTCATACGTCCTTTGAATCCATGCAGTTCTTCCCAGACTTTCTCAGCCATCTTCCCTCTTTTTTTGGAGAGGCGGGGGTCAAATTCCAATATGTTCTCATTGCAAGTAAACATCCTCTGCTGTCGTCCCTCCCCCGCCCCCTCTGTTAGTTTTTGGAGATGTCACTGATTAATTGTCTTGATAGCTCTCAATACTTTTGTCAGCAACTGTAGATTTTTAAAGGTTTTCTCTACTAGATATTTGTTTTTCCCAAATCTTTCTGGAGGCTACGGCCTGTGTTTCCGGTGTTCTGGTTAAGTTTTCCTTTCTTCTTTGGAACATAGTGGGTGGTGGCATTTATGCTTGATCGGTCACTGCAGTGTGAATCATCTGGACATGTTGCAGTTGTTTTTTTGTTTTGTTTTCTTGGCGATTAGAATAGGTCTGGTTAATCAAAAAATTTCTATTAAGATGATTGGGTCTCATCTTAACCATTTAAAATTAAATATGAAGACAAATAGTTTTGGTTTGTTTTCCTTTGCATTGCTTTTTATTATCCATGAAAAAATCTATTTATGTTTATTGTCCTTTAATTTCATTTTAAGCTTTGATTCGCAATCAGTTGTGATGCCTGTTCTTTTTTTGTCACAGGGAAGAAGAGGAGAACTCCTTTAAGAGGAAGTCTGTAAACTGGAATAGAATCGTATCTGATGATTCTTCAGACTCTGGTTAGTCCGCATGATCATATTTTTTTCTGTGATTGACCAACAGATGCAAACGTTTCTGAATCCTCCTTTTGTTGTTGCAGATAAAGAACTTATTCCTCCATTAGAGTCTGATATAGAGGAGAGTCAAAACCTGGCTACAGAGGTGGGTCTGAGCTTAGATTTTTTGTTTGTTTCATTTGTGACATCATAAATGTTTAACCTTCCTATGGTGTTAGGGTCCCGGCGGACCCGTTTTGAGTTTTAACATGCATAAAAGCACTTCATACATTTGTTTTTTGAGTTGAAACTTTTTGACTTTGTCAGGGACTTACATTTAAACAAATTAAAATCTTTTTTTTTTTTTTTACTAAATTATAAAGTGCTCTGGTGAAAAAAATGACTTCTGTGGTGTTCGGGTCATTTGTGACCCGGTTAAAATTTTCTATCATAAAACAATAAAAAATGCCCAAAATTAAAACATGAACACACAGTCAACCAACAGCATGTTCCTCCAACCACTTGAGCTTCATTTAGGGGCTTTTCTCTTTGCCTTTTTGCAAGAACAAACAAAGGGAGACATGTCCAGGCTTGTCAAGCCATTTGAGTGTAGAGGTGGTGACTTGCAGAGTACACATCTCCAATTCACAGGATGCAACAATGAGGAGAAGATTAACTGTAAATTAAGCTTTGGATCACATTTTTGCTGCAAATGAGGCAGAGGACACACAGGATTTTAGCGATGGAGATGAGCAGGCCTCTGAGAACGGAGATGATGTGGAGTACCAATTGGAAGAAACAGACACAACTGATCAGTCTGAAGAGGAGGTCACTGGTGCTGAAGCTGCTCCTGCTGAATCATTCCAATCCAAAAGTGGCAACATCCGGTGGAACACAGTTCCTCCTGATGTGCATGGAAGGACAGCTGCTGCAAACATCATCAAATGACCCCTGGGGTCACGAGGTTTGCTGTGACAAGAGTAAGTGACATCGAGACGTGCTTTGATCTTTTTTTGCCATTGTCACTAAAAAAAGTCATATTTGCTATGACAAACCTTGAGGGAAAAAAAGTCCATGGCAACACATGGAAAGACATTGATGAGACGTACCTGGATGCCTACATTGGTGTTCTCCTCCTTGCTGGAGTTTACAGATCAAGCAATGAACACACTAAAAGTGTCACTTTTTGCAACACATGCATCTAAACACACACATACACACACAGGCATGTTCTTTGCGCAGAGTATTGATAGAACAAGAACTTGATTCTTTTGATGTGATTTTCTCGATTGGTTTTTGTTTATTTATTTGCAAATCTTTGTTTTATTGTAAATTATTATTATTTATGACTGTTCTGTTTTTCATATTGTTAAATATTGTTTTAAAGTTCTATTGTGTGGGAAAAAAAGACTTGTTTTTGCCCTTTTCTTGAAGCAAATATATACGGGTCCAAAATTACCCGAAACACCATAGACGTTACTATATTTGATGATATTAAAATTAAAATCTTTTTTTTGTTGAACATTTAAAGAATTTGTTTTAATATCTCTCAGTTACACTCAGGTAACAGAACAACTGATTATTTTGTTGCCTTCTACTCTTAAGGTTCATTTGACCACTTTTATGACATTGAAAACGAGGGGTATGCTGTTAAAACAAAGGCCCAGGGGGCCACAAAAAAATATTAATACCAATCTTTTCGTGGATAAGGGAGCCCAACCAGCTAAACAAGAGTTAAGAAAACATTGGATGATAAAAGATTGTTTTTAGGGTATTTTATGGCTGATTTAATACACGGGTCCAAAATGACCCGCTAACACTACAGATGGCAGCAGAAAGCTAATACCAGAGGAAGGTTAAGGCAGATGTTGAATGATGTGGTATCTTTGTTTTCTTTTTTTTCTGACAGCCAACCGTGCCTCAGCTGAACAGGTATGAACAGGTTTATTTGATAAATGATGATGGCAGAAAACAGGACGTCCTCTTTGATATTGACAGATTTTGACACTGATCAAATACTTCAATAAGGATTAAAAAGTTATCCATATTCACTCAAAATTAATCAAATTTGGCGCACAGTCTCACACAATGCAGTTTTAAACAAAGCTTTGCGAAGATTTGCTTTGTAAAGTTTTAATGTTACTTATTTTTAATAAGATGTTTTGTTGCACTTGGTTATGATATTAATGAATATTCTCTGCTCACAGCATCAGCTCTGAGAGGCGCCTCAGTTCTGCTGCAGGTAGGCTGTGTTTTTAGCAAAGCAGCCAAAGAATAAGGTCGTTTATTTGTGTTTCTCTAACTCGCTTCTCCCCGTTAGGAAATCCAGGTGTTTGCCATGTCCAGGATGAAAATAAGGATGAAGAGGAAACATTCATACACTCTGTGGGTCTTCAGATTAATTTTGAGTCCTCTTTAAGTTTTACTCTGTTCAATATAATCGTCCTGGAGAGGAGTTCTTTTTATCATTGAAGTGCCAGAGGGAATTCACTCCTATTCACATATGTGCTAAAGTGTGCTTGTATGTGCTTAACGTGTGACGTGATGCTTCCTCTCAGGATGCTGAGTCGGAGAGCCTGCTGCCCCCCGTGGGGGGAGCCGCCCCCAGCCCCCCGCCTCCCGCCGCGCCGGCCCAGCTGCCCCGGGTCGTTTCCGTGGAGATTCAGACGCTCAAGAGAGAGTGTGACAGTGAGAGCCAGCCCTGTTTGCTGAGAGGCAGCCCTGAAACCCCCATGTTGGGTATGGAAACAAAAATAACTGCACTGTATTTATACGCTTTCTTTTTACCACGTCAGCGGTTTTATTTTGTTGTCCCAATCAGACAAACAAAGCTTTGTTGCTTTTGTTGCTCCTCTTAAAAGCAGGGTCATCTTTACTGGTCCGGCAGTAAAGGATGGAGGTTATTTTTATTATTCCACTTTGATCTGATGCTAACCATCACCCAGCATGGAAATGCTACTTTAGTTCATTCTGTTATTAATCTGGTGATTTATTAAGTATTTTTGCACCATATAGTTTTAATTTCATATTCTTATTCTACAATGTTGCTATAACAACCAGTCTGGGTCCACCTGATTCTGAAACGAGTCGAGCCAAACTCTTATTAGATGCAAGACCACCTGGATCTTTTTCTCATTTTTAGAGTCCCATTCTGCTGCGACTCCTGAGCAGAGCCCCCGCCCTGAACCGGGCCCCCCCCCCCCCCCCCCCCAACCGGGCCCCCCCCCCCCCCCCCGCCGGGCCCGCTCCCCGGCCGTCTGTGCCCCCCCCCCCACCTGCAAACCCGGCGCCCACTGTCGACTCGGCCGCGTTCTGGAGAAGCTGCAACGCAGCGGGCTGCACGCAGGCCCTCTTCACCCACTTAGTGGAGGGGCTGAAGGACGTGTGCAGCAGAATCCACACCCACCAGGCCAGCCAGGAGGGTAAGAGAGCAAACCGGACGCCCACAAGTCCCTGCTGCCAGCCCGGTAAGCAGCGGAATTAAACTACTGCTTCTTTTTGACAGATTTTGATTGGGCTCTGTCAGTGATGGAGGCTTCTGGGAAACTCGGAGAGTTTGTGAGCAGGCAGCAGGAAGGTAAAGTCCACTCTTGTTTTTCTGTGTTTGTCCCAGGTTCTGTCCAGGCAGGACACCTCGCCACTGTAGTTTTATGACAGGGAAGTGATGGACCTGTCTGAAACCATCTATGTTTTCTTTATGTAAAGAGGGCTAACGCAAGTACTGACTGATGGATAACGTTAAAAGGAAGTGAAAGAACCACTCAGACCGCTTTATTTAAACCCTAAAAAAAGGATCGTCCATCATAGCAAAGAAAAGAAAGTACAGACAATAAGGAATTAGTGTTAGGAATAGAGGAGTTAGGAGTGTATAGTTCTTTGTTATATAAAATGCCTCTATATAGATGGTTGGACAATCTTCCAGCCTGTTAACCGAAAACTTAAATGGAATAACTTCCCCTTGAATCATTGACATATAAATTAAACTCAAGCATTTGTAAAGGCATCTAAAAAATAGGATACGCAGAGAAAAACCAAACAATTGGTCGTTTAATCCAGTAAGACATGTTTGTCCTCCAGGACGTGGCCATGTTTCAGTCGTACGTGAGCAGTAGCACATGTTTTTTTATCTAGAGTACATCTTAACAGTGCTTCATGGCCACACTCGTGTTAATCCCCCTAAAGGCAGAACCCAAAACAAAAATACATCATAGGCTACCAAAGTAAAGCCATGATATGACAACACCTAATCAAAACCTGACACAAGGGACTGGAAACTGCTCCAGAGTGACCTCAAATTATTATTATTATTATTCAAACTGCACGCATGTGAGTTTATTTATACCCCTGAAAACCAAACATGACAACTGAGGAGATGATATGAAAAAAAAAAAAACAGCTTTGATTTAAACACAACTTCATTATCAGTACAACGTCAGATGGAATCAAAGACTAAGTGCAGATATACTGGATCCTTTTTGCTTAAGCACGCTGAATGTTTTCGTTTTATTCCCTCAGCTCTAAGCTACACTGGATTTCTGCAAATTCAATCTTTTTTTCTTTTTGTACCAACTCTGGTTACAGAATTACAGAGGAAGCAGATGGAGCTGCTGACGGCGGCGGCAGCCATGAAGGAGGTCGTCTCAGCGCTGAAGAAATAACACAGCAGCCACTTCAGTCACTTTGAGTTCAATTTTTAGCCCCCACAAAGCTATTTTAAATCCACTTTTGTATTTATCTATTTTTTTTACATTTTTCTCTTTAATGTCTTAATGTCTTTTAATAGTTAAAACTTTCCTGTTGTATATGATCATTTAAAATAATCAATTTTCAGTCTCACAAGCTGCTCAGTTTATTAATTTTGATTTTTTTATTTGTGAGAAATTTCTATAAATTTGATCTATTTACAAATTCAAATCTTTCCTATTAATGCCAACCCCTGACAACTCCAGATGGAATATACTGAAACAGGTCTTATTGTGGAAAGAAAAGAGTGTGTGTGTGTCTCTG
Source organism: Menidia menidia (assembly GCA_907169785.1). Taxonomy (NCBI): domain Eukaryota; kingdom Metazoa; phylum Chordata; class Actinopteri; order Atheriniformes; family Atherinopsidae; genus Menidia; species Menidia menidia. The sequence continues at coordinate 11,920,766 of CAJRST010001113.1, forward strand.
GAATAACAGGAAAAGAAAGAAAGAGAAAATTAAGCAGTCAGTACTTGCTTCCCAATCCCTGCTCACAGTTCGGGGGGAGGATCAAATCATTCTGAGGCTCCAGTCGACCCACAGTCGATTCCTCAGGAAGCTAGATTCTTCAAACAGGTGTTGGCAATAAACTCAAATGTTTTTTGGTGACCTTTTAATAGGCTGAAGGTGGAATTTACAAGAGGCATCGGCCACAGAAGAAGCCGCTCTAAAGGCTTACCTCTCAAAATGGACACACAGCCAAACCAGCTCATTCTGACTCATCTCTTCCAGCACAGGACACAAGGCCCCTGGCACCAGCTGTCTGGAGCTGACAGGCGAAATCAAAGTATTGAGGTCTGAAGTGATCAGGTTAGACCCGTTACTCTATAGCTATGAGCAGGTGGATTTACTGTAGTATTGAAGGCTTCAAACTATTAAATGATCACTTTGACATCTTTTTATTATTTACTAGGCTTCAGAGGTCACAATACTTAACTGGCACATCATATTAATACCAATACACAAGTGCTGATTGTCTTGGTTTTTTAAAGTTGTCATTATAAATTAGTGAATATAGTCTTCAGATATAAAGTAGCAATACTGTCAGATATTTTCAACCAGAGGCAAAGGCTGCATTACAGCTTTAAATGCATCCAAACCCCGTTTGACTGCCCGCTACCACCAGCGGAAGTGGGGGGGGGTTTGTTTGTTTAGTTTTTGCTGGTAAAAACATATTCTTTAAAATCCTTTACATCCTAAAAACAACACAACCAAGTCCTGTTTTATCCTTACGGTTACAAGTGCAAAGGGCCTCAGAAGTAACCTGAAAACACGATGGCACGGCACAGCGCTCATGTGGTCTTCTGTTAAAGAACAGCAACAAGTACTTTTAAAAAAAGTGCAAACCCTGGAAATGACTTGGTCACTTGAAAGAAAAGCTGAAACATTCATTCCAGGAGGTTTTAAAAGCTAGTCCATCATAAAGCAACGGAAGCTTCTCCAAACAATTGTTTCTCTTTGAAAGGCACTGTTGGAAACAGCAGCTGTCTGCCAAAAGAACAAGATTCAAACCAACCTGACAAAAATGCTCATTTCCAGATTTCCAACCATCATCATCATAGTGCAGTTATCAGGAGGTGGTAACACATCTGGAGAGGTGGCCTCTGGTGAGAGGTGGCCTGAAGGGAGGGTCAGTTTTTGAAGGCTCCACAGCGACTGGCTCGACATATGAAATCTTTGAGGAGGTCGCCGTCGATCTGCCAGAAGGCAGCGGTCTGGGTCACCTCCGTCAGGTGGTTTACGCAGAACTTGAAGCAGAAGTCTTCCAAGTCCTGGACGACGAACAGAAGAGCAGGAGAGAAAAGAAGGAGGAAAATAAAAATAACCAAAGCGTGACTGTTTCAGCCCAGTGTTCCCAAAGCAAAATGGAGTCCCACCTGCTGCTTTATAGCTTGAAGAAGGGAGCTTAGCTTACAATACAGTCAGGAAATAGGTGAACCTGGCTCTGACTAAGGATATCACTACAACAAAAAAAACAACAAAGAAGGACAACATTCATCAGCCTGCACGAAGCAGAAACACTGCTTTGTCCAGAGAGCTAAACAAGTGCACCGGAGGATTTTGTTTCTTTTTTTTTAGCTATAGGCAAGTTTATTCACGTTAAGCTCCCTTTGAGCAGGTTTGACTCCACTCTTCATTTTTGAAAACACAGAAATAAAGATTGAAATTAAGTCTGTCTGAGAACTTCAGAATTGAGTAAAACAAAAGTATTTTAAAAAATGCTTTGGGTTATCGATCCATTTCTTGTCTCAAAGAGCGTGTGAGACTGACCTCGGCGTCGTAGCGCACGGCTGCAGCCAGCAGAGAGAAGGCGTTTTCCACCGTGATTCCCCTCTTGATGATGTTCTGACACAGACGTTTCAGCCGGTTCTCGCAGTACGACGTGGCCAGGTCCAGCAGCCCTGCAGGCGCCCACACACACGCTTTAACTCCTCACAGGGAGTAAAACAAATGCAGTATATGTGTGTATGTGTGTGTGTGTGTGTGTGTGTGTGTGTGTGTGTGTGTGTGTGTGTGTGAGAGCGCGTGTGTCTGACCTATGGCGTCCTCGGGAGGCAGCTCCACATTGTCCGTGTAGAGGAACTCCAGGAAGGAGCGATAGACCGGGTAAGAGAACTGGTCTATCTCAATCACCTCCTTCATGTCTTCGTTCCAGTGAGACTGGAACATGGAGCGGAAGTGTTCGCACCTGCAAAGCCAGGGCAGACAGCAGATGCAGCTTTTCTTGTCTTCCATTTAACGCTGGGTTTAAATAGGATCTGGGGGCAGACGGTCCCACCTGATTTTCAGAACTGCTTTGTGGACATAGATGTATTTGCCATCAACGCAGAACTTGAGGTCTGCCGTCTCTGGGTTGTCAAACTCCTTCTTCAGAGACTGAGCCACAGTCAAGAAGTCCTCATGATCTGAGGGGAGTTGTGGGGGAGGGAGGGGGCAGAAAATGTGTCATAAGCCTGCCCTGATTACTTTAACCGCTCCTCTTTTTTAATGAGCCTGTGACATATTTAGCCATCGTCTCTTGCAGCATAAAATGCTTTCCAGGCTTCAAGGTCTTATATCTTGTAATGGTTTGGAATTGATACCAGAGAATAAAGCGGTTCTCAGGTCACTTACATTGTTTAGTTCTAGTCTGGTAAACAGCTCATAAAAACCTCCATTCCACTGGTGCAACTCCTCCATAATCTGATTAAGTGAAATGCTCAGATTATGGGCTGTTTTCAATTTTAGTGAATGCTAACAGAAAAGAAAAGGAAAGTTTTTTTTCCTATAAGAGTTACTTGAAGTTGTCGCTACATTATCTTTTTATCCAAAGCAAATGCTCACCGTAAACAGTTTTCTGACTCCCCCCCCACCATTTGTTCTGTTAACAAAGCCTTTGTTTATCTTACCCATGGAAAGGAGGCGCCACATTATGGAAGGGGTGGCGAAGCAGGCAAAGACGTCGTCGGTGCAGGAGAAGTTGGTGAGGTGAGGCAGCACTATGGACTGCCCCCTGCACTGGCCCCACATGTACACCTGCCCGCTCTGGGTCTTAGCCGCTGATGTGTGTGTGGAGTGGCAGGCGGCGATCTCCACGATTCTGTACGACAAGCAGGGAGGAAAATAGAGGGAATTTGTGATGCTGTTAAAAAAACCTTTTTTTTAAGTTTTGAAAGTCCCTGAGAGCGCTGGTAAATATTCTGTGACCTCTCTTTTTCCGTCATGATCTCAACTGGGCTCAGTTGGTTGCTCTTGTTGCCGGTGCCCAGCTGACCATAGGTGTTGGCACCCCAAGCGTAGAGCAGCCCCTCGTCTGTTAATGCCAGGGAGTGGGCGTAGCCGGAGACAATCTGGAGAGCAAAGCAAGCCCAACCCAACTTAAAAACACCAAAAAGCACTTTTATAAGATGCTTTGAGTGTGCGTGCTCTCACCTGCTGAATGCATAAACCTTGCAGAGCAATTAGTCGGCAGGGAGTGAGCTGGTTGCCGTTATTCCCCAGGCCGAGTTGCCCATTCCCGTTGTAGCCCCAGCCGAACACCTGTAGAGGGACCCAGACCCGAGTCAGAATAGGAGCCGCGGCCCTGGGCCGGCTGCTTTTTGACGGAGAAGACCACCACCTCGCCGTTGTCCACCACGGCCAGTGACGAGGTCTGCCCGCACACGATGCCCACCACCACCTTGTTCTGCAGGCAGCTGGACACTCTGCGGGGCGTGGGCTGGTTGGCCGTGGAGCCCGAGCCCACCTGGCCGCAGTTGTTGTAACCCCAAGCGTACACCTGGAGCACAGGAGGGCGGCGGTCAGAGCTCAAGAACTGAGTTCATTCAAGTGTTCTGTTCTGGATGCCATCCTGGATTGTCTTGACGCCGTCGTTTTGTTTGGTCTTTGTGGGAATTTTGGCCTGGTTTCCATGCCCTTTAGATAAATCACCAAAGTACCTAGGATATGTTACCACACTCACACAGCCGCGGTATGAATGCAGCACCTCTGATTAGTCTGATCATTTTGTTTCCACCTTTTAAATTTGAGTCTCACGTTAAAAATGGTTCATTTTTGCTACGCAGTGATCTCAAGTAGTCATTTGGAATTGGGACATGCAAAACGAGCCATCTGAGCTGGCATTAGCCGCATAGCGTGGACCTTCTGCTCTCCGCCTTCCTGCTTCTCATACTAATTGAGTTTTCCGGTCAACTTTGAACTCGTAATGGAGCTTTGGCCAAATTATACCAAGTTGCCTAATTGGGAGAGGTCTAGAGGCTTTGCAGTTACTGAAGCCACAGCAGACCTCAGCTTCACCCACATCCACGTCTTTGCCAGCTGTTGTTCGGCTCCTTTTTCTTCAAGTAGTCCCTGTGTAATGAAACGGCACAGAGCCCTCTTCTCGGCACAATAGAGAAAGTTTGCTTTAAATGTTGCTACAGTTTGCAGGAGATACTTTTCCTTTACAAGGATTTTATTATTTTTTTTAGCTCAGTTTCTAGAAGAATAGAGCCTGTAGAAAAGATCAATGATTCTATTGTCATTACTGAAAGTGAAGCAGGCCTTCTCAATCCCCTTGTGCCCTGCGGCTTTGACCTTTTCCCCAAGCAAATTTGCAGCAGCAAAGCGGAGGCCTAATCTGCCTAATCCTCTCCGCCCTTTGGAACACGGAGGGAATGTAGTTAATTGGGCCGACCTGAGCTTTTTAGTTCCTTTGCATAAATAAATAAATGAATAAATCCCTTCAGCTAAGGGTACAGGGTACTTTTTTTCGTTAGGTAACAGCCTGAAACAATAGCTTTCTTATTGTTTTAAGTTCTCATGTAGAACTTTGGGTCCTGTTGGAGCTTTTTTTTTTTATGAATAAGCACTACCTCTAAATAAAATCAAACCTGCGAGGCTGCTGCAGAGAGTTAAAAATGGCTCTATCATCTATTCTGCATAGTTTGTTGGGATCCGCTGACACTACCTCCCCAGAGTCGGTCAGAGCCATGGAGTGGTGAGAGCCACAGGCCACCTCTGTGACCTTCTTATTGAGCAGGTTGGCAGACACCAGCACTGGAGTTACTCCTTGATTGGTAGTCCCGTTTCCAAGTTGGCTGTAGCCATTGTGCCCCCAGGCAAACAGCTCTCCATCTGAAACACAAAGACATCAGTCACTCTTGTATTTTCTTCATCCCAACAAGGAGAAAAAGGTTGTGTTCCAGCTAGCTACCCTCTGTGGACAGCAGGATGTGGGGCCCGCTGCCGTAGCTCAGGCTCACCACCTTCCTCCCGCTCAGGAAGTCCAGCTTCTTGGGTACGATGGTGCTCTGGCTGTCCCCGGTGCCCAGGCAGTTGCTGCAGTTCAGCCCAAACACGTACACCTGAGCGGGGTGGGACAGAGGAGAGGAGGCGTAATGCGGATCAGCCACAAGGGCGGCTAAACAAAGAGAGCATCAGTAAGCCGAGGAGGCCACAGGTCGCTCTTCCACACACACACACAGATATTTACACCAGGCTGGGAGAGGGGGGGGGGCAGTGCCACGCTTCTAACCGGTGGCACACACACACAACTCAGGTGGATAGCAGCGTGCACAGAGGCGTTTTAATATTTATGTGCTGTGTGACACCCAGTAAGCCCCAGCAATAAGACTGTTACAGGGGGAAACGTTGGGTCTTAAAATGTATATGGATGAGGGTTTAGATTAAAATTAACAATTTAAAAAGGCACATTATATGCTAGATATGGCTCAGCTTCAGCTTGTTAATGGAAGGATGAATGATGACTAGATTCAAATGTGCCCAAACAAGTGAGTTTGCTGGTATATATTTGTTAATTAATTTTACATTTTTAGTTCAAAGTGATTAAAACTCTGTGAAAACGTAGAAAGGCCTTTATCAGCTTTGTTTCTCCTTTTAGCTCAAGACTTTAGTGTGGTCTAAGCCCAATCTAAACACTACAGATGAAAGAAAGACCTGTATCTGAAAAAAACATAGACGTTCTTTTAACAAGAGGCTACACGAGCGTCTTGAAACGACGCAGAAAGTCTGACATTAAACGGGAATGGTTCATTCCCGTGTTTTCTCACCTCGTCATCACTGGTGATGTAGATGGCCTCATTAGCAGACGAGCCGAACACGCAAGCCTTCCGAATCAAGGAGAGCTCCTCTGCTCCCATAAGGCTGAATATGGGCCATTTGGTTACATCCACCATGGTGTGTTCGCTGCCAGTGGGCCGGAGGGCCAGCGGGTTCGGGGGGAGGTTCTGGATAATCAGCGAACCGATTATCGCTCCTGGGAGCGAACGCGACAATACAGAGTCAAAGAATGCATTCATTCGCCAAATAAATAGTTCCACATTCTCCCAAATTTAACTAAAGCTTGAGAAGCGTCTTACAATCTGAATATGTATGCAATTTATTTTGTAGAGATTTTGTTAGGTCTTAGAATTCGAGTTTACTATTTTCAGTTTTCATCTTGTACCTGAAGGCATCTGGGGATGCGTGGCCCTTTGGCACACCTGTAGCCAATAAGGACCCTTTTACCAATTAAACTAGAAAGATCCGGATGCGGTTGACCGCTGGGGGAAAAAAAGGAGCATCAAGTAGCCTAACATAATATGACATAATCTGAAAATAACAGACCGATAGTTGAAGGATTAGAAGCTTTTACAAAATGAGCTGAAAAATTGAAGAAGAATCCCTAAAGGACTTTGAACCAGAATAACAAATAGCAAAAGGACTTAAATTTAACAAACATGTAATTTTAAGTAGCATTTTTAATTGTACAAGAGTAAAACTGACGGTTTTAAATGTTCATTTAAAATGCCTAATTTCAATGTGTATAACAGCTTCAGGGGGGTTTTTCATTGTGTGTGGAGACCATTTAGAGAGCAAACGTCAAATCTAAAATAAATCCACCCCTGGATGGAGATACCAGAAAATTCCAACCAATTGGACAAGGCAAAAAATAGCAGAAAAAGAGATGTAAAGTTAACTCATTTGAATGGAGAAAGGTAATAGTTGCAGAAAGTAGGTAGCGAGGAAAAGTGGTAGATTAGAAAAACACATAGAAGGATTTGTAGAAGAAGTTCCTAAAAGCTGAATGGTGTTCTCATCTCAAAGTAAACTAAAGCACTGAAGTAGGTCAAATGTTCTGAAGAATTTGAAGTCTGCCATTCGTTTTCAACGAGAGTAAAAAGCCACAAAAAGTTAAACAACTTTGTTTACAAGATTTGAAGATTTAAGACCAAAAATGACAAAAATGTCCCAATAAAGGAACAATTTTATTCCTTCTTTATCGTAATCGGTTGCAGTGTGTGGAAGAGTTTAGATACGGAAAAAATAAAAAAAACGGTTTATAATAAAGAAGAAACAGGAAACCAAAAGAGGGCATGCTTAACGGCATTCTAACAATGAGAGCTCACCGGCTCATGTTTACTATTGTTATAAAAGGCATTACTCAGCTAACGGGAGCTCGTGCTCCCGTTAGGAAAGTCGCTTTAATCTGCTCTACTTTTTTGTTCCCTGACGACAGTTAGCATGTTAGCTTTGACTTAAACAGAAGACAGTGAGCAGTGTTTCCGTAAGGCTCACCTGTGTGACAGGTTCGTCCCTGAGGCGCCTCGCGGTTCCGGTTAACGGTGTTACTATGACATGGTAAAACCGGCTGGTGGCCGTGGGGTTTCGCTCTCCGCGGCGCAGACGCCGCACTCGCTCCTGACGTTTATTTGCGGAAGTGCAATGTGGGCAGCGGGCTGAGTCACGTGATAGAGAGACCTATCCAATCGATAGCAGGCGGCACGTGGACACTTGGGCCGCCTGGAAACTCAAAAAGGACAAACGCAACATATTTTCTGCGATCATTTTCAAAGTACGAGACGCGCCGTTATGGGTAGGAGTTATTTGGCCTTCAGATATTTTGTCTCACAGCCTTAGAGTCTGGAAACACAAAAATTAGAGGAGATTACGCCTTTAGTGCACACAAAAAAATACGTCCCTAAAATGCTCTAATTTCCAGCAACTGCAAATTCAAGTTTGATTAGGCAATGTTGGTTTTACGTACATAGACAGGGTGGAAACAAGACTAAAAGTGTTCCTGGAACTTAAGCAACTCCAGAAATTAGTACAAATGTGTAAATGCTGGTATGAAAGAAGTTTTTCAGTGAAGGTAGAGACATTCTGAGACTTAATACATTTTGAAATACAGCTGGAATTAGAATTCCAGTTTTTAGACATCAAGCAGACTGTGTCATTGCTGTAAATTATGACACTTGATCATATCTACTGGCAGAGGAAGCCTGCTAAATCCATCTCTAGACTCCAGACCAAAACATTACACAATGCGACGCGTCCTTAGCCATTACAAAGGTCATCTCAACACAAATGTTGGAAGAGAAAAAAAAAAAGGCTTGCTGTGCATCAGTTTACTGTTTGTATACCACATGTTGTGCGAGTGTAAAGTTCACAGAAAAACCTTTAAAAAGTATTTTAAAAAGAGGAATCTGACTAGCCTAATCCTACCAAGCGAAAACACAACAGCTGTCTGGACAGTTAGTAGGCAAATGGATTGAGGTTAATAGAGATTAATGCTCCTCATCTTGTTTTCGGTAGGAAATCATTGCACATACCCTCTGCAAACCACATCACTCCAAAAAAAAAAAAACTGCTCATGTGGATGTTCGTCCAACTTGAAACGGCGACCGTGTGCATGTGAATCACAACACTTGCAAGCATTAAGGATCCAACGGCTAAACAGCAAGTTTATTTTGGTTAGTCAGAAACACAGATAATGTCCTGAGGGCGAGATGAGATGGCAGGATCCCCTGAAATTATGGCAATGATGGTTTGAGGCGTCGAGGGGGTGGAAGGGGAAGAATGAGTGGGAGGAGATGGCGTGTTACATTGTCCAGTGAGTTGGATCGGAGGAGAGTGGTTCCTCTCAACAGCAGAGAGCAGCAGTGACCATTCTCATAGCAAACCCCAACAACAGGGAGACTACCAGCCACATCTCTCCATCGTTTGTTTTCAGTAAAACAGTTTTTAGTTGAAATGAAAAACAAAAGGCACAATGATTTTCAACTCATTCTCGTCTTTAATATGCACAAGAGTTGAAAGCATCAATGAGCCACCTTAAAGAGAAGGATTCAATCTAAAATTTATAAAAAGATATAAACAATCAGAGGCCAAAACGCTGTCTGTTGCTTTTCTCCTATTACTTTATTTAAAACAACTTTTCATTAGCAAGTAAAAATCTTGCAACAAACATAAGCTTGTATCAAATGCAGATACAAGGCAACGAAATTGTAAATCTTTAAAGTGGCTCGGTCTAGTCTGCTAGTTCATGACTGTACACCCTCTCTGTAGTTTTGTTCAGTAATAAACAGCTAGTCCCCCCCGCCGTCCAGAAAAAAATTAACAAAAAAACTAAACAAAGCCGGGCCTGCTTATGTCAAACTCACCCAATTCTTAAAGCCCCGGTGTGACCCCGCTTGCTCCGACCCCCTCTAAGTAGTTAGCAGCCAACCAGAGGATCAGAAAGTCTGCAAGGCGAGGACCGGAGTTGGGATTAAAGCTCTACGCCATAAACCCCAACCCAGAATGACCAGCCGGAACGTGGGACGGCGCCTTTTGAAACGGCCCGTCGCCACCGTGAGGAGGAGGGGGGGGCATGAAACAAAAACCCAGCCTGTTCAAATGTATCAGCATATCATCACAATACATATGCAAGTCAAAAATAAAAACTATAAAAGAAATATTGCTTCCAAAAAAAAACACAAAACCCTCCCCAGCCATCTTTGACAGCAGTTGTCTATCCAACGACTGTCAGCTGCAGCAGCTTTGTACAGGCTTTATGTAAATATATTCATATATTCATTAGACGGCAAGGAGAGTTACACATCACGCTTTTTTTTTCTATTTTTTTTTTTTACAATTGTTCAAATTGAGTGATGACATGTGACCTCTTCATAAAAAGTAGTTAAGTACTGTAAATCAGGAGTTTCCAATGAGCATAGGTCCCCTTTCTGCAGGCAGACATCATTATGCCTCTCAGATGTGTGCATAAGACTGAAGAAAAAAAAAAGTTTAAAAAAAAAACAGACACAAGGAAGCTCCACAGACTACCAGAGGAAGTGGAAACATGAAATAAATCATTTTTAACTTTAAAAAATGTTAAAAAATAAAAATAGCCTTACGGTAAGATGAGTGATTCAGGACGATTTTTTTTTTTGTGGTTGTTTTCGATAAACGAGTTTCACATTTCGCAGGGGATTCTCAAGAAAAGAGTTCGCCGGATTACACGACGCGTGCCGAAATGGATATCCCGCTTTTTTTTTTCTTTTGTTAAATGGAGGGGTGGGGTGGTGGGTGAAATGAACGCTACGGCTGATGAGTTCCTCTTCTCCGCAGACTCTGTGCCTTCACCTGAAAGCTCCCGTGACAGGTTCTCCCATCCATTGAAAGAAAAAAATATTAAAAGGAAAAAAAGATGCTGTCGCTCTTCTCAAATCAGAAGCAGGCATTAAGCAGGTCTTACAGTTTGGAAAAAAGGAAAAAAAGTATGGCATTTTCTTCACATTTTGATTTTTTCTTTTTAAAACAGTTTGATAACTCAACAGAAGTCACACTAAAAAGTGACAAGTCCCGTCAGTCCTCTTTTTCTTTTTTTTTTCTTTTTTAATCGTGTGTATATTGACCTTAGAGCCCTTTCTCCCCCTCTACCTGCCCAAAGGCTCTCCTGGAAAGGCAGTGGGGGGGGGGAGGAAATCGGTGGGTAATCATGGCTTAGCTCTGGGATCAACTCTAAACTGGGTGAGAGAGGGGTGGGCCTGGCCGTCAGGAATCAGTGTGACCAAGCGTCTTTGTGTGTATACTTTGTTTGCCAGTGTTTGTGTGTGTGCATGTGCGTGCATGGGTGAAGTAACATCAGAGGGGGAACACAAAATAAACCACAAAAAAACAGTAGTATTTCTTCCCCTTAAGTGATATGATGGCTTCTAATAGAAGTATGCACACAAACCATAAAGTGTCAAAAGGTGTGTATACACTAGTAATATGTATATATATATATATGCATGTATATATATATATATATATATATATATACATATATATGCGCATGTGTGGTGTGTAAATGTGTTTGGTGCATGAAAATGTGCTTGTGATTTTGTCTTTGTAGACTTGACATTTGGCAATTAAATCTTGCCAAGAAGGCTTTTTTTTTTTTAATTCCTTCAGGTTTTACCTTTGACATTTCGCCGAAGTGGCAGACTAAGCTGACAGTCTTCCTGATGCAGGTTGCCAGATTGGTGGCGGTTGAATAAACCAGGACTCCTATGAAGAGCTGTGGTTGTCTGTAAAGGATGACAATTTTACAAAGAAAAAAAAAACAAAGGAAGGAATCAAAATAATAAAAGAAAAGCCACCCAACACTGCAGACGTGGGTGTGCGTAAACCCTTCAGTGGTGAGTTTCCATTGTGTAAGGATGCTCTGAGAAATCCTTCTGTACCAGGTTGCCAGATTGGACAGATGGGTGAGTGTCTGGGATGATTACAGAGTACCCGTGCAACTTGGTGGAACCAAACATCCTGGCTTTTTAGAAATTAAACTCCTTTGTTTGCATGTTGGACGCTGGGTCAAAGTTGAAGGTTCCTCCTTGAGTGGTTTCAGGAATCAAGCTGGGATCTTCATCAATCTTTAGGAAGAAAAAAAAAAGAATTAAATAAACAGTACTGGGAGGTCACATGAGCCCAAGTGATGAAACGAGTGAGAGCAATGACAGGACTTACATCATCTCCTGAAAAGTACTGATCGATGATCTCGAAGGCTAGTTTGTAGATATCTTCGTTCTCGTGTTGCTGCAAATTTTCTATCTTCTCCAAACCTTAAAAACAACATTTTTAAAAATAAAAAGAGAGAACCTTTGCTAAAAGTCAAAACGACTAAATCCAGGGGGATTGCTCTTGCTCTATAGTTGTCATGCTTCTCTGTCGGGTGCTAAAAGACAGACATGGGTTCAGGCGCAACGAAATGAAAGCTAACCTCCGCACTCCTCTATGATCTCAGCGATGGTGCTGGCTTCATCCACCGCCATGATGAGGATGTTCTTCAGGCCGTCCAGCACAACCTGCACCACCTGGGAGTCCTTCACGGACAGCAGGTTGCAGAACGGAGGGATGACGTTCTGCTCCACCAAAAACTCCACCTACACAAAGCCAGACACACACACACCACATTCATACTTTATTGCAACACGAGTGCATGGTTACAGGTCTGGAAGACACAGATTAGGTTACATGAGATTCATGGGCGATCTTAAATGCGTGAGAGTCTGTGCGACTCACCTGGTCTTTCCTCCCACTGATGGTGAGGTTGCTGATGGCCCATGCTGCCTCTTTCTGAGTGCCAAAGTCCCCCTGTAGAGAGGCAGGCTGTCACTAAGATGCACTACCCCAGCATACTGTCGCTGCGCACAGAAAAATCTGGACCACGTTTGCATTCTGAGGCCGTTTCGTTTGTTGTTCATTGGGGTTCGGCACCATTTGTTGAGCAAATACAAAGAACAGAGTGGATGGCTTAAATCGTGGCCCGCTTCTCTGCCGTTCACAAACCTTGGCCAGTTGGTGGATGATCATAGGAATCAGGCCGGCGTCGATCACAGCTTGGACCTGCTGTTGGTTCCCAGCCGTGATGTTGGACAGAAACCAGACTGCTTCCTGCAGGCAGACCAATCACAGATGGTGAAAACCAAAACCAAATGCAAGCAGTGTGTATGGTACAGTGTGCCTGCAGAAGCCATACCTTGTTGATCTTTTCTTTAGGATGCGTGAGCAGGTTGGGGAAATGCGAGAGGACATCGCAGTTTAGAACCACCTGCGTCTGCTCGTCTGTTCCCGTTACGATGTTTCCCACTGCCCTCAGGGCCGCCGTCTACGTTTGAGGGAGAAGAGTGATCACCGAACTTGTCGTTCAATTGCTCGAGGGGGTGAAAGTGAAAAGCGTTAAGCCAATAAGAGAAAGTACTACCTGAACTTTAACCTCCTGGTGGCTGAGGAGAGGCACGAGAAACGGAACAACTCCAGAATCTATGACCATCTGGATCTGCTCGTTGCCTCCGTCCGTCAGATAGGACAGAGCCCAAACTGTGTCTACGAGGATCTAAACGCAAGCAGGGACAAGTTGTGAGACGACATAGGCATCACAATCTGCATTAGACACAAAAATATTTTTAAAATTGGGCCTGGGCTGATACTCACATTAATATCAGTGTGATATATGAGCACGCAGAGGGCGGGCAGAATCTGTGAGGAGAGAAATAAAAAGAGAGAGCTGTGACATGGCCGCATGCTTTGAGGTAAATTGACACCCCAAAAGACGCACACCCACCTCCTGTACCGTCTCCATAGGTGGGGGTGGGTCTTTATTGCGGCACAGGTTGACGATGACCCAGGTGACGTTCCGGAGGAAAGTGATGGGGATCGACGGGTTGATGAAAGACAGCAGGGGCTTGACCACGCCCAGGGAGATGACATAGTCCCTGCACTGCGGCCCGTCGCCTGGATAGGAAACGCTGCCGGTTAATTTAAAAAAAAAAAAACAAAATAGAGAAAGACGTACGACGTGGCCAGGGCCAAAAAGGCTGCGCTTACCTATGATGTTTCCTAAGGCCCACACAGCCTGCTCGCACACGTTCTGGTGAGGAGAATGCAGCAGTCGCAAGAAGAGCGGCACCGCGTCTGCACAGGCAAACACCAACAAGACAAAATATTTGTCAAAAAGAAAATCAAAAGACGTGCCATCTACAAACAAACCCCTGCTGAATTATTTAGGGGCAGGGGCACAGATGTGGCGTTCGAGGCCGACACGGTTCGCTAATCGTGTCGTATCGAGTCTGCGGCGTGAGGATCGCGCACGGCCCAGGAGGGAGAGTCGTTTACACAAGCAATGTGAAAAATAGTCCGTCTTTTATGCCGCGTTTGGTCAAAGGCGCCGGCGACCGACTGTCCAGCGGAAAAAAAGGCCTGCCTCATCTTCGAGACGGGCATGAACTAACCGGCCACACGGGCCAAAAAAAAGTCATCTGCAGAATGATGGATATGAGTAGAGATGAGAAAAACATCCTTGAGGAAATGTGTGGAAAAAGCCATGTGACTGAATATCATGTGTTTAATTTGATTACGGGAGTCAGACATCTGATCTTATAACTCACATCTCTACGCCTCTTGGAGCCGCGTCCTGTACCCGCTGTTTGCATGTCTGTTGGGTGTAAAGCTGCTTATTAACTCCTAAAAACAGCAGCCCGGCGCTTTGCCATGAACATTTCTATCCTCAGCTTACCGATGGATGTGAATCAAGCCAAACTAGATTTGTAGCTGAACTGGGATCAAAACCCAAACAGAATTTTTTTTTTAAATGACTCCTCGTTCGAAACTTAAAAAATGGATCGCTGATGTGAATGTTCCTCTGCAATAAGTACTGACCTGATCAAACTTAGGAACAAAGGTTCAACTAACGGATGCCGAACACATGACTAAATGGAAAATGTGAACCCAAGCTAATGTGCGTGAAAAGATTTGTGTGGCTTTAAAAAGAATTCATGCTTCTGACTCCACATCTCTTAATCTCAAGCAGCCTATCATAGTTCCCACAAACCGGTCATGTTGTTAAAATAAAACACCGCGAGAAAAACCAAAAAAAAAAAAAAAAAAAAAAGCTCTCCGAGTGAAAAAAAAAAGAAAAAAACTAAGCAATGTGCTTGCTCTACAGAGTGCAGACGGTGCACAAACACAGACATGGAGTCCACTCACTGGATTTCACCACAGCCTGAGTCTGTGCTGACGTCCCAGAGGCGATGTTGGTCAGGGCCCAGGCGGCCTCGAACTGAAGAGAGGGACTGTGAGGCGAGACAGAGAAAACAAAAAGACACATCAGCCCATATTTCTGTTGCAGGTGGGTCTTCAGGGGCGGAGCGATAAATGACGAGTCGGACTGCTTTTCTGTTCGCCCTCAAAGGCCATTAGTTGTCTTTCCTAAGCCAAAAGGTTCAAACTGACCACACTGTACACACCGAGTTCAAAATGGAGGCTGGAACATTAGAAATCGCACATGTGCGAGTGAATACGAGTGGACCCTGGCAACTCCCGGTGGCCAAATGCAAACCGAGTCGGGGGGTATATCATGCAGTCAAATAGCTATGTGGGCCATGCTCTGGAGCTATTCCTGCTTTACTCCGATGCAAAACCCAAAACAAAGCAAACAAATTAGCTCAACTGTTTGATGGCGCTGCCAGTGGACCGGCCGGCTTTATTTGCATCCCCCTTTGAGCATCGTGACTTTCTGTTACCGGGCCTTAAAGTGTTTTGTCCATGCTGATCGGTGAGGGACCTGATGGCGTCAGGATTGTAAACAATGGATTTGGCTGGACGAAAACAAAGATTGCACCGCGTGAACCCCAAAGTAGCCGAATTCCAGCGGTTGCTGAGGCGACACAGTCTGATGTGCCGTGATGAAAACTTGTGAGTTCCTTCCTTACAAGTTGTTCTACCCAAACTATTCAGCGCCCCCTCCCTCAGTGAGCACAAGGTCCTGGGAATTGAAGAACTCCAAGAGACAGGAATGCTGATATATTTGGCTTGGCTTGAGCTGACAGGACCAGCCAGCTGCCCTGCATGCCTCCACACACACACACACACACACACACACACATATACACACGCACGCACACACGCTCACGTGCAGACACAGTGGGGAAACGACACACAAACTCTGGCTCGCGCCTGAAACCTGTTCTGGCGACCACTGGACGAATAGCAGATAAATCATAATAGAAACTTACTTGTCATCCCTTTCCAGGCATTTGACTAAAATGGGCAGGATCCCGGACTTTATTAAGTCATCGATGGGAGGGTTTCTGTCACTGGAGAGCAGTTTTCTGACAAACACAAACAAACACACACACACAGGTCAATTGAAAGTGTAGAAAAGGGAAGTGGCTGCAGATCTGTGCTGAGTGGCGCTCACCTGGCTGCCTGAACAGCACTGAGCTGTATAACTACATTATCACTGGTCGCGTTCTGCAGAGACAGAATCATACGGCAGAAAATCATTTAGAGAGAGAAAATTTTTAAAAGAGATGTTGATCCTTTTTTGATGGGGGGTTGAAAACTTTAAGGGAATGTCACCTTACCTGTAAGATGGCGTCGAGTGTAACGTTTTGCTGCAGAAAGAGAATGGCAGAGACATATTTAACAGCTGATTTACACACAGCTGCAGGCCAAACGACGCATTCATCAGCTGAATAGAATCAGATACTCCCGTGGTCATACAATCAAACTTCAACACTGCTGTAACGAGCAGTCCGACACCATAACCTCTGCATCCTGCTGTCCGACGTGAACCTCTGGACCGCAGGACGTGCTACATCTGGCTCTTTGCCTTCATCTTAGACAGGGAGCTGGGGCTTTTGCCCTCAGCAATATTTTGCTTATGAACATGTGCGTGCCTTCGGCTCAATGAATGAGTCTTAAACCAGCTTTTTATGTTCGGGGGAATACGGTGCAATGTGTTTTCTGAAACACCTCCTGACTTTTTAACTAGGAAACAGTGACTGGGATGGCTTGGAACTGCAGACGTTACGAGACTTCGCGACAGCAGCCGCGCTGGATGAAGCAGAACGTTTGCTGACACACGCCGACAGCTTTTAGCTTGTAGCGGCCACATGGGCAACCACTTTCACTAAAAACAAACAGCAGTTCTTCTAAGAAGCTTTTGAGGATGGTTGACAGAGAAATTGCCTCTGGCTTCATACAAACACAGCTTCCTGACATTTACTGGGTCAAAGTCAGCATAAAAAAGCTGGTGTTTTGTTTATGTTTTTACTGTAAGAGCATAAGCAACTCTCAAAATAAACCTTTTTAAAAAGAAGAAGCAATAAAACACCTACAACTTTGTGGGTATTGTTAATGCAAAATGAGTTCCAATGCCAGAAAAATGTTAAGAAGAAGCTTAAATGCAGGTTAATGTTCTAGTTTGACCTAAACGACTGCACAAAAAGCTTGTTGAAAGTCCAGAGGAACCAGCAGTTTCAGCAATCTCCTTTCCGCAGGTCCTCACTCAATAACATCTGACACAGAACTGTTCCTCGAGAAGCTTTCAGCTGAGTCGTGAATCATTTCATTCTTCTTATGCAAACTATCGAGAGGCTTCCAGCCCTGTTGTGACATGTGGAAACAGTTTTTCAAAACTTATCCAACAAGTCTTTCATGATGCCAAACAGCCAAATATCAAAGTGTAAATATTCGAAAGAGGGAGAGAGAGAGAGAAAAAAACAATGCCCTATTGATTTGAGCCCCTCTGACGTGTTATCTTCAGAGCCAGGTCTATCACTCTGGCGTGCACGCACACACACACACACACACACACACTTACTCCTTTGAAGTCTGAGTCGACATCGGAGTCCTCCAGGCTCTCCTCCTGGGGGACGTTTCTCTTCTTCAGTAAATGTTCATCTCGTTTGTTCTGTGGGGGACAAGAAAGCTGTGGTATCACTGAATTCACAGGAAAGGCCCCTTCCAGCTTTATTCACCACTTCATTTTTAGAGATTCCACTGTGTGCGATCAGAGGAAAACTACCTGCAGGCTAATCCAGAGAGCAAACCCACCCCCCTCCACCCCCAGCTCGCACATACTCAGCCAGCCTCGCTCTGCCAGGCATGTGAGCCGGTGGTAGGAGGAGATTCCCTTGCCCTACATTCCTGTGCATCATGCTGACGTGCGTCACCGATGACACACACACACACGGCCAGCGCAGCGCCCATCCGCCGCTGTGGAATGTGCTAGACTTTGGAGCAGCGCGGCACTCCGCAGGGGTGACGTTTCAGGTTTTCTAGGAGCTCCCCGGGCACGCGCTGCTCTCGGTATTTTGTCCACCGGTGTTCAGACCAGCCGGTTAGCACTCGACCAGTCCCCATCCATTTTCGCCTCGTCATGCTCAGCCCGTGTGTTGAAAATCCATTTTCTCTGAGGGGGGTTTACAGGAGCTTTGACCAGCCGCCTCATTTTCGTGTTTCTTCAACCAAGCCGGCGGTCCGTAAACCTATTTGTCATAAGATGACATTTCAACCCCCATCTCCCCCGTGACGCCACATGTGTGCTGATCAAATCACATGTTCCACGGAATACAACGGGCTACAAGTGTTTATTCATGTTTCTTCCATGAAAACAGCTTAAATATAACTATATAATTACAACTTCTGTTGTGAGCTTCTACTGAAAATGTGCAGAACTCTGTAAATTATTTCCCCCCAAATGCACTCCTTGTATGAATTATAAGCCAACAATTCAAAGACGATGACCTGAAACGCAACCATACTCGGAAATGGCAAGTTCAGGTCATTTACGCAGCGTTTACCTGGCAGCCTTTTGAAACCAATATCTCTTGCAGGCATCGGGTACAAAGAACGATTGGACTTCCTATTGTCAGCTGCCACAAACACACCAACACAAAGGACTTTTGACCCAACCGAGACGCGACTGATTTAATCGTACCCCCAAAGTGAAATCATCTGGGCTGATTTCTCGCTCAGCAAACACAACCCTGCAGATACCAAGCTGAATCCAAAGCACGTGGCGTTTTTTGGTTATATCGACAGCGCGGCTCCTTCCACTGATATCAATACAGCCGACCAGAATCATTCACAATGTTAACTGTTAGCGAGCTGCCTCCGACCGATGGGCTAAGCTACTACTTTAAGGTCTAGCTATTGTGACTCTTCTATTTTCACCGTCTGTCTCCATCATGTTGACACCAGTGAGAAAGATCCCATAAGGAGCTTTCAAAACGCAGAGAAGCTGCTCTGTGGTAATGTTGCAACCAGTTTAAAGGTGTTAACTGATGAAAATCACAGCTCATTGCGGACACCAACATGAATGCAACGGGTCAGACATGTCCAGATCTAAGAAATTTATTGTGTGCTTTGCACAAATGCAAAGTGAAAAGTGGCAGCCAAGATCCCAAAAGCTCATTTTGCCTTAACTTCTATTTTTATAGAACTATTTTTACCTGGATGAATAATGTTCATCCAGGTAAAAATAGATATAAATGGACGACAAAACGATGTTGGGCCATAATGATGTCTTGAAGTCGCGGCTTAATTCCACTGCCAAACAAAAAAACATTAACCTACAACGATAAATATAATAAAAATCGGATTTTTTTCTTAGGGCTCCTGGCGCGTCACGAATTGTTTCATGACAACCTTGGCTCTAATTTTAACACAAGCCAGGTAAAACACACCTGTCGCTCTATTTGGGTCTAAAACCTCTCGCTTTTTATTGAAAATCATCGACGACTTTGCAGAAAACTGGATTCTAGAAGCACCAGTGTCCGGAAATTCTGAAGGTGGTTTGAATGGAGCCTGTGTGGAAACAGTGGACCTGCCTCTGCTGTGAGCTCCCTTTCCTACAAACACAGCTTCACTCCATTCAGCTACAACACAATAACTCCTTTAATGTTTGCTTCTCTATTTTGGCCACGACAGAAATTTCAAAATGACTTATTTAATGTGGAGGAGGAGCTAGCTTATACGACTTAACAAGAACACACGGCTGCATTGGTGAGGAGTCACAGAGACAGGTTTGTTGTGGAGGTTTGCATGTGTGCTTGCGTGTTAAAGCAGAAAGAACATCTTTTCTCACCTTTCTTAACTCAACCGTCACCTCATTTCGATGTCGCCTCATCGTCTGCAAAGAAAAAAAAGTCACAGTGAATTAATAGTTTCTCTTTTTAGATACACAATAAAGATATGAATAAAAAAAATGTTTTGTGTTGATGACAAAGTACATTTTTACAATGAGATGGCTTGTTGGTAATCATAAATCACCAAGAATATGTTTAACTTTAGTAAATCCTTTTGAAAGCTAACCCCCGTTCAAAGGGGAGGGTTAAAGGCCTGAAGAAAAAAAACTACTAAAACATTCACACAAATGTGTGAACAGCAGTTTCACTGTTTTACTCATCACTATATTTGCATGTCTGTTGGGTTTAACGCTCATCCAGGATGGTTTGAGATGGACCATGATCTTGTCTTGTGACTGTTTGAAGAGGTTCATGTTGCCTTCCTAAATAGCCTCTTACGTAACCTGGGACAGTCATAACTCAGTGGGCTATGGAGCTGAGGGGTGTCTCCCAGCCACTGCAAAACAACAATAACGCCAAATTATACTGGCCCAGTCTGACTAATACCCAGGCATACCAACTGTAGCCCATCCCATTTCATTGGTTAAATCCAAATATGAGTTATAAAGTTATACAAATGAATGTAAACTAAATATGTTCAAAAGCAATACAGCAAAAGTACCCACAGACACATAATAGATATCCAAAAGGTACATAGTGTCTGAAACTTTGCAGGTGGGGAATGATTTAGGACTTGGGCCTTGATCAGTGCCTTCTTGAAGAATGCAAAGTCAGGAAAAGTGTGTGGACTCCTCTGCAGTTACATTCCGTTTCCAGTGGTGTCAGAGACGAAAAGCAGTCTTACCATTAACCAAAAATAGACCAGCCCAAAGAGGATTTTAATTTTCATCCTGTTGTTGTCCGAGTCATTCATTTACTAAAAAATTAGTTAATTAAAAAAGACAAAAATTTGGATTCATGCCGGGCCTCCAAGAACATCCAGGTCAGACATCCAAGACGCCTTAAATAGCATCAGGAATGCACTTGGCACAGCCTCTCTGTCATGGTAGCCATGTGCTTGTCAGCCGGCCTCCCCGTTTCAAAACAACTAGCTGTGGGGCATAAATCTGAGTTGATGTTTTTGTATGTTTTTATCATTTTTCTTTTTTGGGGGGGGAAAGATGAAACTCCAACTCCAATCGCCATTCTGCCTGTAAAGGGAAAGGGCCATATCCAGATTTACCTTAGTATGGGGATTATCTCAGGATTACCAATAGATCAGAACAACCCAGCACAAGTGTGGCTTTGTTGGTAAAAAAAAAATAATAATAATAATAATACCTCCGCGGCTGAAAGCAAAGCTTTCTTACAAAATTCCGTAAATATCTGGAATAAGTCAAACAAGTTCAGCTGTACGTGAGCTGATCTCGTGTGTTTCAGTCCAACACCGGCAGGATCATTTGTGTCCGCTTGTTTAAAGCCTTTAAGGTGACGCGTGGTCGTCGTGTCAACGGAGCAATGCAGACAAATCCCGTCAGGTTTAGAATTAAACCAGCTAACCGAAATATCCCGCAGCAAAGAGACCTCTCTGTCGCACATATACCAGCAGGACACAACTGAAGGCGTTTGCTGGAGTGTGTGTGACTGTAAATCGAGGCCGACACCTCACATTTCCGTTATGTTAGCGCAGTATATTTGGAGTATTAGCATTTAGGCATCTGATAACATTGCGTCGTGGCGTTCGTCACAGTTATAATTAACATTACAGCTAATTCAACGGGAGGCAAGTCTAAGGTGTCTCTACTCAGGGATAGGTACACGACGATGAATTCATCCACTGATATAGTTCCGCCTATTTATACACGTAAGAAGTTTACCTACACACTGAACGTGCAAAGCACTAAGGTCATCGCACCATTAGTGTTTTTGAGCTTAGCTGGCTCGGTTTAGCTCACCTGGAAATTCAAGCTAGCAGTTTGCTCAACGTTAGCGAGCTAACGAGGTGGGGTGGATCTGCTCCTGTCATTCGGTTCAACACAAACCAGGAATTCGTCAACAATGGCGGCTGACGGGGACCTTCGTAAGTCCACATGTTTGCTAAATAGATACGACTTCCTAAAAGAATAAAAACGAAAAAACATTGCGAATATCTGAATTATTAGGGCAGGTAGGCCCGGCCTCGTTTGCGACCGGTGTCCAACCAACTAGCTAGTTAACGTTAGCCGGCGGTGACAGCTAGACCGCCTGCCCTTAATTCTCCCGATTCCAGCTGTCCAACTGTGCCGTGGGTTGCTAGTCTCAAACAGTGGCCATTGGACTTTGGCAAGCGACCGGCATAAACTAGGTCAGGTCCACCGACGTCAAGTTTACGAGGTAAGTAACTGAGAAGGGGGATACAGGAGCTGCGCTGATGGCGAACTCTCTACGATAGCTCGCATTAGCTAGCCGACTGGCAGGCAGTTTTGGCCGGGGCCGGGCTGCCAAAACGAGGCCCAAAGACTGACGTTTTTTTTTCATTAAAACGATGCCATTCACACTGATCACACTCGTGTTCTCGTGTCAACTCACCTCGACATCGCGTCCCTTATTTTTGAAGCTCTTGATGCGGTGGTTTTCCAAGCCGGCGTTTTCTGCCATGGCTGTGCGGCGGTTTAGCTATTACTCCGGCTTTCTGTATCTCCTTCGTCAAAGACGAGGCACGGCGGCAGCTTCTGTGCGGCTGCTGGATTCGGAGAGGAGGAGGAGGAGGACGTAACAGATCGCAGGGCGAGGGGAGGAGTTAATGCATACCTCCTGCCGCCGGTTGGGCTGTCCTGGTTTCCAAGGCTTTCCTGAAGCTGTCCCGAAAAATTCACCTGTGATCGAGGCAGAATCTCAGATGTGTGTGTTCACGTCACCGGCTATCGGATTACGTTTTAATTTGATTCTTTCCCAACGCGGTTTATTGGATTACCAAGCAATGTAGAATAATTTAAGTCGATCAACAGATCAGAGTCAAACTAAGCCCTATATCCAGACACCAGATTTTGATCCATAAGATTTCCATGGCCCCTGTGATGCACCCCATCTTCTTTTATTCCTCCTATTGTCCTCTCAGGTCTGCTTAGACTGCCTATTAAGAAATAAGTGTTAAATTAGCAACTTTTTTTAAGAGTCACCTTTTTATTTAGCTTTTATCCAAGACATTCATATGTATTTTACACTTATTTTTTGCAATATATGGTATGATATACCTAGTTTACAAAATAAATATTCCTCATTTCTGAGAAAAGTGCTAAAACTGTTCACTGTTTCCTCTGCAGTTTGGATCAGAGCCACACAAGTGGATGGACAACCACTGAGTGGTGTGTGCCAAGGTTTAGTAACAGTGTTGTTTGAACCCCTTTCAATGTTTTTTATGCCCAGCAAAAAGTGAAACCTGTGGTCGTCCCAGGTGGAACCACCGGTCCCACAAGTTCTGTGTTGCACCTTTTAGTCAACAAGTTTGCAACATATTGGACAGATTGTACATCAGTGTGGAAACATCTGGTACCTGACCAGCTGCTGAACTGTTGTTCTTGGCTAATATAAAATTGTAGCTGCTGAATAGACCCAGATGCACTATACTTTCCATTGTGCATCTAATGATGCACTAAATGTTTTAAAACGATCCAAATGGGATAATATGTTGCTCTGACAGGTGTCAGCAGTGCAGCCTGTATGTTTTATAGGCTCCAATTCAAGTCCAAAACATAAGAGATGGAACATTTCAAATTTAGTTCCATTAACAAGCCAAATGAACCCTAAAAGCCTAATCGAATTTCTCCCCCATCCTCTGAAATTGATTGAAATAGTCAGATTTATCACTGATATTTAATATTTTCCATATTCCCCTATGTGTATAACAATCTAAATCTTGAGATTGACGAGCATTTAATGACAGTAAACTGTAATTAACATTGGGTTGTAGATTAGATGCTTTACTTTTGCTGGTGATGCTTTGAAGCACCACATACAGGTCTTGACTCCTAATAAAAGAGGACATGCTCATAGGTATGTTACATCTTCTATCTTTGACATAATAATAGATAAAACAAAAGCAATGAATGCAATAAGTTAAGCCACATAAACAATTTGACTTTATTCTACAGATATATTTTGCAATCTGATTACATAATCCCACTCATAGGTAATTTGTTACTACAAAAATCAGGACATGGCTCCGAGCTGGTGCCTCCAGAACACAAAAACTATAATGAATCAACAATATTTGGATTGAATATCATCAGTGCAAACAAAGACAAGCATTTGAAATATATGACTGTCACACTTCAGCAGCACGTTAGCAATGTCAATACAACACAACAGATTGACATCTTTAAATATATCTCTGATCAGAGACAAACCAGCGCCAGCTCTGGTAATATTCTGATAGAATAAATACAGATAGATTCGGTGACAGCAGGGCAGCTATTCAGAGGGATTAGTCTTTTTTTTTTTTTTTTTTTAAAGTACTTCACTTTTGCAACCCTGTGAGACACCGGGTACCACACGGTAACTCAAACTGGTTTACTTTAGTTTTACTGTATCTCTGTGCGGTGACATGAAACGGGGCTGTCGCTTTGATCAGGGAGTGAAATAAATACAAATAAATAAAACATGTATGCTTGGATGTCAGTAGAGCATTTAGAAGGTTACATACTCGATAGGAAAATGGGAATAAAACATGGCTTCCGATCCTGGAACATGGGAAGGCTTTAACCGTTGCCTGGCACGTTTTCACACAGCGTGGATGTGAGCGGCGACAAGTTGTTCAGATAACACATCGTGATTCACGCTGACACATGGCATTTTACAGTTTGTTTCTCTCATTTAAAAAAAAAAATCTGTATAACCCACCGCAGCCAAGCAGTGATTAGATATCCACCCTTCTTCAAGGATTCTCCGACATTGGTCCAGCGGCAGAAAAAAAAAGAAGGAAAAAAAAACATAGACAGGGTAATCTGGGAGGGTGGGGGGGCGACACAGGATGCACTGAAGCCACATGTAATATTAACCAATCAAGGTCAAACTGTAGTGTTACAGAGGTTTAAGAAGAAGGCGGCGAAACATTGAGAGGCTGAGGTGTTCAATTAGAAGATTTGTTGTTCGAAGAGGATCTTCTCAAATCCTTGTGGAGCTGTGTGATAGAAGTCGCTAAACTGGCAGTCTAATATGGCGCTGTCATCCACTGGAACAACAGAGAGGAAAGACATTTAAACACCAGTTCAGAAATTGTATACAGGCAAACCCAGATCGGTACTTTTATGCTCCTCCTATAAGGAAAAAACTTATATGGGACGAACATGAAATAACCACAACACTGACACACAGCAGGCTTTTTGTAGGTCATGCTAATTCAAATTGGCTCCTCATAACAGAAACTGTATTCTTAATGAGGACATTGCTAATCAGAGGATTCCATCAGTCTGTCAACGTCAATTCTCAGCTATTGGAATACCTCTTTAAGCCGTTTCCACACATGCTCTGCGGCCCTGAAATGTTCCAGAAAATGTCCAAGAAGGGCAGCACGGATAAATTAATTCTTTAAGAGTTTTAATATCTGGAAGATTAATGAGACTGTGCAAACGTTCGCTTCTCCAAACCAAACTGAGAGCATTCTCCTGAACATCTCCGGCTTTTTATGGACGAAAGCAGCCATTGTGATCGACCCCGAGAGTAAAGCGCCTCAGCCGACCAAAGAAACATCGGCTCTTTCAAAACCCACTCTTTGCTCTGCCAAAGGTCACTTCCCAGAGTCTAGACACTCAGTCATACCAATTATCAGCCTGAGCTCAGCAGATAGTGGACATCAGAGGATCTTAATAAACATAATCCTAAAAAACTAAGGTCTTTCCTCTTAACCGCAGCTGTGCACCTCACACACTGCAGATATTAGTTTACACATGCTTTGAACAGCTGATATCACTGTAAATGGCATCTGAAGAAAGTCAAACAGAAAAAAAGGTGACGAAAAAATCAAAAACTGTATACTTTGTGACATTAATGGAAGCATATAGATAATAATATAATTCACCATGAAGGGGATAGGATGAGTTAAGTTTATTTCATCTGCATGCTGGACTAACTGCAGGGCAGTAAGATTAACTTTTTCTTCTTTTTTTGCTGTCCTGGATTACATTAATCTACAAACAGCAAAAAGAATAAAACATGTTCATGATTTAGTATAAAAAGAGTTGCTTTTTCCAAAGTTCAAAGTGATGGTTTTTTTATTATAATATAACATTTTCCTTGTTCAAAAGGTCCAACAATTGAAGCCCTATGACTTCTTCAGTAAAAGTGCACATATACGGCCCTCTACTGGACAACACGTGAACTGCATGAAAGCTTATCTGAAGAACACCAGCTCAAACAAGCAGACCTCCATAAAGACTGAATAAAAAAGCTGAAATAAATAAAAGGGAGGCTGCAGATAACAGCTGATATCAAAGGCAATTCGCGATGTTGCAAATCTGGAAAACTGTGATGTAAAATGTGATGTGAAAACAGCAACGGTGGCTGTTTGCTGTCATTCTGCCAGATGACCAGCAAATGAAGCAAACAAAGAGAGGACGAAGATCCAACTATATCATAATATTAGATGGGAAGGAAAACTCAATTTGCAACATCTTAGTGGCTGAAGACTGAATATCTGAAATATATATTGTATATATATTGAAAATTTATATTATAGAAAAAGTTCCATTCTAGTTGGTTATGTGGACTATTTGCATTCATTTATAATTAAAAACAAATAAAAGACAAATGAAAGTCTACTTGTATCAGATATTTTCACTGTTAATCTGTAAATGTTCATTTAAATCTTTTAACAAAGCATTATCCAGATTATTTACCTGCATTGGATAAACTTCAGAAATGAGAAACAATGAGAAACAATATTGTGAAATGTCTGTCACATTTTTTCCATATTTAACTATGTATCTCTAAAAGCAATTTCAGTTTTATGTGTGCAGCACAGTATAGGAAATACAGGAAAAGTTTTAAAAAAGGAAAACTGTGGGCCAAATTCCCCAACAGCTTTTTGAGCATTACTCCTAATGAACAGCCAGCTCAAACTAACCCGAACACAGGACTTTGAACATGTCAGTCGACAAGTACACGTACCATAAACAACAGGGTACACGGTGCCCCTGATACCTGAGGCAGGACAATGCATGTTCTTCCCATTCAGATATAAATTCAGCTCCACGTGGTCGTACGTGATGCCCTGAAAAACACAGACACACATGTGAGCACACAGCATTATGCTGGATAACCTCGTCTTTCTGTGAAAAACACACACCTTCATCTCTGAATGAAGATGAAGGTTCATTACTTCTTTGGGGGGCTTTTTAGCTTAATCATACACTACTAGAAAGTTTTCAGCAGCTGCTTTCTCATCTACTTGAGATTTAACTGTTGGTACACAAATATAGCGAGGCTGACTAAATGGGACCTACGGCTTGGCTCCCAAGGGGGTCAGGAAACATTTTACAATTCAATAAAAGTCACTATAACAGCATGCCAATGACATCAGTTACTTTCACACAAATTAGTCATTGAAAAAAAAAAGTTGGGGAAACTGTCATTAAAGGTCGTCTTATTTCTTTTCTCTGGCCACTGTTCCATAAACGGTTATTACAGTGAGCATGTAACCTGTGAATGCGGGTTTTTTCATGCTGCCCAGTGAGCCCACAGGCAACAGTCAGAGGCCGTGGTCAGCATAGGCTCATTTATCATGCGATAAAAGGAGAGGAGAGGAGAAACTGACATAAGCGTGTTGCTCTTGGTATTCCTGCACTGTGACTCTAATAACTGGAGTCTGCAGAGCAGCTGTAAAAAAACTCATTTCAATGCCTTAAGCTGATGTCACATTGACACTTTCTTTGTTCTGAACCGGGCTCTCCATCAACACATAAAGGCGTAGAACAAAAGGGAATGAGCAAATCCTAGTTTAGATAAATGAAGACTGATTTGCATAATCTAACAATGCTTTTGTGAGCTCTGACAAGTTTGCTTTCATCTTTCTGCTGTTTAGTCATAACCAAAGCGGGTGGGAGCGCTTTTGTGATGAGGAGCAACTTGAGTGGGCATTGCTGCAGAGAGGTGACGCACAGTCTGATAGAAAAGAAAAATAGGTGTGTGTGTAAGTGTGTGTGCAGCAAATGGCAGCTTGGAATAAAATTAACAAAAAAAAGAATAGATAAAATATATTTCTATTGCATCCCATTTAGCTTTGATCACTTTAAGCCCTTTGTGTATTAACATGTCACGACTCATGGGTGATTTGACCGAACAAAGCTACTGCATCACTAAACCTTCTCCCGAGCTGGAGTTGTTGAACTTAAAAAGCTTAATTGGGGACACTCACCACGATGTCACCCTCCTGGGGAAGGCTATTCGCTGGTAGCCGATTCTTCTCCTCGTTGTTATGGTACACAGAGCCGTCATGCCTCAGGACTAAGCTGTTTGTGTCTCTGCCTAAAGGCACTTGGTTAAGGTTGACTTTCTGGGTGGCCACACCGACTCCCCACACACCTTAAGGCAAAGCACAAAAGTAATCTTTAACACAATTACTACAGTGCACTTATATTAAGAAAACAACAGCATTGGTGTTCGCAGAGGCAGTCGGGAGCTGAATCAGTGAGGCTGAATCATAGCAGCGTGCAGTCACAGGACGAGGTGACTATTAAAAAACTGCAGCGTGCAGCAGATAATGCCCACAAATCATGCACTGGAAAATCTGTGTGGCAGATGGAGAATAAAGACACTTTGATAAAATAACAATAAAAACTCAAATGAAGCACTCACCAGAGGACTGGATCTTAAACTCAAAATAACTTTTGTTCTGGTGCAAAGGAGCATTGGCCAGACAGCCTCCGGTGCCACATATCCTCCGGCCGCTCTTCACGATGACAACATCAGTGCCTGCAAGAGAACAGTGTCAAGCCCACATTTTACATTTCTGTCCATTTACTTTTCTGATTTTACATCCAAAACAAGTCTTCGAAGGCAACCGTTTCTGGCCAATATTCTGAGGAGTGGGCCTCCCAGTAATGTCCCTGACATACACACACATCAGACTTCAGTTGGTATGTTCAGTGCTAAAGCTTAAGGCTTTATCATTAGAAAAAACTAAACAAATATGGTTTGTTAAGATGGTTTGGTGGAGAAAGGCTCAGTATTACCACACAAGACATCTACATTTTGCTTTAGATTTTGGAAAATACATGACATGATGTAATGCCACATGTTGTCCATTTGAGGTGAAATTAACTTTTATATAAATGATGTCCTGATAAGAAAAACGTGATAACAACAACAGTATGTTGTGATTCGATAAATGGTAACAGGAAAGGACTTCTTTCCAGAATTTATATGTCCTCATTTCAATATTTATTCTAAAAGTCGATAATACATTTACTTAAGTAAGTTTTATAAACGTATAATTCCAGTACTCTACAGCTTGTGGTGCTTTACACATCCTACCTTCTACCATTGGCTTTTAATGGTGTTGACTTGCTGTTTAGGTTGTGTTGACTACTTTGTTTGCTGCGCACAAGACGCACGGATGTCGTCCTTCTACAAGAGCAGAATAAACTATATGTCTAATATTTCTGAACGTATGCTTTCATTTTTATATAAAAGGAAAGGTAGACCCTTACAAATGTGGTTTCAATGTCTTCCGAAGTTAGCATTGCGTGCTATTTAACGAGCCTAAAAGTATACACAACAACTATGATTTGATATTTAGCTTCAATTGATGTTTGTAAAAAAAAATTTAAAAAAAGATAAAACCACGACACCGTGTATTCAAGGCGACGATAGCACGAGTAGCTATTAGCGCGGAAGCTAAACGTGTCTTTGGACGAGGAAAAAAACCGCCTTCTAACTGGCAGCCAGGCGACTGCGTGTCCGTGTCAACCGTCGTAAGTCACTTCAAAATCGCTTACCCATGTGATGGGTGTCCAACTGGACGGTGGGCATCTCTTTGAGGGGAATATGCCCCGTTCCACCTTCCCCGCAGCAGCTGAAGCAACACGTAAACATCGCAGCCATTCTTGCTCGAGCGCCGACCAAACATCCGGAAAGAAAGTCGTGCCGTAAAAAAAAAACAAAAAAAGAGCGGTCGGCGTCAAACGCCAAAAGCCTCCGGCGCCACAACAGCGCCCCCCGGCGGTGGAGGGCGGAATTACATAAGCCCCCTTACCTCCTCAGTGTATCCAATCACAGCGGGTAAGACAGGCAGTTGCTCCTGATGGCATGGAAACAAGGGAAGAAAATCAAGGTCAAAATTTCTCCACGTGACTAAGTAACTATTGGGTGTCGATGTTACATAACCCGGTGTGAACTGAAAGTGGATAATGGGATAAAGATGGTGCATTTAGATTGCGGGGTCGGTCGTGTCAGCGGTCATCACTTGCCACTGCCCACTCAGAAAGTTTATTCTCAGTCATGTGCGATGGAGCCGGTCCACAACATGTTTTAGATGTCTTAAGTGTACGTTCACACGCACTGAGCCTGGATAATGAACCCATCTGTTCAGGGCTTCTCGGTGTTGTTTTTTTTCTTCCTTTTTTAATGTCAGTTAAAAGCAGCTGAGCAGCCACACTCGCTCTTTTTTTCCCCTTTTTTCATCACCTTAACGTCCCACAGCTGCGATTGTCGATGCCTGGCCACGGAGGCGGCTGAGACTCGTGACTCCGGACTGTGGGACTGCGATCTCGTTGACAGTTTTTCACGCTGTAATGTTTTGCATAGCAACAGCTCCCTCCCCCCTCCCTTCCACCCCCCACCTCCTGCTCTCCCTCACCCCTCCCTCCATCCACCCAGACCGGCAGGGACCGTCCGAAAATTCCCCAGAAGTTGAGAAAACGTAAAATCACATATACTTTAATAGGAATCGGTTAAAAAAAAAAGTAAAAATAGACCCAGGTGCGGTTGTGCTTGGCGTTTGAGGGGGGACTTGTAGCCCCGCCGCGTCCGCGCGCACAGACGCGCACGACCCGGGCCGGTTCGGGGATCGGCGCGCGCGGCCTAAACGGTTAACGGCGAAACCCGGAAGAGGGCGAAGTCTGCACAGCAACAAGCGCCATGATTGCGTCGCGCTGAGCGTCTCAGCAGCTGGTGAGTGTGATTCTCTCGGTCCAGTGGTTGCATGTTACTATGCGCCTCGCGAAATCTGTCACAGCCCTTCCTCCGGTGCCTTGCCAACGGGAGCGGGAGCAGAGCGCGAGCGCCCGTTCGTCGGTAGTTTCGTCGCGTTTGGATTGGTCGGGTGGAGACCCGCAAACTTTAGGGCTAAAACTCGGCTAACCGACCGTCCCGCCGCCGCCCTCCGCGACGATATATGTCGACGGAAGATCGACGTTGATTTTAAAGAGTTTTTCACATCCATCCCGTCCAGTGGCCGCCGGCTCTCTGAGGCTGTCGCGAGCTTTTTGCGGGCGCTTTCCGGCAGCGGAGAGCCACCGGAGCAGCAGGATGTCGCTCAGCCTCCAAAGGCGCGCGCGGAGCCCTTGGAAGGACCCGTGTCGCTCTTTTACGCGCGCGCGGCGACGCGGTTCAGTTTCACTTTCAAGCTTGGAATAACACATCTGGAAGCTGACTGCAGATGCCTGTATCCTTTGCGATGCTAGGGTTGTTTTCCCCCTGTGTAATTTACGGGTTCTCTGCCTCAGAGGGTCAGCATCCCTCGTGCGTGTGGGTGCGTATTACCGACCCCCACCCCCCTTAGTTTTATCGGGTGTTGATTTATTGGTTTTTCTCTGTCTAAATTAAGCTCTTGTTTGACGCGCGCGGGGTGATGTGTTTGCAGGGCGCGATGGAGCAGCTGGAAGAGGAGCTCACGTGTCCAGTGTGCTGCGGTCTGTTCGAGGACCCGCGCGTGCTGCTGTGCTCCCACAGCTTCTGCAAGAAATGCCTGGAGGGACTGATGGAGGGGCACCGCGGTCCGGCTTCCAGGGCGCCCCTGAAGTGCCCCACGTGCCGCAAAGAGAGCCCGCACAACGGCGCCGGCAGCCTGCAGATCAACTACTCCCTGCGCGGGATCGTGGAGAAGTTCAGCAAGATCAAAGTCCTGCCCAAGACGTCGGTGTGCGCGCGGCACCGCGAGCAGCCGCTCAACATCTTCTGCGCCACCGACCTGAAGCTCATCTGCGGCTTCTGCGCCACCACCGGGGAGCACCGGGGCCACGCGTTCAGCTCCCTGGAGGACGCGTACGAGCGGGAGAAGGCGGCGTTCGGGGAGCTGCTGCGCGGCGTGGAGGGCTGGCGGAGTGCGGACGCGCTGTCCAGCCTGGAGACGCTGCAGGCCGCCAAGAAGAGCGCGCTGCAGGCGGTGGGCCGGGACGCGGAGAAGGTGGCGGACTACTTCGACAGGCTGGTGGCCGCGCTGGAGGGCAAGAGGAGCGAGATCTCGTCCGACTTCGAGACGCTGCGGCTGGTGGTGATGCAGGCGTACGACCCGGAGATCACGCGGCTGAGCGCGGCCCTGGAGGAGCAGAAGCGCGCGCTCAGCCTCGCGGAGTCCGTCCGGGGCGTGTCGGACCCCCTGTGCTTCCTGCAGCGGATGCAGGAGTTCCGCGAGAGGCTGCAGGTGCTGAAAGAGACCCCGCCGTCCTCCGGGAGAGAAGCGCGCGCATGCGCGTTCGTCTGCGACTTCGACGTCCAGCAGTGGGACTCCCTGCGGCTCTGCGAGGTGGACAAGATCTCCGTCCCCCACGAGAGCGGGTCCTACCGGACCGGCGGCCCGCGGCCGGCCGCTCCAAAGCGGCTCGCGCGGTGGCTGGTTCCCTTCCTGCTCCTCGCGCTTTTCCTACTGCTGCTGCTGTCCACCAACTTTGTATCCGACCTGGCCTCCATGATTGAAGCGTTCCATGAGGCCGATCCTTCACGCTTTCGGAAGTTGACCGACGCGTGCTTGAGGCTGATTGAGTGGCCAGAAGCTGGTGGAGTGGCTCAGTGACTCCACTGTCCACTTCACTGGCCCTTTAAAGTGATTCCAAGTAGGGTTTTTTTGCCCCCCCCCCCCTCCCAGCGACGTGATAATTCCCAAGGGACCCCCTTGAGTTATAGTGGATGTAAGGAAACGTGTTTACAGCGTCTTTTATGTGTGTTTTTAAGTTTTGTTGATTTTGATTTAATTTGCCTTTTTTTGTCGTTGCTCAAAGTGAAACCTCACGTATACAATCGAACAAAAAATCAACCCCTAAATCCTCAGAGGTGCGTATAGATTTACAAAAAAGCTGACGCTAAAACAAATCACCTCAAACGAAAGTGCACACTATTTCATTTCTTTTTTTCTTCTTCTTTTTTTAATACTCCGACCACTACACTTCTTTTTCTACTTGTCAAAAAAGTTGACCTCGACAAATAAACCTGAGAAAAATGGGTCCCTTTTCCATTCTGCTTGCTTTATTGGGATCAAACCTGCAGCTGCTGTGAGGCGCAGTCCGCGGCCCTCTGCGCCTCCTCAAGGTTACGCACGTTACGTAACAGGGCTCCGCGTGAGAGATTCAGCATCCTGCAGAAGAGAAAAAAAGAAAAAAGTGCGAGAGTGAAAATGAAAAAAAACAACACCTCTGTGTGATGCTTTTTTCGGGAAACCCGAAAGCCACGACATCACCGGTTAAATTCCCTTTTCAGGAGCAGTCTTTTTTTTTTCTTTTTTAACATCTCACTCCTCCATCTCCTGCTCGCGCAGCTCAGTTGTTACGTAACGCTTCCGACCCATCAGGTCGAAAACCTGCAGCTTGTTTGCAGCCAGAAATATGAGGGACGAGACACTTTCAGTGTGGGAATGGAGGAGAAATGATTGATGTTTTTTTTGCTTTTGATCAGTTTTGGGAGCTGTGAGGTGTGAACGTGGGGGTCATTTACTCCCCCAATCTATCCAATCTATCGGGATGCCTGGGGATGGGAGGAAAATCCTAAAGCCACAAAGTGCATCCGGCGATGTCAGAGCTGACCGTGGTTCAGGACCCAGCCTACGTCACACACAGCTCACACGTCCACGCGCGCGTATGCACACATAAGCCACATATATATATAGATTTGTGTTGCCAGGCAAATGCAGGATGGAAATAACCCACATTTATATTTCAAGTGCAAAACATCACAAATCAAATGCAGCCAGGGAAAAATGTTTATGATCCATGCTTGAAAACGGCTAAATGAACAATATTCTGCAGATTTATCTAAAAGCTCCAGCATGGGCCTGATGAGAGCTGATGAGAAAAACAACCATCAGTGACCATCATCTTGACCTGATCACACTCGTTCTTTGCTGCAAGAAGTCACGATAGGCCTGCAATTAAAAAAGAAGTTTGTATTTAATTTTAAACAGTTGGAGGACAATTTAGATCTGAATAAAGACAGTAATTCATGTAAAAACCGAATAACAGGCGGGGGGTGAAGGCACCTTCTCCATTCTTAGCTGTACAGGTTATATAACACACACGTGTAGAGAGAAATAGGACCTAATGTGTGATTTAAAAAAAGATTATGGAATTTAAGTCACTGAAATAAACGATTTGAGCATATTTAGATGCGAGCTGAGAAATGAGGGTGCGTTTAAAAAAGAAATCAGTGATAACATGATACACGGATTCCTTCATTTCATTGAAACAAATGGGAGAAGCAGTCTCCTATAAATTTCGTAAATCGATTATAAAAAATAAGAGAAAATTCTCTTTTTTTAAAGCACAGCAAAATCGACCAAATGCCATTTCTAAAAAACTGATGCGTAGACGTTTGTTTATAGATATTAAGAAAATAAAAAAGGTTATTGAAATGGGTAGATTTTATCTCGGGAATTATATGAATAAAAAAAAGAAAAAGAAAAGAAAGCCACACCAGCCAAATCCCTTAATTCCTTACTCACCGTAATTATAGCTGCGCAAATCTTCTTAAATTTGAAAAGATGATCTCAATCAGAAAAAGGCCTAAAAAGGGCCACAATTATGAGAAATTCTTCAGTGTGTATTTTTCTCTATATAATAGACGGTATAAAACGGGGCCTCGCGATAAACACATGCCAGTTTGAAGACTGTTCAGAAGCAAATCACTTAGATCGTAATCTGTAAAATA
Source organism: Menidia menidia (assembly GCA_907169785.1). Taxonomy (NCBI): domain Eukaryota; kingdom Metazoa; phylum Chordata; class Actinopteri; order Atheriniformes; family Atherinopsidae; genus Menidia; species Menidia menidia. Next base: position 11,955,562 of record CAJRST010001113.1, read on the forward strand.
TTTCAATCTAATGTAAAAAGTATCGGCATCGAAATAGACCCTCAGTGTAGTTATATATATTCCAGAAAAGTTAAATAACGAATCTATTGATAAGAAATTTGTACGGTCGTGTCATAATATCCAGATGTGGGCCAGCATTTCACAAAAAGCTCCGCTGTTTATTATCGGATAGCGAAGTTTTATCCCTGGATGTATGAAAAAAAAATTAAAAACCGTCTCATCTGAGGTATGTGAATTCTATTTACTTGTGGGGGAAAATTAAAGTCAGTGTTGCAGGACGCCATTTTATAAGCTGAAGAACCGCAGTTTGCTTTTCATGGAAGATTCAGCAATAATACTAAAAATACGATTATTCAAAATCCTTTTTTTTTTTTTAAAGGGGGGACATTTTCTCACAAGACATATGCAATTTACGTTCCCATAACTAAAAATCGTGTTTGTCATCTTTTGACTCGGAAGCACATCTGGTCCCGGGTCTCGGGTCCTGGTGACCGGGCGCTGCCGCGGAGCCACGCGGGCCGGGACGCGCTTCGGCCGGCTTTGGGGGGGAGGCCGGGGGGGGGGGTTCTGGGGCTTATGGGGGTCCCAGGAACGAAAGACAAGCATTTTCACAGACGGCTGCGAGTTCACCGTTATGTGATAAAAGATTAGAAAAATAAAAAAAAGATAAAAAGACAAAAGCACTTTAAACTTTTATTTCCCCAGACAAAGAAAGAAAAAACAAAAAAATATTATTGCAACATAGTTGTGTATCAGATTGTATGACAGATTATTAGGAGGAACCTAAAGCGCGCGCACCCACCCTTTAGCCGGATACTGAGCAGTGGTCAGCTTTGCTTCAGCAGCACGATTAATACTGGAGACTTCATCTAGTCTTAACTCCAATATTTACGTGCTGCTACAGTACAGCCACCAGTGATAGGAGTCCCTAAAAGTTACAACCATCTGAGCAGCACCCGCCCAGACCCTTAATAACTATTAACTAAAAGCAAATGGCGCGCTCCAAGTGGTGAAACAGGAGCCGGTCCGCCGTACTCTCTGGCTTTTTTGCGGCAGCACAGCATGGCCTGCATCTCACAGTAACCCACAAACCATTCCGTGCTGCTACAGCATCACCAGACGTGCTAGTCGTGGTTCCTGATTCGTGCTCTCCTCATCCGTGCGCCTCCAAAACCCAAACTACACCTGGACTTTCCTTTGTCGTCCCACAGTGATTCAGATCATCGCCTGAGTCGGATTCAGGTCCTTAGCGGGCACCGAGGCTCTTCGTCTGAAACACAAAGAGCACAAAAAGGTTTACTGCGTTTCATGCTTTGCCAAGAGCTCAAAGTCAAAAGTATGTGGACGGAGTATTACATTCTATGCTCATCTGCTTATTCTTTATAGACGATTCTAAACGCACGCTAATACCGTGAAGAAAGGGCCGTTCCCAAAGTGTTGCCAAAATACTGGATGCACAAAGGTGATGGAGATTATCGTCATCACGTGCTTCAGCATTTGGAAGACCTCGTATGAAACCAGGCAGATTAGACACATGGCTGGCTGGAAGCAGCAATGGGTCCACAGATCCCTTATCCAGAGAGAGTGGAAATGAACACGAGATGCATTTGAGTTGACACCGATTAACTTGTGCACAGGTTTCACAAAATGTGGACTTAACCAGAGCAAGAAATCCTAATTTGAAAAGTTTTTAACCACTAATAGAATATACTGGTTGTAAAATAAAAAAATAATAAATATATATTTTTTAAAAACAGTTTAACAAGTATAACAACAGCGACGTGCATGTATCAATTCACTGAATTAGCTCACAATTCTTTATTTTTTACACCAATGGGAATTCTGACTGGGTTTTTAACAAGCACCTGTAACTAAAGAGGCTTGCCTTTCTGTATGATGGGCAGATGCCTCCCAGCAGCCTCTCTTTCAGGAACTGGCCTCAGTAAATAAAGCGCCACCTGACAACTGTGTAAAAACTTTAAAGGAGGAGAAAAAAGCCAGAACAACTAAAGATAGAACTTAGTCAAGGCCTCCGATGTGTTAGAAGACATTTTGTTTTGTACATTTTGACCCAGCATGTCCACCAACAAAGTCACTTTTTCAGAGCTACCTGAAATAAGGAAAGCAACTGAAAACACACACACACGGAAACAGAAGACAGGGCCTAACGGGTGGAATCTGTATATATATAACCCAAATCTACTCAAGGCATGACTGCTTCAGCTGTAAATGTTTTAGGATCCCTGGGTTAACATCAACTGCCTTTTTAACATTCTAAAACAGTCTCTCTTGGAAACTAACTTGCTTGTGTGCAAATTTGCTTAAACAGGTTTCTTCCTGATAATAATCCCAATGGAGATTGAATGTAGCAATTGTGTTGCCACTAGAGGTCTCAATGGACCTGCAATTATGATCTTAGTCTGAAATGGACTGATAGTCAGAATCTAATAACATGCCCAACATACTTCCCTTCCATCGAGGTACTGGCAGTCATGTATTTCTCTTTCCCCTCTCCTCCACCCCCTCACCCCTTAAAAAGCTGGCACTGTTCAAATGATGGATTGTTTCTAAAGGAATCATTTTCATTCACTTTCATTCCCTTTTATTCACACAATTTGTCATGTAAAAAACAGGAAGAGCAGATGGTCAGATGTACTAATGCACCTCCCTTCTACTGTCTGACGATCAGAGGACAGATGAAAGAATTGTATTTCTAAATTAGTCTGACTAAAACTGCTTAGGTCACCGTCCTGTATTTGTTCAAATACAAAATGGCTCTCTCTGTCAATTGCATTCCAGTCAAGAGAAAAAACTACACACCAAGGTTAATTTGGTAGTCAATGGCACAATTTGCAGTAAAGCTAAAATACAAATATGAAGAGGAAGTTACAAATAAGCCGAGCCTGTCGACACTGCATCACTACAGGACTGTGTTTCTAATGTCAGATAACACTCAGGCTCAGGGAACCGAGGGAAGTCTCAGACCACTGCTGACAGTGTGTGTGTGTGTGTGTGTGTGTGTGTGTGTGTGTGTGTGTGTGTGTGTGAGAGAGAGAGATGTATTTAAAGGATGTGTTACAATCCTGTTAAGGGACAATAAATGTCTTTCCTGATTATCGACTTTAATAACTGCAGCTGAAATAGTTGTTGAAGGGAACAAAGGGAAAGCAGTGCTGCTCAGCCTGACGCTACACGCTAGCAGGAGCCTGTAATATTTAAACAGAATATTTTTTTAAAATATTTAAAAAAAATGTACAGCTAAAATCTACTAAAAACTTATATAGTATGAAAATTTGGCTTTACTTAAACAAATGGACCCACTATAAATATGAATTTTGTAAATGAATATCAAACTTAAGTATGGATAAGATTTTGCCCCTTCCCAGTGACAAATTAGCTCCACAAAATTTAAAGATACATGGAAAAAGTTACAGTTTGAATCACACCATGTACCAAAGAGTTGTACCATGCCATTATGTAGCAAAATTATAACTTCACATCAAGGATTTACAAGTCATGTAATGAGCATAAGGCAGTCTAAAAATAAACAAATACATTTCTGGTCAGAAAACACCACAGCTAAACATCAGCACAGTTTTTAAAATATTACAATAATATATATATAAATACATACAAATCATACACACCGCTGCTTTCTCCTCATGTGGATCTGAGCTGTTTTCCTCTTTACATTCAATGTTCAGACTGTTAACTACACAATACATTTGAAGACATGCTGGTGAGAAGGGGTGTGAAAAAGTACACTGTGTAACTCAGAGAATTTCTCTTCATTCTTTTCAACAAAAGAGAAATGTTTGCTCCATTTTAATTTCAGAATTTTTTTTTCTTATTGAACAACTGTTAATTTGCTGAGGAAAAAACTACTTGTACCAGATCGTGTGCTTATCTAAAGTTTAATTTGTCATTGCGGGTTAACTTAGACCTGAATGAAAAATGCAGTTTACCTTCTCCACCCCAGATAGAAAAAAGGGAAGAAAAAAAAAAACACTCAAGAAGAACAATATAGGTAAGTTGCATCATTTCCTTTTAAAGCTCATCATTCCTTTACAAGTCTAGTTGAACACTGTTTACATCAATGGCTCTAACCTCTCCCTATTTTTCTCCCTCTACTTTAAGGAAGCATGCCCAGACATGTCACCTTCACTGCTCAGCCTTTTAACCCGTTCCTGACACTTGCTCCCTATACAATGACCTCAAAGAGTCACCTGACCCCAAGGTTGAAAGGTCAAGTGACCTCCTACACCCTGCCGGGCAGCGGGACGTGGACATGACAGCCCATCGCCTCCCCAGATCAAGTGGTCTCCTCTGGTGTGTTTTACACCGCGTGCTGCCTGTACAAGCACCAACTCAGGGGAGATTTGCAATGACATCCCAAACAGGGAAAAATCAGAGTGAGCATCCCACCTATCAAGTTCAGCATATTCCATTCTTTAACATGGTTGTAGGTATATTTAAGTATTTCTGATTAATACTGTTTAGACTATTTAGTGTGTAAAGAAAGGGATTATGCAGACAAAGGTTGTTCTCCTTTTAGCTTTGGTATGCAAACAAAGTTCATCATTTTACACTTACAACTCAATCCCTTTTAGAGTGTTAGCAAGATAAACCCCAGGCTTTAGGCTAGCCAAGTCATTGTAAAGGTTCTTTTGGAAAGGCAGGTTAACACACAAAAAACGTATATGTTAAATTAGTCCCAACTGGTGAATTTAAGACTACATATATTGAGCCGGTATATCCTTGTGAATTATTTCAACATCTCTGTACAACACAAATTAATTTATTTTAAAAAATTAATTAATTAAAGAATGTTTTTTAAAAACCGTTTCCCTCTAAGTGTGGATGGTACCCAGAGATGTAGACTAGAGATGCTAGCAATTGTGAACAGCTTTGTTTACAACTAAACACTAGAGCTCTAATGCTTTGGGGTTAATCCAAGAAAAGCACTTTACATTTGCACACCCAGTGGAACATGTAAAGGCAAAGACTCAGAGGGGTGACAGGGATTCCCTGGAGGCTGCAGCCATACCTTGAGACACAAACAACTGGCATTTGTGAGCAACTTCATTTCACAGGACAACAGCTGAAGGTATGCGAGTGACCTTCAGGTTTTTTTTTTGCAGATAACAATTACAAACCAATTTATTTTATAATCAAAAGTAAAAAAAAAAAAAAAAAAAAAAAAGAAGAAGACAAAATCACTTAAAGTATACCTCTAAAACTGAAAATTATTTCATGAAGTAGAACACAAGTTTAATTTAAAAAAAATAAAAATACTACAATGGGATAGTAGTAGCCAGTGTCAGAAACCAGGTTGATGCAACTGGTAACCATTAATTCGATGGGCTGTGCCGGTTTGACTGAACTACCGACAGAAAGTCTTGCAATAAGGGGTGACTTTTTCTTTGAAGATTTATCAATGAGACTGTTGTCATTTTTAACCACTTCTGGTGAGTGTATGGAGCACATTATGAGAACACAGCAGAATTTTCAACAGTCTTTGCCACCTAAATACCCCAGTGGTGTCCGGAGTGCTGTGAAATATATAATCCAAACACATAAATTCCATCCCTGCTTCTTCTACACAAAGAGCGCATTTTAAAACAAGCTTGTAGTCTTCAACAAATTAATTCCTTATCTCTCCAGTAATTTACTCTTTCATTTAAACCGTGTTCAGCTTCCTCCAACTCTGATATAGGGACAGCCCTGCAATAAACAGGATGCAGACAACGCAGCACACAATGTTGCAATTTCAAAAGTACAACTAGGAGACATGATTTACACATGACCAGCAGTTTGGGTGGGGGGAAGGTAGCAAAACATTTATTTTTATTTTTTTAATGCAACCATTTAGACCTTTAACATGACTTCCACCACTTTGTGTCATGATCACAAATTATTCCAAGTACAAAAATCTGCAAATCCAAAACTGGGATATAAGTACGAGTACATGTGCATGCTCACATACGCAAAGAAAAAAAAAGAAAAAAAAGAAAAAGAAAAAAAAGAGGAAGCAAAGCAAAGTTTAAAAGTTGATACACACACACACACACACACACACACACAAATACACTTTTGAAAGACCCATGACTCAAATGTGTAGTTTAAATTCTGACACCAACATTATTCTAACCAACTAAAAATACATAAATAAAAATATGAGTTTTCAGGCTGGACTAAACCCTTCTTTTTTTCTTCATTTTTTTAAATGCTGAAAACATTTGTGAAGGCTTTCCTCTCACTTAATATTTTGTTGTGACAGTTTCCTGACTATCTATTAGAGAAAATACACTAAAAAAATATAAAAAGGAAATTGTATCATGACTCTTGTGTTCAGGCTAACAAATTCACTTCTGGCTTTCTGTTGGCTCCACCATGTTCCCTCCTATGCCTGACCTCCCTACTAAGAATGCTATGGTTACAAAGTGACAAATACACACCAGAAGCACAGCATCAGCTTTAACACCAACTCTAAAACTGCACATGCTAATATCACTTTTGGAAATAAACCAAATTAGTTTCAACGTCTCAAGCAGACACACTTTAAAGCACCCAGTGTGAAAAATATACAGCCCCTGTTTACACCACACGTAATGACATACAAGAGTTTTAAAAAAATATTTAGAAGAAAGAAATCATTTGAAACTAAAACGAGCATTTTCTGGATTGTAATAAATCGTTCTGATCCATTACATAATTGAACATTTCTGGCTAACCTGGCACCCGAAACTGACAAAAAAGGCTCATGGCAAAAGAAAAAATCCTCTGTGTGTCCAGCAAAAAGACATACTCTTACCATGCCACGACCAGACAGCCAGAGCTGTTGAAGGTTATTATATTACTGTAGAAAAATTAATTATCAAACAGACAAGTAACCATCGCTGCAATTGCTAGTGTTTTTCTAAACACACTCCCAAAGTCCATAAGTACCTATATGGCAACAACTAATTAAATTAATAAAAATAAGAATTCAGTTCTAGTAACAGCAGACAACACAAGCAGCGGCACACAGAGCTTGAATCTTAAAGGTACATTAATTATTACTATACAATTACTAAAAGAAATAGCCAAACTGACCAGGCCAAATACACATCATTAACACCTAGAACAGATGGCCTGAACTTTGGTGTATAAAAAACTAAAAATTGCATAATTTTAAATCAAATAGGTTTACAGAAAATATGGTGATACATAAGTGGGTTATTACAGTTGTTAACCAAAGTTGAGATTTTAAAATTACACCCCTTTATGAAAAATGTCACCCTTTTAACACAGGTGTGATTCTTTGTCAAGTGTAAAAGAATATTAAAAGCCAGTGCGAAGCATATACTTGCAAGAAGCATACACCCTAATTTGCAACATCTAAAATCAAGTTAAAATTAAGTTTTCTTTTAAAATGTCATCTTAACTAGAGTCTTATCTAGACTGATCACTATTCAAGTGATAGCTAAACTGGAATTGTGTCTTTGGGGACACTGACTGACCATTTGACCGCTTCTGTTGTACATTTCTGAGATGAAGAGATGAAACCAAGGCCAACACCTGGAAAATAACCAACAAGACCCGTGAAAACCTGTTCATATCGCAGCAAATTTGAGTACTATAAAGTTTGTGCTGAGTGGTGCAGAAAGAAGAGAGGGGTGGAGAGGGGGGGGGTCTCTGCAGTCTGGCTACAACACATGCGAGCAAGTACAAGAAGAGAGGCACAATTTCACCAGGAAATGGGAGTGGGAGCCCATTTTGCCAGAGGGTCTGAGAAGACAGAATGATGAGTCACACTATGTCATGCTAACAGACTGAAACAGCACAACAGTGCTTCACAGAGTGAAAAGGCAAATACCAAAGAATGGAAGGAGGGGGGAGACATAAACCTGTAGCATTTAAATTAGATTAACTATTAGCACTACAGGAAAAAAAAGGAAAAAATAATTAAACAAGTCTGAAAGTATCCTTCTCAAAGATGTATACATATTTCACACACACCACACCTGTTCGGACACATATGGCACACACTGCTATACTAACCTAAACTAGTCACATGTACTATAGAGCAAACATTGCTAACAACTATGAATGGTAACGATAATTCTGAGTCTGCATTCTGGAGGCTTCTGGACATTACATATATTTATATAAAAAATATTTGATCTATTAATCTAAAAAAAAAAATTTAAAAAAATAAACATACACACTACAACATTTTCAGTCAAATTCTCAGACAGTGTAAGACTTAAGGATGACACCTTTAAAAATAAAAAATGAATAAAAAATCTACATAGTCATGCACCATGCATCTTAAACTGAAGAAGAACTAGGGGGCTGAATAGACATAATGACCAACCATAACTAAGACTATTTCAAAGGTGTAGAACAAATAAAGTAGACAAAGTCACTCAGTTTTTCACTTTAAAAATTCCTTAAAATATTCTTCATTAAATAACAGCCCTTTCAATATAATAATTTACATCGCATGGTAAACAGGGTGGGCCCCCATGGCAAATCATACGCACAGTACAGTAGTTTCCCTCCAAAGTAACTTCTCTACTTTGTTACGTGTCCATGAAAGGTCTTTCCATCATATCAGATCAGCTAATTTCTCTCTTTCTCTCAACCAAATGACCACAAATATAAACAAAAATCTTTCTAGATGAGCAAAGCAGTTTCACAATGAATAATATGCCCCATTTCTGCAGCAAATATCACAGTACAATTCCAGAGAACAAGGCAATGCTATTCTAGTTCAATTCTCATCCAAATACACCATGTGTGACTGAAATTGAGGCACAGCTCGTTACCTTACGGCTGCAGAATGCATGAGAAAATAAAAACCCGCGAAAAATACTATTAGTAAGCACACTGTCAAATCTGATGTGTCTTAGGAGGAAAAAGAGGGAGAGAAAAAGACAGAGCAAGAAAGTGTACAGAAGTGCTCTAAATGTGCCAGTCTGCTCCAAAATAGTGATTTGAAATAAAATGTTAAAAAAACATCAATGTCTACGAGGATATTTGAATATGTGGATATTTATTTTTTTGAGTAATTGCAACACCAGAAGATAGGAAGGCCTCACATTATGTAACACATTAAAACCGATCTCTACTTACAAGGAAGTAGAAGGGGCGGGTTTTTACGCACAATTATATGGAGGCTCTTTTCCTCTCATACACTGCATTTGTCAAGTAGTCTTGATCGTGCTTTTTCAAAACGGCTAAACATATGCATAAAAACCTTTACAAACAGCCAAGACAGAAATTAATTATTGCGTTTATTCTGTCACTCTTCACTACAGCAACAAGACCTCGAGTCTTTTTTTTTCTCCCCCTCTTTCCACTGAACCAAATTTTATCAAGGTTTGGGACATGTTGAAGTGCGGCGATGCTAGTGTGTGCAAAAGCGGAGGGAAAAAGGGAGAGGAAAAAAGGCTGAAGGAGACGGAAAGCAACGAGTGAAAGTCTTCATCAAACTACGTCTAGCAAATAAAAAAGGAACACCTCCCTATTCTATTCTATTCTATTCTAATCTTTTAACCAACGGTAACGCAGCATTATGATGGCATCGTTTGCGCTTATGACAACCGGTCATCTAATGTTTGAAACAGCTATCAAAGTTGAACCATCAGAAGTTGCGCCCTGTGATTGTTGTCACTTGGCAGAGAGCCACGCAGATCAACTAACGTCCATCTGAGGTATTGTCATCTTTGCAGATTAACACAGAAAAGTACGAAACGGGTCCTCAAGTCTTGCGTTTCCCACCAGTCAGCGGAGATATGTTAATGAGCGAGCTGTCACAAGTAACGTTAAAAAACACTTTACAACAGACGGACACGAACAGGCTAAACCATTATCGTCATTACAAGCGTCGCCGAAATAAACGTCAAATTACAATATAACGACAAACTTACCAGGGGGGTTGATTCTAGCAATAAAAAAAAATAAAAATAAAAATAAATAAAAAAGCGCTTGCTACCACACATCTGCAATTTGCCAGCTCGGACAAAATGTCTGCCTTTGCTAACAAGCTTGGTAAAATTAAGTTACCACCAAAGGCACCGTGTCTGCTCTGGTCTCTCATTTTGATTTTTTCCCTCCCAAGCCTGTGTCTGTGCCGTGTGCATTTGTTGACACTGCCGACTCTCCGCTGTTCGAACCTGGCTGCCTTTGCACCTCCCGCTCAAAACCGGGCTTCCCATACGGAATAATTTGTCAATTTTGTTTAAACTTTGATAAATAACATCAAAGTTGTATACCTCCTTCATGCGAGGACATTTTCCACCCCGTCGGTGTTTTCCTCAAATAAGTCCTCATCGTCTCCTGAATAAAACAGCCCGCTGTGTGAGCGCATTTTTTCCCTCTGTCTCTACCGTTACAGCGCAGCAAAGTCAGAAATCCCTCTCTACGGGCTAGCGCGCTAAGCTAGCAAGCTAACCGCTATGAGTAGTACAGGCTGGCAAAGCTGGCCAAACGGCTAACGTCTCCCCGCCACAGTCGCTCCCCCCCCGTTTTTCCACGCATTTCTCTCCTTAATTCCGCCGAAACTGTCCAAATAAAATGTATTCGCAAGTATGCGGCTGCAATTACCTGCGTCCCCGCGGAAATGAGGCCATTCTGCCTCTAAAAGCGCAATTTGATTTTAACGGCTTGGTTTCTTCTCCGTCTCCGCCACAGCTTTCTACATTCGCAGCATCCTCTCCGCAGCTGTTGAGGCAATCGCTGCTCACTCGAAAATGGCGCCGAAAGATACACTCCTCATTCAAATTCGATAGAGCCTCTCATTCTCCCTATTGGTCGAATGCGAGGTGGATTCCGCGCAGCTGATTGGACGCTGAAAATGCACTCTCGAATGATCTCGCAGCCCACCACAGCGATAAACAGACACGGGCAGATTTTAACTCACTAAGTGCCGCAGTGGCTTTTGCAGCAATAACTGACGTGAAATCCTTTACGTTCAAACTTAATCGGACCAGGATTTTTATGTCAACTGAATGCTGCGATTCACAGTGGGGACTATATATATGGCGCCGATAAAACAATGCAGCTTTCATAACCACTATAACAAATAATAGCTTCTCTCAGACAGAAGAATAAGAGAAATCAAAAGCGTAATCAAATCAATACTTATGGCTGATTAGGTCACAACAGCCAGTTCCCCGTGAAATCCAGTGCATATATTTAGTTACATAGGCATTATTTTCAATCCCTCAACCTTATGCTATATCAATAACTTTCATCTAAATTGTGCAGGCACACAACAGGGATAAAACATTGAAATCTTCTTGTGTCTGTAAGCAGAATATATGCTTGTGAGTTGATGGACACCAGCACTGCAATGAGTTACTTTTAACCTCAGGGTTACTGTAGTAGCTATGCTTCACCAAGATGACACAAATTACTCATCTGTCTGCCACTGCATTTTTACTCCCTGATTATCAGTACCTCATCTCTATTTTGCAGGTTAAAAAGAGTTCATTTAAGAATGTGCAGCCTTAACTGAGGCTGACATGATTACAAGAGCACACGGGTATTAGTAAAGTCCAACATTTTATTGATGAGGAAGAGCACTAAATACCTCTGAATATGTTTGTTTACATCACTGATGTAAACACTGTTTTTCCTCTACACACACAAACACACACATGGACATTTATATTTAGCTTTTTTTTTTCAGTAGTCAGCACCATGGTACACATTAAACAGAGACATTAGCCATATGAGATGACATACAATATTTGTTATTTATTCAATTCTAGGAGATGCAAATTTTAAAAAAGTTTCTAAAAATGTTCTGATGAAAGCCTGTTTTCCAAAGTTTAAATGAGGATATTGCTTTCCTATCTTTAAATGCGATGACATCATATTACTGCCTCTTGTTTTAATTAGGGCCCCCTCTCAGTTGCATCATTTTTAAAAACTTTTCATTGATTTGCTTTTCATACCTTTCAAAATGATTGGCATGGATATTAATTGAGCCCATACCATAAGTGATTGTGTCAGCGCTAATTTGTCTCAGCTTAAGGGCAGGTTGGCAACACCCCAGTGCGTGCAGCGCATGTACACACGTGCACCACAGTACATGCAGCCGCCATAGAACACACACAGGTTAAACCTGTTGTCATCATATCCATGGTGGCACAGTGTACCGAGGGGAAGATAAACAGTGGTTTTATCCCAATGCACACATAGTAACGATACATATCGTCTACCTGCTGTATAGTTGGCTCCAACAGGGAGCACTTGAAAATGAACTGACCTCACTTTTAGGTCAGTTATGTGTCATGTGTGTTCATTTCAACATGTCTTTTACAAAAATTCTGTTTTTCTCCTTACAGTAATTTAGCAAGCATTATCTTCCGTAAGAACTTTTAAATAAGCATACAATTTATTTGCACTGCTGCATGTTGGTGAAAAAACATTATGCTCTCTACTTTTGGAGTACAAAAGCAGACTGGGAGAGAGAGGGCGCCCATTGTATATGAGTTCTGGTGTAGTGTGGACAATAGGGTGGAGAGGAAAAAAACACACTTGTTTACAGATAAACTGGTTTGGACAGGAAGCCAGTAAGGAGGAGTTTGTTAAACAGGCATGTGGAGAGGCAGGGATGAGCCAGCAAAAACACCACTGTGACCATAGGAAGATCATGATGCAGTACTCATCGCTCATCATAGTGTGCACATTCATGTCCACAATGCTCTTATGCAATCCTTCCAGCTCTGCAACCAAGTATACTAAGAAGTACATTTTAAAGCAACCTTTTTCCCTAAACCCCCACCCAAAAAAAGAAAACATGAAAGAAAAAGTACATTTTCCTTATGTTTCGCTACAAAAATGAGCCAGACACTTGTGGGCCTGTGGTAGCAGCACCAAAAACAGCAGCTAAGCTAGGCTCTAGTGAATACTATACAGTTCATCCTGCATTGTGTCACCGTCACATGAGCACACACTGCCTTCCATTAAGCAGGAGATCCTTATGACTCACGAAAACACAAGTCACATGTTACTACACAAATGAACCATGCTACTCAGATGGCTCGGTTATCCACAGCAGCGTTTTTTCTCTCTCTCTCTCTCTCTCTTTTTTTTTTTTTTTGCAGGCCTAAATGAAATCACATCATAATGCATCTCTTCATTAGGTGGGTTGAGGCAGAGTAGGGCTCTCCCTTGTCTTCTGGTAGAGGAGCTGAACAAGAGCCACAGTGTCATGTATCATGCTGTTTGGCCACAGCGGCCTAACCCGGCTGCAAAGTTGCCATGCTGGGGTAGTTTTAGTTCAGTGTAATTTGATTTCATGTTAGATGACTTGCGTGCATGGTTGGCTGTTACACTCAGCTACCTCCCATTCTGAGAGTTTTACACTTGGTTCTCTCTTCTCCTGTTTGACTGAAAAGGCGGCCTTTTCACGCCATCGCCGGTCACGGTCCGGCATGACATCAAACAGCAGAGAAATACCGCCAAGACAAAATTCTCCCTCATTACTTGACACAGAAATATCATAAAAGACACTCAGAAAAAACAGAAAAGGATCAAAAAGACTGACGGGTCAATTTGAAGAAGGATCGACCTGTATTCCACCGAAAGCCAATTTACAACATCAGCGGGTGACCTCACATGTTTTCCATCTCTTTTCTTCCTCTTCAAGTTCAACTTTCAGACACACCAACCGAAGTGAGACCAAGTTATAGCCTCCAACTATTCATAAATAAAGCAGAGAAATACTTACTTATCTTTTTGTAAATACCAGTCTGTTATTTGAAGACCTCCAGACTACACACCAAATAAAAAAAACTTTCTAAACTGCACAGTGGATCGAAGTAGAAATTGTTGCTTTGTCTCGCTCTGCTTTGATTTTATTGATATTTGAAATCATCTATTTGAAATAATCTTTCAAATGCAACTTTCAGGAAGATTTTGAGAATAGGAGGAATCTGTATGAGTAGTCTTTTTCCTAAGTGAACTAACTGACCTGTACGTATCGAAGCATCGGCTGCGATAGGAGCTGTTCAAATACTCTGAATGCACAAAGAAAAGAGCCACGTTATGGTCTCCTTTAAGGTTTGAAACATCGGGCTGTCCTTTAGGAAAGATAGGAGATCACCCACCATTCTTTGCACATGCATTTTTTATAGTGGTGTTACGATATTTTATTCAAACTGTTATTCATGTATAAAAATATGGGAACGGGAAGTCTGATAGGACTATATCTACACTTCAGTTTTTTCTTTTCCACACTAAATCCTTAAGTCATCTCTCCTTTTCTTCTGAATAACCAACCAGACCTAAGATCTTCTATCCCATCACTCTCTCTCAGGCTCTTCTGGGCAAACGAAGTAAATAAACCAAATAAAATCGCTAAAAGACTATAAGCTAACTATATTAACGTGGCCTATTCCCCCGTCTCGGTCTCTAGAGAACACAATAAACGCCACAGAGTACTCCATCCTACAGAGACTCTCCATTGATGTCTCCTCAGCTCCCCTCCCCCCCTAAGACATCTGTAGCAGCTGCCCCCTTGTGCTCCTGTCAGCAGGGCAGAGCGTGTGTGTTTGTATGTGTCTATGCACTGTTTGAGGTGGGGTAGGCTGGGAGGTTAGTGTGGGGCGTGTAGTGACAACCCCTCCCTTTTGGAAGGGTCTGGCCCGCACACTTGTGGGACATCGCATTTATCAATGACTAATAGTCACTAGCAGGTCATCCTGAAAACACAACAGCGACCTATGACCTCTTTTTAGCACAAAGCCTGCGAAATGGTCACATTAACCCCTCGGGCACGGCAAAAAAAAAAAAAGGAAAGAAAAAAAGGTCCTACATATCTTTACATGTCATTCAGTGTGTGAAATCATTTAAAAGTTTTGCTACTTATTTTGCGCTCTGACAAACTTTGCCTTAAAAATTAAACAAAAAAACAATCCCATGACATAAATTGTTTAGCTTAAAGTGAAAGTGGGAAAAAAAAGGCTTTTATTGCCAGAGTCCTGCTAAACACTATCACATGCCTGGACAGAAAGTTCAGATGTTACAGTACAAGAAGCCCTTTTTTACTTCGTCTCTCCATAATCTTACACACATTCTCACACATAGAAATCAAATTAAGTGGGCATAATTCATGGAGTAGGCTGAGGCTACATAACTTACAAGGGACAATTAAAGTTGAAGAACTCCACAACAACCACTAGTTTCAAAGGCAGAGGAGAAGAAAAGTGTTCAGTTATAGGAAAGAAAGGCAAGACTGTATAGAAGAATGAGCTAAATGTCCACAGTCGACACAAAAACAGCTGCATGGGCTTCAAAAAGGCAGAGCCATAACCTCATTTTTCTTTTGTTAAAGCGTGGGAAATATATTTATCTTTTTAACCCTCTAAGAAATTTAACTCTGACTGCACCAGTATGGAATCCTATGCCAAAAAGCCCAAGGATGCTTGGTGTGACGCATGAAAGACCTGACTAATAACCTGAGTGGCATGCATTTTTTGCATCCACGGTGAGGCTGCCGGAGCCCTTGCTGGTGAGTAAAATAATGAGGCCAGTTTTCCGTTCCAAAGAAAGATCTTTTGAGATAGGTTTAAATCCCCTAACAAAACATGATTCATGTTGCTTCCTGGTCTAGTAGTATTTTTTCTTATCTTGAGTGAGTTGTCCACACCCCTCATTTTTTCTTTATTGAGGCAGACTGCTAAGAGGGATTACTCGGGCTAAACACAAACAACATCTAATCCCAGGCCACCAGCGTTACCTTGAAAAAACAAAGTATTTGAAGGCCGGCGACTGTACTTTTTCTTTCCTGGAGTCGACGAACGACGATAGGTTTTGAGGGTGACAGTGCTGTTAAGGAAAATAGCTGATACACCACATGTCACAACTAAAACCAGATAGAAAAACAATACATGTACGCATGCAACCTGACGAAAACTAAGACATTTAAGGACCGAATTGTAGTCTCAGGAATTTTTGCTAATAATCTTACATCCACCCATGCATTTCCTATACCACATAGTCCACATAGAAGGGGGGCGGGGGTTGGAGCCTATCACAGCTGTCATTGGACGGGTTGGGGTACACCCTGGAAAAGTCGGCAGTTCAACACAAGGGCACACAGAGGCAAGTCAGAGTCCTCAATTAACCCAACATGCAGGTTTTTGGACAGCGGGACTGAGGACGGCTGAGTACCCGAGTGGAACTCACGCATACATTGGGAGAACACACAAACTTCTCACGGAGAGGTCCCCGGGCCCCAGGGAACCTTTGGAAATGCGTGTACACCGAAGCTGACGGTGTTTAAAATGTAACCGGTAACATGTAGCAAAAGCACGCCACCGGACTGCCCCGAGAAGACTTCTGATTGACATTTTGTTTCTTTGCTGGTTCTGCCGTGTTTTCAGTTTCTTTTTCCATCACTTAACTGGAGCTTAGCTGTGTGTAGGCAAAGACATGTGACCGTATTTCCAACGAATTCCAACAACCACGCAATTCAATTCGACACTCAAGAGCTGAAAACTACAAACTTCAGCATCTTGAAAATCTCATGCTTGCCTGCATGTGGCAGCCAGAGATAATTCAACAGGAGATTAATACCTTAAAAGCGCTCTAAGTCTGCCTGTCGGATGGTTGATAGTTCAGTCCCTGGCTTTCGTAGACCACATGTTGAAGAGCCCATGGGTTTAGACACGGAACCCTCTTCATGGCTCTGCATACAGGCCACAGTACAGGCTGAAAAGCTATAAGATGAGAGGCACTTTGAATAGTCCACAAGAAGGCATCACGGTTTTTAGACAAAGCCGCAGTTAACACACGTAGATGGATGTTCCATTCTTAATGTTCAAGTCTAAAAAAGCAGATAAAAACAGGACTGTCATAATAAAAGCACGTGCAACACGTACACAAAATGTACAATGCCCTTCATCCTTTTCCGAAGCTCCCGCCCTCATTAAAAGCTTGCCAACAGTGGAGCTGTAAACTCCGAGCTCATACTTCCATCTGCATTCATTTTTTCACTGCGCCCATCTCCAAACTGTCTGAGGCGAACAACAAATGAAAAATAAATTATTTTATTGTAAGAAATGGACATGTGATTAGGAAAACAGTAATGCAATGTGGGAGTTTCTGCGTCTAAAAAGGTCTGTGGGCCTTCCACCTGGAGAGCCGCCTCGTTTAAAATGCTTTTTGATACACTCTGTCTGTCTAATGTCGCAACTTTGCAGACGCCTGCTTAAGTTTTACTCTGATGTGGTTGAACAAATGTGCACAACAGAAGCTTCAGGTCCTTTAGCAACACTGAAGGAGCTGAAGGCTGAGAACAAGAGACAGATCATCTTTTTGTTGATATTGGATGACTCAATGCAGTCGCATAACAGATAGCGTAATGCCTACACTGGTCAACAGCATGAAAGGTCGCAGTTTCTGAATAAAAGTTCCAAAAATGGCTTTACAAGTGCATGCCTTTGAGCTCCGAAACTGTACCATACGTACGATTTCCATTATGTTAAACCGTCATTCATGCACAGAAAATGGGAAAATAACCTCAGTTTATTTTTAAGAATACAAAGATGTTACTTGAAAAAAAATTTCTTTGCCAATTGCAACTAGTTATTGTTTCCCATAACATGAAACTGTCACAAACATCAGCGTGTTCGGTAGTGCTCATGCAGAGGTGGCAGAGGATGAGCCGTGGCACTGCAAACCAAAATGCCACAAAAGAAGCTTCAATCCTGTTCTACAAAGGTAACGTACAATACCCCAAAAATATGTTTTATGACAGGTTTCTTGTACATTAAATTTAACTGTGAAACGGTATAATTTGTTAATTTATCACAATCTTTTCCTCTGCAATTGACACCACGTACATTTTGGGTGTGTAGATAGGTGTACCCACCTTACAATTCTACCTAAACAGTACTGGATAATACGGCGCTGCAGCGGGACTGCATTAAAAAATAAACTGTCAAAAATCTGTGGATTTGATAGGAATAAAACTGTATTTTATTTACAAGTGTAAACTAGCCTGGTATCACTGGAGCTGCTTAGTTTAAAAAAAAAAATATATTCTGCCTGTATGCATTCAAAATATACACCAGCCTCTCCAAGAATGCATGTTTAACATTAAAAGTGGCAAATAGGGCAATTTACATTTTCTAATGACACTAAAGGGAATAATACTCTGCTGCTATTGTAAAGACTCAGTCACTATCAGTATCAAAAGCAAAGCCAACGGCTCGAGGGAGTAAACAGCTTCTTGAAATTAGTAAAACATCAGATTTCAGCCTCCAAAGTGAAAAGTGGTCTATTCATTGTCCTGCTTCTGGACTACAAATTGAGAATTCCTGCGGAAGTCCCTCCCGCGACAGTCCGCTGTTGCACCTCGATGATGTAACCGTTTTCCAAATATAGCGTGTTGCTGAAGGCCGTGCCGCGCGCTCATTGGCCGCGGCCGCTGTCACTCGCCGTGACGTCACCGCGACCGTGTTATTATTGTAAACAGCCCGCCTGCTCTCCCACCGACGCTCTGTGCCGAGCCGACTACTCCATCCAGTCCTTTGTTCATGCAGTAAAAACACCGACGCGACAAAGCGGAGTGGCCGTCCGTCCCAAGTGCGCCTCGAAGCCCCGGAGTGAAAGTTGCACACTTCATCTTAAAAACCCGTGGCACCACAAGCACAGACAAAAAAAAAAAAAAAAAAAAAAAGAGCGCACGGCGTTCGGTTGTGAACGTGTTTGTTGATCCCCGGGACCCTGTTCTCGCAACCGGCGACCGCTCAAGGCTGCTCGGTGTCTAACGATGAGAAAACCGGCAGCCCGCGTTGATGGCTCGTGAATGCAGAACACATCTGATCAAACGGCGTGTTTCCACAATCACTTCTCCTAAACCGATACCTGGCTGTCGATAGACGGAACAAAGCTATACAGCCCCGTCCTCTGGATTGACAGTTTAGAAGAAAAAAAACCCGCCGTTGTCAATGGCACCCAAATACCACGACAAGGCTACAAACTTGTCATTTTTTAAAACACCCCTGCACACAATAAACAGATTCGGCCTGTAACTTCTTTTCGGCCTCGTCAATTGGAGAACATAAAGGGAGTTTACTTTGAGCCAAGTGTCGCAGAGGATCGAGGAGACCTACTTTTGTGTTTACGATGACTGACACCGTTCGGCAAAAACTACTCGCGAGGTCGCACGGCAAAAGTTAAAATGACTCCGGTGACTGTTTAATGGCACTTACTCGGTCGCCTGGGTGCGTTCCGGAGTGATCGACCGCATCCCTCCCGCCGGCCGCCGGTGACACCCTCACCTCGGCGTTTCCCATCCAGGCAAGTTGACAACAAGCTTCCATTCTCCGACTAAGTGCAGTTTCAGCAAAGCTTCAAGGAAGTTGTTTCTTTTGTTCCAGTATTTTTTGGTTGCGTCAATGTTGCGAAAAGGAGGGGGGGGTGGTGGTGGGGGAGGCGGAGCGGTGGATACACACAGCGACCGAGGGAGGGAGAAAAAAAAAAGAAAAAGAAGAAGAAGAGAGAAAAAAAAAGCCCATCTGAGCGCACGGGAGCTTCAGCCCGCGCGCCTGGCCGTTAACGCACACACACACACACACACAGAGCCCCTCATCCAAATCCGCGACAAAGTCGTCTCACCAGCTCAGCTCACGTGTCCGGGACGACCAGCATCCCTTCAGAGGGAAACAGACGGGCTGCGCGGCGCACAGCGCCCATACAGGTCCGACGGGCTGTTCCCGTGATCAGGCTATACTACAGGTCGGAGCGCGCACAGGCACCGCGCATTTGCATATGGGCAGCTCAGCCCAGGAGCGCGGATTCCCGCGGCAGACCCATTTAAAAAACGGCCGTTTGGTCCTAGTTTTTGGCTTCCATTAGCACCCGCAGCCGTTCACTAACGCACTTCTTGGAGAAGGAGAACGCGTGTGCAGTTTTCGCCCCTCAAACTCTCCCGGTTCCCGGCGAGTGCAGGGCGGTAAAGGAAATGCTGAGTAACCGGCTACCACCAGCAGAGAGCCCGAGCAGATGTATTAGTTCACTACGACACATAGACAATCTTTGGAATGACAATAAACCATCTTTACGACGTAAAGAATGGGCAGAATAAGAGTTTTCCCCTTTAAAATCCCATCGATCCACTACTTTAGTCAGTTTACCCCCCCCTTTCAAATGTGATAAAAAGCTATATAAAAAGTTAGCTCTTCCTTTGGCGAAGAGTTTTTCATCGAGCAAAGACCAACAGGGACAATTTGGGCACTTAGTGCTCCAGGTGAAGTGACTTCCTGTCTCCTGAACCGAGGACCCATAAGAGCACATAATGCAACAAGTCGGCTATGTGGCTGCATAAGCGCATAAGCATAAGCGGACAACTCTTTGATGCAACCACACCGTCACCGTCACCGTTCTTGGAACCGAGGGGAGGGACATCTGAGACGGCTTACTATGCAGAAATAGGATCATGTTGGTTCATCGGATAAAAGGTGAGCCCTGTTTCCCCGACGCTGTTACAGTGGCGTTGCGTCAGGAAGTTGTTGGTGTCTGTGCATTCACCCAACACGGCGCCCTCCGCCCCCCTCTCCCCCCCCTCACCTTCTCGATGAACACTTCGGATATTTTTTATGCTAAAATCAAACGCCGTCCTGCCCTCGGCTCCGACATATTTGGACCTGGCAGTGGGCTGTGAGGACGGGCGGTGACAGCATGCCTAACGCCGTGGACTGGAGAAATTGCTGCATGTGTCAGTGTGGAGGAAGTAGCCTACTGTACATTTCAAAGGCTGCAGACGGAATGAAAACAAAAAAAAGACGCGATCGTAAAAACACTTTTCTGAAGGGTGTGGAAGCTTCATCACACTTTTGTTTTTTAAAGCAGCTGGGCCTGAAACTACAGGCCTATTTGAGCTTTTCAAAAAGTCTCCCTACGCAAAGTGAAAGTAGCCTACAGCTGGGTAAGAGCAACAGAGCAAAACTGGAGGCCTGCTAATCAGCAAAAACCAGCTCCATAACAAACACACGTTGCCACAGGTTGTAGAAATTATTAAGTTAACTTGGCGTACAAGCACGTGCCTTTTTGCGTAAAAAGATCTGCACGAGCTTTGAAAAGTCCTGATTTTTCACTATGTAACAGCCTGGTGACGGTAGTTTTTTTTTTAGGGAACAGTAATGCTGTTTGTTGCAGAAAGTATGACATTTACACTCCAGTCCCCGAGCCGTGCCTACACCTTTTCAAGTTGTCGTTTATCCAAATGTGAAAGGGTGGTGCGGCGTCCACATGTGAGCCTCACGCTGATCCGCCATCAGAGAGCTTGTCAGTCAAAAAAGATTTTTGTTCTCCGCTGAGGAAAACAACTCTCACATGAAGCCATGGCTGCCATTTAAAACTACACCCCATCCTAAATGAACATGTAAAGTGTGAATTTGAACCAGTTCTACTAGGACTTCAAATACTGTGCTCAGAGAAACAGATCACGTTTTCAGTGTTTCGTGTAAAATATATGAGGATTTGGACTTGGAAATTTAAATGCCAAAGCTTAATTGATGTAAAGCCAGAATTGTTTTGTAATTGTCCATGCCTGCTATGTCAATAGATTTATTTTTTTGAGAAGAGCTGGGGTATCTGCTTTTTAAAACAACCCACTTCCACATAGGCAACTCATGAAATAAAAAACAAAAAAACAAACAAGCAAATATCTAACCGTGACGAGAAGACTTCTAAACGTTGTATTTAATAGTTTGATATGATAGTACTAATAGGCTACTAATAATGGATTCGGTTGAAAGTTGAATTTTAGTGCAATGCTGATGCCTTGATCACAGAAAAAATGTTGTAGCCTACATATAACAGAATGGTGTCAGCTGTATTTTACAAACATTGTTTTATGACTGAAGAGTTAAATGAGAGTTAAATGGCAGAGTTAAATACGAGCAATCGCGTGCGCTTCTGTGTTTGGGCGCGTCGCGCTCACAGTTATGCAGCAGAATTTGAATATTTGCCCGGTGTGTGGGCTGGTGCAGAATCAAAATGTAAAGAAGAAACAGTGTTCAGGCACAGTTATCAGATGGGCTGTGGTTCCCCTTAAAGGTCATCTGTGAAGAAAAAACTCTCGTGTTAATCATTAGAGTTTCTTTGTCTCTTTTTCTGCATAAAGACTGCGGATCGCTGATTAGTCAAGAATCGTGCGCGCAAAATACATTTTAAAGCGTCCGTCGGACACCAGTACAATGAAAACATGTAGGTGGGTCTCACTCATGAACAATATGTGACAACTCCGCATATGTTTTCATCTAAAATCAGATCGTATCTCTTAAAATTATGAATTTGATACACGAGACACCTGCTGCATCACTCGTCCAAAAAAAAAAAGAGTGTAGAAAGAAAGAATGTTTGAAAAGCACCCTAGACTGTTGCAACTTGTTTGAACTGACCCCTTCTGCCCACCGGTTTAAAAAAAAAAAAAAAAAGTTTTCTAGAAGTTCTTTTATTGGAACCATTTGTAGGAGGAAAAGTGTCCGTGCGCACCAAAGCGTTTTCAGTTGCGTTAAAGCAGGACAGATAAACACCTCACACATTTTGTTTAACCAAATTAAGATATTCATAATACGAGGAGCAACTGAAAGGTCACACTCTGTGGGAGGGGATCTATATGACTCAAAACGAAAAGCTCACCAGCGTCTGTTTGTGATTTTGTTTGTGTAGAGAGCCTGCACAATCGCGCATATGACACAGATCAGTATTCGCAGTAGCTTTACAGACAGCTGACATCTTAAGACTCGAGAGTTGTCTGATTATTTGTGAAACGAATACACTACAAATGGTGATCAAAATACACAATTTTACGTTCAGGTTTGAAAATCTAGTCCACATGAACCCTTTGCTTTCTCAAAAAAAGAAAAAAAAATCAAACGATGCACATAGGTCTTAAAGGTCTAACCACACTTTTCACCTTTTGCCATTCAAAATGAAAATGTTCTGCCAGGATGCAAACTGTCCCACTGTCAATGGTATCCTTGTCAGCTGAGGACACATCCAAGATCAATGAGGTGCACTCAATTAACCTGATGGATAAAATGCCAGAGAGGTTATGGATGGGAATGAGCTCTGCTTTTTTCTCTTCCTCTTTGTGGCTATGTTTACTGTATGTCCCGGGTAGAGTGCTCATGGGCTCAAAAGAAGACAGTTGGTGAGGCCTGTCCCCACGAAAGGGCCCAGTGTCCAGGGGCAGAACTAGGTCAACAGAGACGGCTGGTTGGTGAGTTGGAACGGTACAACTCTATCACACAACACACAGAAGAAAAAGAAAGAAAAAAAAAAGCAGGAGAAGAAATGCTTCCTGTCTGTTGAGGGATAATGAGAGACTCTTTGACCTATTTGTCCCCTTGAACAAACTGTTAGCCATGTCTTTTGGAATAGGCTGAGGCTGTGCAGCGCCAAAAAGGGCCAAAAGTCCTCCCCGCTATGTCTCTGTCACCGCTTACACTGAAACATGCTAAATGGGCAGAAACTGTCAATTAGGGTACAGTAGGTTGTGTCTATAACTCCTTTTTTAAGTTGTATTTAGACTTTTTTTGTTACACAGCAGTGCATGTGGTACATTGGAGAGACCTAAGAGAAAAAGAATAAGAAGACCAAAAGGCACCACAGTACTGGAATGAATAAACGGTTGTGCATGTAATGATGAGCAATTATTTTGTAGTCCATGAAAGAAACTTTACTGAAATACTTTGCAAAAGGTCTGCAGAATCCACAGCCGACGCCTATTTGCACTCTGGAACTGTCATCTGGCACCGTGATTATTCATGTTCCCTCACTAAGGGCTCGTTGCCTTAAAAGCCATCAGTAAAATATTCATAGGAAAATGTACTTGTATCTCCCAAAAAAACTGCTAATAAAGAGGCAATCTAGGCAAACAGGCCTTATATGAAACTAAAAACAGGAGAGTCCCCTTTAAATGTGAACGCCATGGTACCGAGATACATAACCAACCAAGTCAAATACTTATCTTAAATCTTTTCATTTGTTTCATAATGCGGATAGCCATAACCTAAACCGGGGGGACAGGACTTCAAATGCATGAGGACTTTGGATAAAAGGTGTCCCATATAAACTGTACTGCTGTTCATAATGATAAGTTCCCTGTCCTACCCTGCGTAGTTAGTCAACACAATAAGAATCAACAGGTAACTTAGCGACCCAAAGTAAACACAATTTCTGTCCGGAAAAAAAAGTGAAGACAATAGCTTGCAGCAGCAGTACAGGCCGACATTTGCTCACGGTGGCTGATGCACTTCAACCCAACTTACCTTAAAAACACGTCAGAGAGAGAGATTGTAGCCCTCGGCTGCATCCCATTTCCTCCTTCATTCTCACTTGAGAGCAAGACCAAGGCTCTATTTACATTTGCAACAGTAAATGTGTGCGTGAGTGATAAAGGCGCAGAGAGAAAGCACACGGAAGTGACCAAACACATCAACAGTTGGAGGGTTTCAGTTGGTGCCTCATGAGTGAGGCCTATGACTAAGATCAGAGAGGAGTAGGAGGGTGCCTGTGCCAATGTTGCCATACCAATTCCGCTGGGGGGAGAAAAAAGGTAGGAGCAAGCGGGTGGTGATTGGATCAGGCATGGACACGCCAAATAGGCCCAGAAATAGTCAACACGCACGGGGTGGGATGCAGCTCAGTAAAACATCTCAGTTTAGGAGAACACTGAAACTAAAAGAGGCCGTGAGTGAGACTTAAGAGCGTGGTTCGTATGTTATGTGCAGTGTGTGTGTGTTAATGCCTCTCTGTGGTTGTGAATTATCAACTTATTGTGCTCACGGGAGGGCCTGCGAAACACATGCTCTCGTTTTTCAGTAGCCAGCCCCAGGATAGCATGCAAGTAGTCATCTCAGCAGAACTCACCATGAAGTGAAGGAGAAGTAAGAAGTGAATTCTTTCGCTTCCTTTTCCATGTTCCAAAAGCATCTTGTTTGATATCTTAGTTGACCGGTTTACAGCGATAAACTTCTGCCTTTTTGAGTAATAAAATCCTGACGTGATGAGGCTCTGAGGCCTGTGCCCTTTCCCATTCACTCTGGTCTTTATTAATATATGGCTGTGAGTAATAACCCTTCCAAGAATAGGAATTCAACGTGACAGAGAGAGGAAAAAAGATTCCCCTCAGATTCATCTCTGCTGGTTATTTTGTTTGTTTTCCTCGGACCAGTTTTTCATTTATTTATTTTTTGCTCCATTGTGTGGTCTCACACCCTCACATCACGAAGAGCCCTCCCTCATTCCCTTTCCTATCTCTCATCCCTGCTCCGCTCTGTCCCACACTACGTGCCTCTCTATTTATACTGTTGAGTCAGTTTGCCACTGACAGCACTGAGTGATAAGGAAGATTGAATCATCATGTATTAGAAACTCAAGCTTTTTTTCTTTTTCTTCTTCTATCAATACTCCCCTGAAGGGAAACACGGAGTGTTACTGGCAGTTCATTAAAAGGTTCAGAGATAAGGCCAGCTATGAGGGAAATTAGCCACGATGGTAACGGACGTTTCTAAACAGACACATTCACAGAGAGCACGTCGGCGTGCTCCCGGTGGAGAGCCCTCAGCATCGGCAGTGACTCCAGAGAAGGAGAGGTGTAACACTCCAGCAGGATGCTGGTCCGTAGGTGTCTGGTTTCAGATGGCAGGCGTGCTGGGAGCACAGTGTGGAGCACAGCACAGCCAAGTGGACGACAATGGAACACGCAGAGACACAGGTGTCCCCACCTCGAACCCAGCGTGAGACCGAGGGGGTTTTCGTTTGTGCACCAAACCTCACGGGCGCACTGGTGTTAAATCTGTCGCCGGGCTCTCCCGCCGTACCTGTGCCTCCGCCTCTGCCGTCCACTCCCTCATGCAGATTATGTCTTCACGTGTGTGCTTGTATTAGCTCTCTGGTATCGATTCACTTTTACTCTAAACTGCACTTTAGCAGCACTCATGCATACCCCCCCCCCCCCCCCCCTGAGGATGACAACACCTGCAAATGGAGATTGGAAGAGTGGTACTCCTTGAATGGAGACAAACATTGTGGAGTAAAAAACTGAAAGAGGAAGCCGGACTTGCAGGAGATGAAAGATGGAAACGGAGATCACAGCCGCCGTGTCTCCCACCGTCTCCATTCCCGTTCCCCCAGTACTTTATTTACAAATCTCTCTCGCAGTCTCCTTCTTGTTCTCTCCCTTTAACTCACTGGAGGATGCTAACCCATCAGGTCCCTTGGCTCCCCTCCATGGGATGATGTCATTTCAGATGACATCACCATGCAGTGTATGTGTGTTTGTGCTATGTGTATGAGTACGTGTGCTCCCAACCCCCCCCCCCCCCACACCTCCTTACACATACTCCTCCCCCTACTCCTTGTCCTCCCTCTTGCAGCTCTGCTTCTTTCCTCTGTGGAAAGGTGCTGCTTGACACACACCCGTCACACGCTCAGACTTTTGGCCAAACGGCCGCGCTCGCACAGGCGCTCACAGGGAGCGGGGTCAAGGAGAAGGAGAGGAGCAGACACGGGCTAGCCAGGAAGGCAAAACACACACACAGACACAAAAGAAGGAGGCGAGGTAATGTTTAGAGTGGTAGTGGCGTGATGTGAGGGCAGGGAGAGGAGTGTGGAGGTGTGGCGAGGGCTCAGGAAGGAGATCGGCTCCGAGGGGCGAGTCAGTTTAATTACACAACATTGCTGCTACTATAACACCACAAAGCCCAGGCATAAACTGTCATTAAGATAAAAAAAAAAGTCTTACACGGAGGAGTGCCACAGACTGTCTGAATTCCTCTTGGCTCTATTGTCTGTTGTTAACACAGTTATAAATATATGAAGCCTTAACAGCCTGGTTCAAATTTCTGGTAAACAAACATGCTTAAAGGAATAAAACAGCATTTTGGGAAATGGGCTTATTTACTCTTTATTTACTCTCTGCCATGAGCTAATCGTGCATTCTATTAGAACAGAGAATATGGAATTTGTACATTCGCAGTGTAATATTTCATCCCTCAAAGGTAGGTTTCTGCCTCTAAAGGCTGTGGGCATAAAATATTATGGTAAAAGCTGAAGCTGATATATAGTTTACAGGCACTTCTGTTTGTGCCTCATAAAATCACTCTTGCACACAAAAGCATCCAACTGACAGGCTGTTCATGAACTTGTAGTTGTTTTTTATATGTGTTGTGCGGCATAATTCTTTTTTTTACCAACTAGTATTGCCAATAGTAAATATTCTGTGGACTGGCTGAACACTTCTGAACAACTTTGGCTTGATGAGCTGGAACGTGGTCAGTTTATATTACATGCTTTTCCCAGCTCTGCCATCGAATTTGCCAGGAATTTAAAACGCACTATAACTTGTTACTGTCCGAAGGTAACGTTAGTTTGCGGCTACATACTCGGCTCAGTTGAGAGTATAGATCCTCTCAAAAGTTCCCCAGCAAGAGATATAATATGAAATCTCTGTAATCCAGTTTAAAAAGAAACGTGTCAAAAGTAAATATAAACATGTCTGCTATGTTAAAACCTGGTTAAATTGTCTAAGAAAATAATATACATGATATTTTTGTCCTTTGGACAACAGGACAATCTATTAGGAATGGAAACATATTTCCCTCCAGCAGTTTGCAACTGTAATACTAACAGGAACTGACATAAAGTGAATGTAATTAGGTTTTCCCTTACCTTATTCAAATTACCAGCATGCCTGATAATAAGAAAGCATTTTATCCATCTGTCCATACATTTTCTGTACCTACTTAATCTTATTCAGAGTTCAATGAGAGTTGGACCATATCTAAGCTACCATTAGATCAGGCTCTATGTAATCTGAAGATGTATATTCATATCTCTTAAGAACATATTGAATAGCTGTAGTTTGAATATTACAACCTGAATTTACAGTTCAGTCAGCAAGGTTGTATGCACTAATCTTTCTATAAACTCAAGGGAAAAAATCTATTTGCTTAGTCTTTAGTCTTAGTTTAACCTTGGCCCACAATATTCAAGATGAGTGCTCCATGTATATGAACAGTAAATAGTTAGAGGTCACCTGTTTGTTGCCACATTTGTCTGTTTGTGAGTGATTAAATGAGCAACACATATCAATTTCCAGTTTACAGTCTACTGCCAGTTAGCTTAACATATGGTGGAAAATCAGATTATTTACCTCAGCGGTAGGTAAGTTAGAACAAGTAAGTTGCTTTGTCCAAAACACACATTATTATTATTAAGCCTGTTTAATCTATGGAGAGAGATGACCATCACGTTTCATTGCATTATTTACTATAAAAAGGGTTTCTCAAGAATAAAACCTATTGTCTGTGGAGAGAACACCCTGGACTATCCAGTGATTTGTGATTTTATTTAATTCACAAAATGAAACAGATTACCAAAGCTGTCCCACATATAAGGGAAACAAGTGCATTTCTGGGTTTCAGGAGGTTCAACCATACAACAGGTTAAAGGGTGTGGATTATATCCAAAGAAATAACTATTTAAACTACACAGAACTACCTAAAAAGAGGCTAAACATGCAACTCAAGGTAAGCAGATACACAACCAATGCAATAAAATTACTGTTGTGAAAAGAGATATCAATCTAAAGACAGGCCCAGTCCACAACCCGAAGGGCCCAAATGATCTACTATTTATCTCCCAAAGACTCCTGGATGCCCTCAGATGTTTTTGCCCACAACATAGAAGGACCTACTCACTATCATTCAAATAGTCATAATGTTATGCCTGATTTACCATTGGCTACCAGGAGGCCCAGCCATCAGTGTAACACAATGCTTTGATTTTCTTTCAAAGACAGTCCTGGAGCAACGTACAGAATTTACGGTTCCTACAAATGAACTTGATACACTTCTGTAAAAGAAGTAAAAGGCTCTTAATTTTTCTGCGCTCATCGCTGACATCATAATCTGAGGGTTGTTGCATCTTTTTACAGTTCAGCTTCTTCTTGTATACTGCTGACAATGGCAATGGCCTCAAATTTATGCCTCGACTAATTTGCTGCGAAGATCTTCTCACTCACGTCTGTCATACTAGTCTCTGTGCAACAGAGGCACGCCCACACTGAAACACGCCGGGGTTTTATTGAGCACAGTTGGCACTGTCTGAACCAATGATGTCATCCTGGTCTATGGGCCAGCAGTACGGGGATCAGCAAGTTTCTGAAATGAGAAACGATGAGGATCGGCGTAGTGCGTTCTACTACTGAAGTCAGTCGGGGAGAAAGGTGGAGCTGCAGCATGTTTCGTGTGTTTTTTCTTCTCTGTCAAAAGGGACAATAGTGAGAGCTTTGCAGATTGTGCCCACAAAGCTGGTCTCAAATTACATGTTGGAGGTCTTAAAATATTGAGGCAAGGTTGGAGGTTTTCATGTTTTGATAAGTGGTTTTACAATATGGTCGTGAGATCTGTTGTTTTCAGCTTGGGACTGTAGCATAGCATGATTATAATCATCGGTTTGAAGCAATAACAGGCTCGTTTTAGAGGTATGTGTGTGTGCGCACTGAGGAGGGGATTTCATTATGAGTCTCATGACTGCATTGTGTGGTCCGAGGCTTTGGTCATGGCGTTCACCCGTCTGTCCCATGAGTGCAGGCCAAGGCCCCCGTCACCTCCACCTGCTCCAGCCTCCAGAGGGGACCGGGACTAAATTTAGACCAGTAAGGAAGCTCGAGTGTGGACACAAGGTGGGATAGAGGTCCTCCAGATTGTTGGAAAACTGGGAACCTCATTTTTGTGCCAAGCATAGAGGGAGGGTAGTTTACATGGAGGGAGGGTGTGGGTAAGACAACACACTGCCTTCAAGAGCTCTAGGTACATGTAGAATATCATTTTGAAAACATCATGAATTTTTCCTGCAATGGTCAAAAGCCAAGATAATGTAAGGTAAAACATTCAGACTTTTGCTTTTTAAAGAAATAAAATTGGCAAAAGTATTCATTGAAATCGCAATAAATGAAAAGACAAAAATGTTATGAAATTCTTACCTTTTTCCTCACCCTGACAAACTGTAAAACTTGCACCCCTTTTTTTTTTTACTCCACCATCATGTTTAAACACATTCAATGGTAAGTAGTGCTGAGTTGATGTTGCTATAATTAATACACTTGCATGGGTTGTTAATATGACAAAGTATAGAATGATGTTAACGGTAAGCTTAAGGTCCTTAATATGATGTTCTTTTCCTTTTACTTTTGGAAGACGAAACTGAATGAGGAACGACACATGAAGCTTAATTGTGTTTCAGATGGAAAACTGATAGGATTTAGTCTTTGCTATGCTCACTGAACAATGGAATATATAAAAAAAAACATGCTTTATCTACTATTTTTTGCACATACAAACACCATGGAAATGTTGGCTAAAAGAGACTTGAGGACATTTATCTAAAAAGACACAAGCTGACAGACGTGATAATTTGCAGTTGATCCCATTGCTCAGCAGACTTTAAACACTAAGAACTCTGTAATTCTAAAAGCATGTTTCTATAATGGCAAAACACTTTTAGTTTAAAAGATGCTAACAAGACTTACCAAACCAAAACAGTTTTTCTTTTGCCATGGACCTCATTTCTATAAAAAACGAATGTATTGTAAAGAAAAGCTACACATTGGTCATTACACATTGAAATGCATCATGCCGTTTCTATTAGCTTATCAGTGTCATAGCGTCAACATTGCATGAGTGAAGCATTCCCATTCTTGGACTGTATGAGAAAATATTCTTCTCCACTGTAGATCATTTTCCGTGTAAGTACAGATGAATAAACTGCAAAGACATCTTTAAATGCTGATTTAGCTTTTTAGATGGCAGTGAGCATAAAAAAACATATTGTGTTTTAGCGCAGCTTAGAAACGCTTTAAATAACTACAAGTTGACACAGTCAAAATGGGTCAATTCTAAATTACAGTCAGTCTGACTAAAGAATAAAAATAATAGTGGAATGAGAGCAGCTTTGTTGGGAATTCTTCTTAATCTATAGTCTAATTTAGGCCTCTTTTACTCCTGTGGAGCGTACACATGCGCAAGTGATTTAAATGCCACCCACATCATCTGGGTGATGGTCAGTTTTGGTTGGGCTCACACAGTATCTTTTTCAGTCCAATTTCATGTCAGCATGATAGAAGTTTATTTTTCAAATAACCACGTTGAAAGACAGAAAGACAACTTCCAAATGCTGAAAAACACAACGTAAACACAGCAGCCTGTATTTGTGTAATACAGGCCTTTAAACGACTGACTTATCTGTTGGTCTTCAGTTTCTTCACTCCACACAGCTGGGCTGTTCTGAAAAGTTTGTTTTGGAGGAACAAGGATAGCAAACAGAAAGAGATTGTGGGTGACATGTTTAGTTAACATACATGCTTTTGCACTAAATTGGATCTGTGGTGTAAATACTGTAAATTTGATTTCATATAATTATTCTGATAAATTCTGGTGTTTGCTGTCTTCATAGGCCTCTCCAACTGGGATGGAAAAGTCATTTAGATTAGTTTTTGACTATTTTACAAAGATTGCCATTAAAACCACAAAGTGAAGTAAGTTTTTCTTATGTGTGCAAAAGCTGAAAACGGCACTCAATAGAAGCATTAAATCGATAGGAATATACCCTTACTGGAATGTCTAGATAAATGTTCTCCCTGGTTTGCAGAGGCAACCTTATTTCACATCAATTACAAAAGGAACAAGAGATCATCTAAATATACTGTAAACTGTAAAAGTGTGGAGCTGCAAAATTGATTTGATGATAATTCTTCACTGGGTGGAGGGCTCTGACCAGGGAGTCGGCGCAAACTGAGACGTGAACTCAAGACTAAATGTCTCTGTTTCTTGTCGTTTTTTAAACTAAAAAGTTGGACACAGAGTGTGCACAAACACAAAAAACCTTTTGAATACACTCGCAGAAGAGCGTTTGCACTCCTGCCTTGCATGCACCTGTTTGTCCTATATGGATCATGCAGTTCTCCCTTAAACAGGAGGTAAAGCACAAAGAATGTCCACCTGTGCGTGGGAGGTGAACAAATTTACGTGTGTGTGTGCGTGTGTGTTTGTGTGCATGAGTTCTTGACAAATACTGAGGGAGACCATAAAAGAGGGATGGGTGTATCAGCTCTGGATGACTTGAATGAATTTCCCTGTTTAAATACACCCTATTAACTCCATTTTCTGGCCTTCAGCCGATCTTTGTCCACCCTTCGAACTCCGGTCACCCCCCCCTTTGCCAGTCGTCACCCGCCCTTCACCCCGTGGGCCCAAATGTCGGCCTAACACTGACATGTTTTGGGTCATTTAATCTGATGGGATCTCCTGGGAGAAATTAACATGTGCAAAAGAAAAGTCCACAGTTTTAAAAGCTCAGTGTTTCCAATTTGCCGCCACATGCTTCAAATTAGCTACGTATTTACGAAGGTCAGGGACTGGGCAAAGCGCCCGAGGGGAGCCTGTGCAGGAGGGTTGCAAAAAAAAACAAAAAAAGTGCAAGAAGCAAGTTTAGCCTAATTGTAGTCCGCAGCTGCGACCATAATTATTTAATTATTTAGTTCAGCCGATGTAATCGAATGCACAGAAGCAGAACAGTTTCAATAAATGATTGTCTGCTCAGTGTAGAGGTTTAATAAAAATCCAAAAGTCTTAACATGCACACTGCTGTTTTTTCTTTTAAAGATCCTGTTTCTCTGCTTAATTAGGTTTACATTAAACCTTTTTTTAACTACACATTAACATGTAATTTAGAAATGCACCTCTTTCTAAGTGGTATTTTAAAATGAAGGGAAAGCGATTACAGTAAAAGAATCAGAGGCCGCTTTTATTCCTTGCAAAGCAGAATATGAAAATCTGAGGCCTGGCTTCTGTCAGGAACCTTAAGGATTGTTATTAGTCACTTTGGTTTTGCAGACTTGTTTTATTTGTTCTGAGGCCAAATGACATCCTTATCGCATCTGTTGTGTGTTTGTCTTGTTTGTATCACGACTCGGCCTTGGGTGAGGCTTCTTAAACGCGTGCGTCTCAGCGAGTACGCCTGCCAGTCTGTGTGTGCGTGTGCATGTGTGTCCGAGCACACGCTTTCAGAACCTGTGTGTGTGCAGCCAAGCCTAAAAGCATTTAGGCAGGAATGGGAGAGGGTCTGGAATCCTGGGATGACATCATTATCCATGATGTCATTTCTGCAGGGTGACTTTGGCACATGCAATTGCTTGGGTGAGGTCACACTTTCACTTCTAACTCCCTGTAATTGACAATGAAACAGCGGGTCACCACTGCACATTGAGCCATGTCAAATTTAGCGGCCAATTAGGAAGTCAGAAATAACCAGAGTGCAAATAAATAATCTATATATTCAAAATGCCTCCAGTGACACCAGATGATTTGTAGGCAATTTTTCTTTTAAATTCTTTAGACAAGAACGTTGTACGGTCAGAATTTATTTAGGGATTTTCTCCACACGTTTTCACATTTAATGGCTGAGAACTGATATATTTTGTCAAGTACATATGGGATGTAGAACAGCAGAGGCTAAAATAATTAAAGACAGTTCTGGTGAATGCACTCACACAGAGGCTTTCTGTTTCTTTGAAATCAATCAGAAAGATCACTTTTAGCATAATTTTAAAAACTGTATTTGAACAATTTAGTCATTTTCTGTATGCAGTGACCTTTCAGTTTAATGTAGCAGCAGTCCCAGCTTCTTATTCAATTGGTCGATTTGATTACAAATAAACCCACTTACACATATATAAAAGAGTGTATTTAATCATTATATTAGGTTTACCTCCTGAAGTCTTTTGAGAAAATGAGCCTCTACCAGGGTATCTTGTAGTGAGATATCTTGTACCCATTATGTTGTGGAGTTGGATTTTGAAAAGCTGCTGAAAATTCTCTTTTATTTGTTTCAACTGTCTGCCTTTCTCATTCAGAATTAACCACAGAAGAGCAGAATGCAGCCAAAGCCTTGATTATTATTAAGCTCGACAGGGAATTGCTATAAATTTCCAGTGTCCTCCATTGATTCACAGTGTTTGTTAAAAAATTACTAGTAATGTACTTCTCGTGCTTAGAAATTACCGGCAAATGTAATCAATTAGCAAATGAGGAGTATATTTCGCTGGTATAACAAACAGACTTTCACTCGCAGCATGATTGTGGTGGGTTTGTAAACTGATCACAGTCCCTGTTTTAGTTAGTAATAATAGTTTAATTAAGCTTGATCAAAATACTTTCAGTGCTTGAATTTCTATGTTAATGGTACTGAATGGGAAATCTGCTTGTTAGGTTAGTTAAAATTACACAAAGTGTCATGGAAAAACTATTCAGTTTTGTGGATTTTTTTCTTTCAGAATTTGTGAAAATTTGTAATATTAGAAAAAATGTAATAAAAAGCTGACTTTCTAACACTTTGTGAATAAACTGGAACATGTTGTTAGACACTGTAGAAAAACAGAAAAACTGTAAATCTACTATGCCGTACTCTGTTAAATATCAAAACTGAGTGTTAAAACCAGCTTTGTTAACCAGGGTGTAAAGTTTCTAAAGCCATTGTTATTTCCCAGCGAAATTGTTCACAAGTTCAGAATCAGCAAACACAGAAACAATCATGGCAACGTGGAAGACGCCGGGGGTGATTTACTCAGGCCACAAAAGAGCACATCTGCAAAAAGCTTCAACCTTCAGTCATCCACTCAGTCACTCGGTTACTCATCTGGTGAGTGGTTTAGTATTGTCTGAAAGAGCGTGCGCGAATGGAAAATGAATCACATTCATGTTATGCACATCGGAGTTAAAACTCACATGGCGTCCAAGTGTCTGTTTACGGCATACCTGTAGTTCTTTGCATCAACTCTTTCCATGCTACCTTATTTTGGGCCCAGATCCATCACTTTATCACAGAGTGAACGCGCTTACGAACACACACGCTTGCAGGCGTGCACGTGGCACACATGGACAGCTTGAGGCAGGCCATCTATTCTCATTAGTACCCTGTTGCAATCGGCTGACGGTAAACTGAGCGCGTGCCAAAGTCATAAACTTGTACACCCTTCCCGCCATTACCTCATAATTATGATATCACGCGAGTGTCTCATAGTGATGACATCACACCAACAGATTCACGGTCTTGCCTTTTTAGATTACATTACACTTGGCCTGTTCATGCCAGGACCTTTATCCCTGAAAAGCCAAGGACAAAACGCAGACTGTGCGGCTGGGTCTACTCTGAAGAGTAATGACCAATTTAACTATTGAGATGAAAATGTCCGGTTACGCTATTGTCCAGCGAGAAAACCGAAGGAGATGAATGAAATCCGTCAGACAATGGTGCTGGCAAATAAGTAGGCTGTTACCTATGAGGTAGAAATTGAGCAAAAAATCTGATGTTCTATGACATTTTGCTCTTTTTTGTCATAAATAATGAAGTCATCGGTCTCACAAACCATCCATACTTTCCGGCATACAGAACGTAGATATTTGCCGACAACACACAATTTCTTAAAGTAGCTAAATGATTTTGTGTAAAATATCAATATGTTTATTGATGCGCGAGTCATAAAAGTCAGCGCCACCTTAATGTGGAGTCCTGTCAGTGCAGGTTGTTTCAGTTTCCTGAAAAATGACAGTTCTGACATAAAAGCATAGATCCATCAGGCGAACAATCTCACTAAAAGACTGGCTAGTTACTTTATGAAGTAGCCGGATCAATCCATCTTCTGAGGTAAGTTAAAGGCTGAGCATCAGCCCCTCACGGTTTTGTTGTCACTCTTTCCACCTACGACAACTTTGCGTGTCAATTGTGCTCGAGTGGATTTGGCCCCATGGAGAGCACATGGTGAAAACTAATTGGAGTCCAGCTAAATTCAAACATGGCAGCGTTGACTAGGAGTGGGATTTTTATATTTTCTGTGGTTTGACAAGACACGAAAAACAGGTTAAAGTGATTGAAGTGGTTTTTTTTTTAACACTTCAATCTTGAAGACACGAGCATTGGATAGTTTTGTCTTATGAATATGTTGGTGTGTATTGTATTTAAAAGTCTTAGTAGGGGTGTGGACACTTTGGTGTTATCTTCCACAATAGATTTATGTGGAATGAACACGATGACTTTGCTCCCAAATTGTTGCAGTATGCCTGTGAAAAATCCCGATAATCTTTTAATGGCCTGAGTTGTCAACTGTGTCATTGCGCAGCTCATAAATCTGGGACTGAGGAAAGCAGCCTTCTGCAGCTTTGGGCCCCCTTCACTGTTTTGTGTCTGAAACTGAATCCCTTCAAAGTGAAACGGCGTAAGTGGGGTTATAAAAGGAAAAGAAGGAGATGTTGGAGGGGGGGTTGTCTGCACTGCTGGTATTCAGTGGAAATTTCTGCTGTGTAGGTAATGAAAACATGGCTCAAGGTTCAGTTTTGGGTAAAAAAATAAATAAATTGCAGTTTTTGTAATATAAAAATGATTTAGTGAGCATAATACCAGACATTTCCTATTGCTGCATGTCTTCTTGTCCAGCCTCTTCATCTTAAACCCCCAACATCCTTTCATCTAATTTTTGGAGGCCTCCTCAAACAACCCATTATTTCAACATAAAAAAATCCTTATTTCTTTAGTTGGTTAATCAAATGAAAAATATGAGGATAAGCAATATGAGGATAAATAGTCTACAGTCATCAATTATGAATTTTTCACCCACACTTTGATATGAATAAAGTCGTTTTCTATTTTTATCTATTTTCTTTGCTATTCTATCTGATAAAAGAAAATCATCAGGACAGCACTCCTGAATGAATTATTAAACAATCAAATGAAGCATGGTTGCTTTTCTGGACACCAACTCTAGATGCTCGGCAAATGCCCTTTATAGCCTGATCCACGACAAAATAGAAAAACTTCTACATTTTTTTTGTCTGAAGTCTTTATTTGACTCTTTGATTAAATGTGAAGGTAAAATGGCCAAAAATACTTTTTGTACATTTACCATTTGCTATGGTGCAACATTAGAAATGATAGTGCAGTCTTCTGCTTAGTGGTGTCAAGTTTGATTTAAAGATTAATAACAGAGACATGTGAAAATTAAAAAAGGCAAGTAGCCTGACATCATTCTAATGCTGGCAAAGTCCCATGTTGATGTCACAGATGTAATCTGACACAAACGTCCCTCAAAGCACAACGTGTAAGTTGCTGTGTTGGTGAGCGAGTAAAGTGAAATATCACAGAGTTAAGTGAAAATGCAGGTGGGGGGATTTTATTTGGTGGGATGGATATCAAACATCTTCCAACATTACACCATTTAACTGCGAGCAAGCTGCATCCCTTTTTAGTGTATCATACCAGACCCACATCAGAATATGAAGTATTTACTATATGTTGGCCCACAGATCAAATCATAACAATCTTACAAACTGCCAATAAAACTGTGAGATGGATAGCTTCCTGGCGACCTCGCTACAGTGTTTCCTGCCTCTTGCCAAATGTCAGTTACGATATGCTCCTTCTTCTTGCAACCTTGACAAGGATAAAGCATATATAGAGATGCATGTACTGTATGGATGGGTGAATGGATCAATGGATGAATTTTTCACTTCAACAATTTTGAAAAACAAACAAACAAACAGATATATTGCAAGTGGTTTAAAATGAATAAAGGCTCTTTTTAAACTCAATAATGAGCTTTTCCAAAGCCGACAACATAGGTGACAAAACTTAATCTCACTGCAAGAAAAATCAAATGTCAGTAAAATAAAATTGAAACATAATCCAAAACTAGATTTGAAATACAAAAATGCATCTAAAGGGGTGGACATTTGTTTAAAATTGTTTTGAGACGTAGGTTTATCATGCTTTGAGCTGAAAATGATCATTCTCTGTTTTCACATAGGGGAAACTTTACTGTAAAAACAAGGGCTTGCAGATCATTACGATAGAATGAAATTGAAAAAAACTAAAAAAACAGATTTAATTGCTATTTTATGTTTATTGTCTGTCAATTACAAATTAAATATAAAAATACAGCATGACTAAGTTATTATAGTTGTCAGACAATTTAGCATTTGTATGGATTGTGTACACTATAAAGAAAGTTGAAAATATTCCAACCTCTGCAAATTATTCCCTCAACTATTTCTTTAAATGATGTATAATTGAGTAGTATTTACCCAAAGCTAGTATTAGTCATGCTTTGGTAATTGTTGATGAACGTTCCAAAATTTCCTGAGGGTATTGGCTTTATTATTAATTATGAGCACGGCTTTTCATTTGAAAGAAGCAGTTTCTTCCTTTCAAAGTGGATATACAGCTCACCTCAGGATTCAAATGTGGAGAGGCAATCTGGCCCACCTCTGCTCTGGGGAAAGACAAAAGAAAAACGCGGATGACAGACTACATATATAGCACTCTAAATAGAATGCAGATTAAATAGGCAAACATATTCAGATGCGCAGAAGAATGATTTACCTCTACTGTAACTGTGATGATTCAAACAGTCTCTAAAAGAGAATCATACATGGCAAACTCAAGCAAAAGGTGAGTTTACCTTTTCAATAGCTGGCTCAGTCTGTCTCCATCTATCTGTTTCCATGGACTAATAATTTTTCTTCATTTGTGCTGTGATGTTTTTGTTGTAGTGCTGCCAAAGGAAAAGTGCAACCCAACAACTGAAAATGAAAACACAAAAAGCTTCAAAAGCAGAAAGTAAAAAAATAAAAAAAAAAGCGACAAAAGCTAAATTTATTTCTGGGTTCCCATGAAGTTTCTCATTAAACCATCATCTCCTTTGGCTGCTCTGGAGTGCATATTCTGCAAACATGAGGAGAAAAATGTCAGTCACGTGAAAGCCGTCTGACATGGAGACATATGCCTTAACAGGTTTTAGCAGTAAGTGGTCAGGGAAAACTAACAAAAACACACAAAAACCTCCAGATGTGCCTTGGTCAGCCCGGCAGGGGTTCTGGTGCGCCTCCCCTCAGACCTGACCCAAACCTTTGAGAGCAGAAGTGCACAGTCCTGAAATTTTGGGGTCTCATAAATAAACAAATAAACACTTTCATTCGTAGAGTACTTATTCTAATTACAGGCTTGGTCTTGCACTGTGGAGCCTCTAATTTTTCTCTCTTTTTTTGTGCGCAGAGAGACTTGCGGAGCCGTCTGCGGCGGACGAGCAGTCGGCAGATGTAATTACCACATCATCTCTGGTCCCTGCTACGCTGGGAGAGAGTGAGACAGAGAGGGACAGCGAGAGAGAGATTGATCCTGGTAAACAATAATTAGGGTCGGGGAAGGAGTGTTGCGGGACGTCATAGGCGGAAAAGAGTAAAGATGCAACGAGAAGGAGTGAGGAGAAAGATAAAAACCGGCCCGAGAGGGTTAAATTGAAAATGACTGATAAACCCCACACAGCAGTGTTTTATGCAGGGCCGCAAATAACTCCATGAATACGCTAAGTACTTTACCCATCTCTCCAGAAGTGTCATTTGTGAGGTAGCATGTGCTGTTAAGGTCTGAATGCTGTGTGCTTGTGTATACCTCCATCAGAACTGCTCTACTGATATTCCTTTTGATTACCTGGCAAAGATGATGTTTTTCAGAAAAAAAATCTTCAATTGCTTGACCTCACTTTCTTTCTTGGAGGACAGGAGTGTTTTATGTGTGATTTCCGGGCTCGGTGGCGAGTTTGACATATAAGTGGACGGTAATCTACTCATTAAAACATTCCCTCATAACACTATTTTTATTTGTTTGATGCATCTAAATCAAACATTTGCATATTGCAACTGAAAGTGTGTAAAAGATCATAATTATTATTGTTGCCATTTCACAGTTGGTAAGTTTGGCCCCAAGCCTCAAGGGCTCTTTGAAGGCTCAACCTTTATTTCTTCAATCCCTAAAGATAACCTCCTAGAATAATTATTGACATCATGAAATTGTGTCGACGGGACTTTTGAAGGGTGCTTTCCCTGACCTTCTCTATTTCAACAGGAACAAGATGAGGAGATGTTTAATGCCCTAAATGGTCCTGGTGAGAAGAAGGAACTTTTGAAAGTGTCTCTAGTTGTGTGGTAGGGCTCGCACATTTCTGACTGGTCACATATGCCTTGGATCTAATTTTGGCTTAGTCATTCAATGCTTAATTCCCACATTAGCTCATACAGTCAATTCAGCAGCAGTTGTATTCTAGGGGAAGAAAACCTTCAAATCTAAACATTATTCTTTAGAAATATGCAACGTGAATGCAGTTGTAGCCCACATTATTGTGTCACCACACGATGTAGCCTGCTACTTTCAGACTTAAACTGACATTGCCAACTGATTTTTAGGCAGGAAAAAGATTTTAAAAATTCTCCTTGAAACCAATTAGTTCCTTCATGGACGTAATATCCAACTTAAATACCATTTATGGTGTGGCCTGGGCTTCTTGCTTTGTCTGTGACTGAACAGTTTTTTTTTTTTTTTTCATTCCCTGTCCCTCACCTATACTGATGATGCCCCATGTTGTCAACAAACCCATATTTCTAAAAAGCACTTTTGTTAGATCTGGAAACAATGGTTAAACCTGAATTTACCATACCGTGCAGCACTCTGAGTTATTAATATGGTGATATAAATCCATTTTCCACACAAGAGCACTGGCCATAGATGAAAATGCACTGCCATCTGCCTCTCTGGCAGCCTTATTTTGATAAAACTGAGACTTTGGGAAAAGAAAAAGTAATATTCCTTTCCGAAATAGTATTATAACATACAACTCCTAAAACTTGCGCTTCCCTTCTGCTGGATCCGAGGCTCGTGGCTTTTATCTCTTTCTCAGTTCCAATAATTTTTCTCAAAAATTGAATGGGAAAAGTATAGTATAAGATGCATTAAAGACAGTCCAAAGGTATTACATATACATCAGACTATCATGAAGAAATGAAAGTGATCATCACAATTAAGGTGACACCCTTTTAAAACAAGAAGAATTTAATAATTGGGAAGCTACCTGTGTCACAACACATATGATGATGTGTATGGGATTAGATATTATTTCAAATGAGACACAGAATTCACACAAGCACTTTGAAAATAAGGTCAGTCTAATGAAATTGCCTTTTATATTAGCAAATAAAAGCAATTAAATGAAGCAAGCATGAAAAACACCAAATTCTAATGTAGATTAGTCAAATACAAAGAAAGTTGAAATCATCCAAACTGTCTGGTTTTGTATCTGGACAAATACATCTTAGATAAATGTCATAAAACACAGCTTTTAAAACAGATGAAGATAAAGTTTGTTACACAGGTACTTTAGATGGATGAGCCATTTTTTATATCGGACATTTTTAACTTGTCGCAGTGGGGAAACGCTGATGTAATTAATAGCATTAATGTTGGCTCAGTTCTCTTTAGTGTCCATGACAGTAAACCAGAGTGCACAACAGCATGACCTCCCTCGAAAGAATGAAGCCAGCATAGTGCATTTCCTGCCATGACATGTAAAGATCTCTGCATGAACTATGTATACTGCAAACTTCTTTTTTTAACAGTTTTATATAAAACTAGAAGTCTGACTTGTTGAGATATTTTCAAGCTCTTCCATGCACGATTCCTTTGGGAACCAGATATTTGAAGGTCTTTTTACATTTCAGTCCTATTCTAATGCGCTTGGGTCCGCTACTCTGGCCTTCCCGCTGTGATAGTTAATGCACCCTCTGATGTGAAGCAGTTTTATATATCATACATCAAGCCCATTAGCGCAACCATTAGCCAAACCATTATATTACCATCACTGTGTTTCACAACTTGTATGAAGTTCCATCTCCAGAACTGAATCAGCAACAAACATGACTAAAGAAAAAAAACAATAAAGACACATTTTTCAAAGTGTATCCATTCAGATGAAAAGATTCCATCTGGAGGAACATTTTACTTTGGGAAAATATAGTTCTAATTTTATTATATTGTATTGTTATTACTTTTCTTTTGCATCTGAACATTTTTTTTGCTGTTTGTTCCATTGATAGTGAAGTTTTAAACATAATTTGCAATTGGCAAAAACATTTTGTAATTTTGTCTGTGAAAATACACATTTTAAAAAATCTATTTTTCGTATGCAGTGCTTTAAAATTAGTCTTTTTACATTTTAATAAAGAGAAGTCTATCTGTTGGATGTTGTAGTACAGTCTCATGGTCTGATCTAAGGTCATCCATTTCCTGAAAGAGTCATGAGATGGTCATCTCAGACTGCTGAATCAAAAGTAAAAAAGGATCATTGTACGTTCCCACATAGAGAGTTGTTATTAAAAAAAAAGTGCCAGCGTTCATCAGGGTCCATTCAAACTTTTTGCTCAGGAATGGTCCTCACTGGGTGAAATGACCCAGCCGTTCAAATTCCCTAAATACTAATGAAGGAGCTTCAGTTATTTTCTATCTTTTACAATCTCACTTAACACAGGAAACAGTGGAAAAAAGATCATTTTATTTCAGAGTGAGTAACTAACTGGGATTGAAACAGGAAAATATGAGGACAGGAGGGTTAGAGTGAGATCCCTGTAACAACACTTAATTTACTTTTGAGCCTTTTTATTTCCTTTTTAAGACTACCAGTCCTGAAAACAAAGGAGTTATTCATATTGCCTCTCATTATACAGAAAACATCTGTGTGATGGAATCTAACAAAGTAGGAATATTTTATTAGATGAAGTATCCAAAGTGTCAGAACTGCAGATCCACATCACAAAAATATATTATTAGTTTCTGAAATCTTTCCTTTCCTTAATCCAATTTTCCCAAAGTTCAAGGAATAGTATTTAGGAAAAACACATCTAACTGGACTCTCAGTACTTAGAATGCAGAGGTGTCAGGGTTCCATCTGTGACTACACACAGAGTCTAATCATGAACAACAGTGGTAGCCAGGAAAGTGGGTATTATCACAATTTTTCAAACCTGATTTAATTTTTCCTTTAAGCAAAGGATGAACACCCTTTGGTATAAACTAACACATTTGAAAGACCTCAAAAAATCTGAAAACAGAAACTATTTTATGCAGACTGTCCCATATTATTTACTACTTTAGATCAAAGTCACAGTATTAAATGAATACCTTAAACTAACCAGCTTGCAACATATTAATGTAACATATATTTAAAGTGAACCTACTTTTTCATTTACCTATGTATATGACAATTGTTTACATCTAATCTGAAAATACCACATGCATGTCATGTGCCCGAGTTTAGCTGGGAATATTGTAAAAAAGCATTAAATCCTCACTTGTTTCCATAATGCGACACAGGTCTCTTAGGTATAGTTAGAAAATGTTGCAATGCTACATTAATCAGCTAATCCCGCAGCTGGATAGAGTCACACTGTTCCTACACAGGAAGAGGGAAAACACCACATGAATCCGGAGGCCTCACACAGAGCATCTGATGCTGGGAATAAAGAGTCACCATCTTGTGCAAGGGGTAGGGGGAGGAGGAATTTCACTTTACGGGAAGAAATATCTCCCTAGTGAGAGCACTGGTGAAACACTCCATGCGAGTGTGTATGTGAGAGCATTCGAGGCATGTGGGTTACAACTTGGATTTTTGCAAACGTGCATGAGTGGATAGCATTTTGATGATTCCTGCATTCCCGTAATTCTTTCCTGTGAATTTCCAGGCAGCATGAGGCTCACTGTTCCATAGCTCTGACATCACACAGGGGGTTCCTCTGCCTTCCACATTCTTCCTCTCTCTCTCTCTCCCAATCCCACCCATATTTGGTAGCGAGAGGAAGGGAATCCCAGATGATGACTCAAAGACTTTTGCTGCAGTGGGAAACTCTCTCCACATCTGTGTGCACATCTGTTACGAGGGCATCAACGTGTGCGCCGCATCCCTCACGTGAAAATGGAGTTTCCATCTGTGCTGAATTAAAAAGGTAGCGTGGCTTTAACAGCGGCGTGAAATAATAGCATCTGCCTGTATCTGCACAGACAGAGTGGTGCTGTGTTTCCATTCAGAAACTGGCACTTCAGTTTAAAATGCTTCTTTCTCTCTAAAAATCTGGATGGATAGAAAGAGCAAAAATACAACCTCAGTAATGTACATGGAGTCGACATGAATGCTCCAGGCTGAGTCGATATGTAAGCTGTATCAGTCACCCTGCATTGGACCACCACAGAATGAGGCCACAGCAATAGATAGGACCACTGCTGTTCAATGTGCTCAGCAGAGTGTGACCAACCATCTACAGCCTGCTAGCTGCAGTAAACTCTCCGGGGAGGTTTATTGGAATCACCTAATTTTCTTTTCATTTTCTTTCTTTCTTTCTTTTTTTTTTTTTGCAAGCTAAAATGTGAGTTACCACAGAGAGAGAGAGAGAGAGAGAGAGAGAGAGAGAGAGAGAAAGGAAGGAGCGCGATTGGGTTGGCTAGTGAGAACAAACGTGCTTTTTGCCATATCCACTTGGTTGGATGCATGATTGATGAGAACCGTGGCATTAGGTTTGATAGAGGATGGAAGGGTGTCAGACTGGGGGTCCTAAGCCATATTGAGGCCTAAATTTAGATCACTTTGTTCTTGACTGCATGCCGGTGACAGAGCACTCGGCTCTCTGGGGCTGTCCGAGGGCCACTGTATCAGAAAGGCCGCTGTTGTTCTGCCTGGCACTCAGAAACACAGACGTTCCCTCCAGCAGCCCAAAATGAA
The DNA here is from genome assembly GCA_907169785.1 of Menidia menidia. Classification (NCBI taxonomy): domain Eukaryota; kingdom Metazoa; phylum Chordata; class Actinopteri; order Atheriniformes; family Atherinopsidae; genus Menidia; species Menidia menidia. The sequence continues at coordinate 12,000,227 of CAJRST010001113.1, forward strand.
AGAAAGGCTTTCATGGAATATTCGGTTTAGCTGCACAGACTGTTGTGTATGATACTCTGGGGACCAATAAAACAAGTAATTCACAGACAATATCTCACCCACGCTCTCTTTGCCATAGACTACAGGAACATAAATCTAACTGATTTCAAGGAGGAGCATTTGGAACGTTCAAAGGGTTTAGGACATATGTTGCTCAAAACAGGGAAAATGGGCTTGGAAAGAAAGAAAATTCTAACATGGATGGAAAAAGAAGCAGTTAAAGATGATTGAAAACAGACAATAACATGAAAATGAGCAAGTGAGAGTAACACGCAGCTATAAGTCACCATGTGCAGACTCTAATTTCCCTCTGCATCATGCTGCTCCCTGCAGGGACAGTGTATGGGGATGTTTAAAAGCCCAGTTACTCAGAAAACCCTTTCTCATTACCAAAACAACCTAATTAAAAACCTGTTAATGGTCTGTATTGTGTATGCCTTTTCAAAACGGGGGAATTACCAGTTAAAAAAAGCCTCACAATCATATCAGCTCAACAAACTGGTGACACAGCTATAGTCAAATAAAACGGTTGAAAACACGCGCAATCGTCCTACACATCCCCATTTGAGCATGCACATAAACAGTGCAGGAGGGAAAAAAGACAACAAATGAGTCACTGAAAACCAACTGGGACACACAGTGTCACATCCTGAGAGAGAGTGAGAGATGCCGTCCTCTTATTGAAGCACAGATGGATTCCTCAATCTGTTATAAGCTAGTGTGCCAAAGGACAACTGGCCACCAAACATCTTGCACCTCAGAGCAGAGATCTAATACTCAAATCAGTCGAGATGTATCAGTAAAGAGACGGTAGGAAATCAGAACATTTTGGGGGGAATTTGCGGATTTAGTAAAACTCTTGGACGACCTCTAGCGGCGCTGCAGAGAACATACAAGCTGGTGTGACGCCACTGTGGAAGGTACCATTGCCATGAAAATAGGTAAGAGGAGTTAAAAATAAAAATATTAAAAACATCTTCGAGCCGTTCTGTGTGCGTTTTTGTGCCAATTTACCCGTTCAATATATGATATTACCTTGATGTAAAAAATTGGATAGGTCACAAACCTTTAAACCTTTAATGAAGTGTCGTGCTTTCTTTTGCTGCCCAGAAGCAGGAAGTGGACACACAGAGAGGCGCCTTTTCTGAGCTCATGTTGTTAGGCAGAAAGTAGGCTTTAGATAGCCAACAACTGTGCTGGCAGGTCCTGGTATTAGGTGAAAAGCAAAAAAAAAACTGGTGTTAACCTCCCACCTGCAAAATTCGCGTACACGGCATGGCCGGTAAAAAGAAGCGCACGCCAAACTTGCAAAATGACAGTTGGGTTGTTGTCGCTGCAGGTAAGTGCGACTGTGGAGTGGACCCAGCTAAAAATGCTAACTTTATCTGTAACCTGGAAAGTCTTTAAACCTTGATAGCTATCAGCTCTCCTGACAGGCAGCGGAGTCTTTAATGATGGAAAAATGCATCCCACATTGGCTGCATTGTAAAGGAAAAACATATTTGAAGAAACATATAAATTCCCTTTTTGTGTACTTACAGTCATACTGATTGTTGATACATTTACAGAATGGTAGCTAATATACTATTTGACGTTTTCTGTGTTGGAACAACTATTCTTATGCTGAATATATTTGCAATATAAATTAGTAGTTAAAAAAAAAAATTTCATGTCTCTCTTATTTGCTAAAGTGATACAATTTAGTCTGCCTAAGTGTATGTATGTGCTATTAATGATACAATAACAGTGCAAGGGATTTGTTATACTAGTAAGAGGGAGAACTGCAAACTAAAATCCACATTCTGTGTCCTGTGTTTCAGCAACACTTTCATGACCATTTCTGCTTCTCTCCACAGACTCTGTGATAAACACTAAGAAACATGACAGTGATCCGACTTTTGTGAGACTGAGGAATCCCGCAACAGGTTTAACCTTCTTATTCATACATTGATAGTTAGCTTAATTGTGCTGTGTGGTCGTTAAATAATGATGCAGTCTCATCAAGTTACAGATTGGCAGAAGGGTTTGATTTCTTTTATAACATTTCAGAGACTTTTCGGTCTGATTTTTGAAGCTGTGTAACATTAAAAACCAGTATTTTAATGTTTAATCTCTATTTTTAATGTTTCTTAAAGTCAGCAAAGATTTTTTGCTCTCATTAAGAAAAAACAACACAAATCTGTATTTCTAACTAATGATCAGTATTGCTTAAGGTCAATTACTAGTTACTAGTCAGGAGTAACAATGTGGCAAACTGATGATACATAGTAGAGCAACAGGTTACACTGAGACAAAAGTAAAGACTTGAGAAGTTGCGTTAAATTTTCCTTGAGTTTCACAACAGTCTGCATCACTATTTTGGACTGTCTGTTGCAGAAGTGAAAGTAACGCAGTTCTATGTTTGTCTACCCGGCAGATGGAGCATCTCTGTACTTGCTGGGCAGCGGCGATACGCAGCTGTACGAGGTCAAAGCGTTTGAAGAGGACTTCCACTCCTGGTTCGTCGGCCAAATTGTAAATAGAGGTGGGAGCCATTCCACAGAACAATGCTCACTTCAAAACAGCTCAATCGCCATCACAGACACCCACTCAGTCGATCTTTTCACCTTTATTTCCTCATCTGCGTTATTGGTTTATAGTTTATAGGTTCAGAGGCAAAATATCCATCTAGAAATGGCAAGCAGTATCGCACTGAAGGACTGAAATGAAGAGCCTCTCTGCATCTAGTGTTATGATATCAAAGCTAATCAAAGGTAGTTGTGTAGAGCCAATTAACCAGGGAACTCTTCTAAAACAAACTTGCGTACGCACAAAATGGTAGCTAAAATTTGCAATCTACAAAGAAAATGTAAGGTTTCCTGAACAAACTCTGACCCTCACGTGCACAGCCACTGAAGCCACACTGAATCATGATTCCTCTCATGACAGTTAATTTCCCCCAATATCTAGCTTAAATAATTTACTTTATCACGCGCTTTTAAAATAGCCAGGTTATTTAGAGCTGGGAAAACCTTGCAAATGGGACAATTAGGAGGGATCACCAAGCTTGTCCGTCCCATGATGATGACTGGCAACTGGCTCTTACCCGCACAGATCAGCCGGCACGCAGCCTATAATCAGCCATCAATGAACCGTCTGCCTGAAGCCACTTTTAGAACCATCATAATTCTGTGAAACTATCATTCCCGCTGTCCTGAATGGCTTTATTGATGTGACCTGTGGATACATCAGATTTCCCCACACTGTGGGAATAGCAGGCCAACATTTAAAGGCAGCCTGTAGCAACGTCCGCTTTTCCAAATGTAACCAGCATCCTGGTACCACTCACTTCTTTTTGTTTGTCGCCCCACATCTGTGACCACCAAACAACTACCCACCCTACCCACCAGAACATCGATTTCTGCCACAGTACCACTGCATATCAGTGCTTTTAACTTCCATTGTTGCCATGGTAATACACATTGACACTAGTGAGGTGCTTTGTGTTGACCGTTATCGGTTTAATGTAGGAGTGTAGAAGAGATACAACATTGTACACAAAACTTTGAGGTGCAGCTGTGCAAGCGTGGTTTTAAAAATTTTCACTTTTTTTTGGGGCATATGCCGTTTTCGGCTTTTGGGCGTATGCACTTTTTCAGCATAGATCCTACACAATGTTTTATTAATGAGATCCCATATCTGTAAATGACAGTACTGGATAATTTCATCAGTCCTTTCATTTGAATGTTTTAGGTCACAATTGGTGTTGTAGTTATTGGCTTTTTGTTTATTTTTTTTCCCTTGATTTTTAAAAACTTTTTTCATTTGTCACGTCTCTTTAAACAGATGGAAGACTCCTCTTTGTGACGCCAATGGATCCTCTTTATCTAATTTTGCCTTATTTGATCAAATCCGGCAACGAGGTAGGAACCAGAAGACGAGTCCTCAAGGGTCTCGTTACAGCTCGACGTCTCCCGCTCCTCCTCTGTTACTCTAATCGTGAGGCGGCTGTGCGTCACTGGAATCTGATATACAGATTGTAATAATGGGATTTCTTTATCCCCGAGGGTAGTTTGTGCAAATACTCATGTTATTCAGCAATTTATTGGACTCCTTTACGATGGCCTTAGAATTAGGTCAGCCGAATACCTGAATATACTCAATAATATCCCTATTCTTTCCACCCCCAATTGTTTTGTTTTGTTCTGTACTGGTATCCGGCTTAATTCTGAAGGTGGTCGAGCATGTTCTTTGACACACTCGGGCTCGTCTCGTCCTCCTGTCGCATTGCTATCCTCCCAGCACACATCACCTCCCAAAATGAACTGATGGTAGCGGCTGCCTCCTCCCATGCGAAATGTGGTAGAGTTAAGATTAACTTATGATTATGGGGTTCATTGTTGCCCACGGCTTCCTTTCATGTCACCGCTTAGGATATATTTAAGCAGCACAATTAAAGCAGATCTCTCTTCTGCTGCCTGTATCACCCCCTGTTCCAAGGAAACTCCAGAACCAGAATTACCAGATACATCACAAGAAACATCACTACATTTATCTTTGCTTTCATAAAGATGTGTTTGTGGTCATGTGGTCAGCCTTTCTGTTAGTCATTTTGACAACTTTAAAAGCAGTCTTTACTTTAAAGTGAGGCCGAGATGTGGTGGGAGACGAGGGCTCATGAAGAACAGGATGGCTGACACCCTTCAGAACACATATCTTTCTGTCAGAGGGCTCACTTTTGATCGGAAACACAGTTGGATCTTGTAACATTTATCTCGTTACTGTTGCTCAGGGCAAGTTCCAACCTGTGCACCAAGTGGTGATGGATGAAGAATTCCCAGCTTGTTCGAGGCTTCTCAGCTGCACACGTGCCCAGGCCTCATTGCACCACATTGCAGAGGAAAAAGGTATCTGGTTTAATTATCTATGCCTTTTATTTATTTTTAGTTGACATAATTCACCTAAACACGTAGCGCACTCCTTCAAATGTCATGCTTCGTACTTACAGAGGTGGGAAGCCAGAAGTTCTATCGATACAGTCAGGAGCGGACCATGAACTGGTTAAAGAAAAAGGTAAAAACCCAGCAAAGTGCTAGGGGTTGTGTTACGAGGACAAAAAGTCTCTATGGAGCCTCTTTTTTATTTCAATTTCTTTTCAAGGTGGAGAGGATAGTTGTTGCCTTGAAGAAGAAAAACATCTCCGTGGGAGAAGGAGTGAAATCCTCCACATACGTCAGGGCCCAGATCAAGTCAGAGGACCAAGAGGGTAACCAAATTTCAGAATACTGACGTGTTTTAAGAGAAAACAAGAGAGTCAACTTTAACACAACTCGGAAAAGAAAGCTGAGCATCGTCCACTAGGTGGCAGTATTGTCGTGTAGGATGCACGCACAGATGGCTGAGTTGGACTCAACCACCAGAACAATTAATAAATTGAATTATTTCTCCCATATTTGTATATAATGGAAGACCTTTCTATTCTCTTCCCTCTCATTTCTCCGCTGAGGCAGACGACTACCTGCGCTACGCCCATGGTCTGATATCAGAATACATCTGTGAGGACCTGAGCAAAGCCTTCCTTAAGCACCTGGGGTGTGTTAATTGTCGTTGCCCTTTTTGTCGCCCGTTACTTTTGAGATGTTAGACTAAAATGGCCTCTCGACTGCACCCCACAGCTTACCGGAGCTCACGAGCCCAAAGGAGACAGAGCCTCCTTCCAAGGTAGGATTGACCCTAGCACGTTTCCTCACTTCTGCTTACTGCCTAAGACCCCCCCTCCCCCCTATCGCTCTTACATTGTTGCACGCTTCTCAGAAGAATCTTTTTTTTTTGTGACACCTTGAGTGGCTTAACAGTGGGTTTGAAGGCACTACGGTTTCTGTGGTGCATGTTGTCATGAAAAGCATATCCCACTTCCCCCTTTGGCAGAAGCGGAAACTTTCAGACAAGCCGGTGGAGGCTGGAGAAGACTACACCAAATTCAACAGTGCAGACTTTGCGCGGAAAGTGAGTGCACGCGGAGCGTACCTGCCCAAATCGATTCAAGTATTACTGGAGGGATAAGCAGCTCTGGACATCATCTGTCCCAGCCGTGTTATCATGGCCAGAGTGGTCGCCTGGGTTTTTATCTCAAGTGATTTTAGTTTTGCCTGCTTACTGCTTTCTTTAAGCTCTCTGTATGTATTATTAACGTGGGCCGGTCGGACTCACCCCGCAGAAACCCGATTTTCCTGCCGTTGAGTTGCATTTCTTTATAGTTAATGAATTCCCTACAGTCTGTGGGCATGGTTGCCGAGTTCTTTTGCCTTTTCTTAAATGTTTTTTTTCTTTCTCTCTCACCCCACGCCTTTATTTCAGCCACCCAAAAAGATGACAGCAGCTCAGAAAAGTCTGGCAAAGGTGGACAAGTCAGGCATGAAGACAATGTCGTCCTTTTTCAGCCCTAAGGTCAAAGCGGAAAAGAAATAATTAATATTGTGTGTATTGTTTTTATTTGTGTGCAACACTGTTGTAATAAAAAAAAAGGAAAATGCATTTGACATTTTGTTTTAATTTTAAGTAATCTAAAAGGAACACAGGTGGAGTCAGGATCTTTTTTAATGTAAATTATTAATACTGTAATATACTGTATATTAGATCTATAGTTGAGCTTATATTTATACTTAAGTAAATATATATTAATTAATCTCATACCATTGATATCATAAAAACACTTTCATCCTTCTGACTCTCGTGGAATCTACATTTTTAGCCCTAAACATTGTTCATTCTCTCTAGATTTATCATAAATACCACTGAGAGGTGTCTGAAAACTTGAAAAAATTAAATCCAATCAATCAGAAATGTTAGATTCATTGCAATTTGCTGTATTGACCCCTCAGATTGAATGTCATTTCATCCAAGTTTAGAATATATCCAGTCAAGCTTAGCAGGTTTGGAGCTATTCAGACATCTTGGGCCTTGGACTTTGACTCGTGGTGTGTCGCTTTTGAATGAAACTGACATTTTCTCTCGGCAGTCTATGACTTTGAGCTTGAAAGGAACCATTGCTGTATTTTACTGTTGGCTTTGATACCTGGATAGAATGCAGGCACTCTGAACTTTGAACTGTAATCAGCCAAAATTCCATATCCAACACAATATCGAACTTTTCTCTTTTATAAATCCAGTTGAAAGGCTTCTTTAGAGAAATTCTACTCAAAGATCAAAGTAATTTTAAGATGTCAGGCGGAATTTGAGTTTTCTTTTTCATCTTTTATGTTCAAGCTTGCAAAAAAACATCCATCACCCAGCATGTTATATATAATATCAAGTGGGAGGGATTTTTTTTTCCAACTATGATGGCCGAAAAACAATAATGCATTTACAAGACTGGAACTTTTGCAGCTACCTCAGTGTCCTAATTTGTGCATGCAAGTTCAGTCACAGTGTGTAACAGACAAGATTAAATAATTCTATCAGTAACACGTGTGTTTATGAGCCAACGGTCTGGGTCAGATTTCCCCCGAATTACTATTAAATTGGAAATAATGTTTTACTTTAGATGTTGTTTTTCCAGTGCTGATTGTCCAGCAGGGTGGTGTGGCAGTGCTGCTGGTTTCAGATGTCCATCAGGCTTCAGTGCTTTTTCAATTTGGGCTTGAAGCGCAGGGTCTGGAATGCACTGGCCACCACTTTGGGCAGATGGATCGGGTTCCTCTGCAGGTGCAGCCGGCTGCTCGTGGACCCGTGCTGGTTTTTCTTCTTTCGAACACTTTTATTGGCACAGTCGTCAACCACCCTCTGGTCGGGATCTCCTGCAGCCCGAGGGACCCTCAGGACCCAGTTGGAGTGGAGGTCGTGCTCAGCAGAGCTGGAGGCCACTGTTGTTGGGCGAAGCGAAAGCAAAAGAGCTGAAATGAGGCTGAAAGTGGACGAGTGCCACTAACTTTATGGCTACCAGCCATATCATTATTCTATCAGAAAGTGGTCATTTTCCTATATCATCGAGGTCAGATGAGGCAGTTGCATGCTCCGTCCTGACTGACGTCTCCCACCCAGCCCACCAACCTGTTTGACCTGCTCCCCTTCTGGCAAGGGGATACTGATCATTCAAAGCCCACACAGCCAGGATGAGAAACAGCCTCTATGTCCATCCGAACTCTAAACAGGTTAGACTTTCCTCAAAGACCATGTTGCACGCGATCAGATATACCTGATAACAGCAGGAAGAAGACTACACGCAAACAATTTTCACTCATCGCACAGCAATAAATGATAAATATTTAAAAAATGGTTAATCTTTTTTTAATTTTTAAAGGGCCAAAAAAGGACTTCAGGCAAAAAAAAGTATCTTTCACTTGCTTTAAAGTGTTACGAGTGGTAATCCATCTGCATTTAAACAACGATAGATTTACCATACTGTGCCTCAACAAATAAAATCAGTACAATATGCAATCTTTGCATTAGATTTGTGTGAGTTCTACCCTTTTTTGTGTTCCTGTGGGCTGATCCGGCACCACTTTCATCGTTGTCTCACCTAGAAAGGTCAGTTTATCTGAGTTAGCTTCCTGTTCTGCTACCATTTATTACGTGTAAACTTTGGTTAATTTGACATCTTTTACAAGCCTGTTTCATTTTTGCCTCTGAGTATTGAGTTGATATATTTTTGGGTTAAATAAAAAAAAGAAGTAGGCTACACTTTTCACTGTTTTTGTTTATTGTGTGAGTGTGTGTGTATGTGAATAGAACAGCACTTCAGGCCTTGTCCATATTTTATGTAAATTATGTTTTGCACATGGTTTATTTTCTTATTTTTTTGTTTGTGTATATATGAGCAAACTTTTACACTATGCCTCACTGTTTCTTTCTGTGCAACACCAATAAAACTGTCAATTTCTATTCCCGTTTCTACTGAGCTGTCAGAGTTTAATAGCACTTTTAATACTTTGTGTCCATTGAATATTATTGAATTTTAGGAGGACGTTTCCCAGAGAGATCACAGCAACAAAACCAGAAACTCAGCAAAAACACAGAAGCTTTTTAGAAAGCTCTGTAGATTAAAATGTTAAAAGGCAAATATTAGGCTACAGAGAAGTTTTAGAGAAGGCAAAAAAAGTAATTTAACTAAAAACAATTTAGAAAACTAGAACCAATAAAGTAAAGTGAATCCAGAGAACACAGGAAATGTTCAATATTTCAGAAAAATGCAGAATATCAGAAAGTGTAATTTAACACAGCAAAGGCGAGGAAAATGTGATTCAGATATGAAAATTCTGTTCTTTTTTTCTTTAAAAAAAAATTGGACACAGAAAAATGCGTGTAGTGGCAAAAGCTGTAAAGATCAGTATAAACTCCACTGGAGGTTAATAGTTGGCAGAGATGGGATTACATAAAAAAGCTGGTGGAGGAATTAAGTTTGCCTGAAATATCTGGGTAAACATTTGTATCTGAAAATGTGTGCAAAGGTCTGAATACAGAAAAGTTTTGCTTCTCTAGTTCAACAGGCAACATGTGCCAGTTCTGCCCCATGGCCTGATATAAGCATATAGATATAAAATATTTCACCAAAGTTTTACTTCATGCCTCACATCTGATGTTACAAGACTCTGGGCAGTGACCAATAACTCCAGCTGACAGGTGTTCATTTGTAAAACATGATTTTAATACATCTGGTTCTATATAAGAGGTGATGAATGTTATTTTTTAGCTGATGTGAAAGGTTGAGAGAAGAAAGCTAGGAAAGACTAAAAAAGTACCAACAGCTGTGGTCATGCATGAGGAATCCCCATTCTCCTTGAAGTAATATACATTAAATATATTAAACCCCATCATCCAACCTAATCCCAAACTCTTGTTTTCTTAAGGACATAATTTTCTTTTATTTATATGACTAGATGACCATTACTGATCTCCAAAAGACAAGGGCCTCCCAGTGTGGGGATACTTAAGACTATTTTTTCATGATACACACTTTTTAACAATGTTTCTTATGATTGATATCTAAAATTTTAATTGAGCATTCTGATCTATGATATTAAAGTAGTCAGTTGTAGTTAGAGGTGATAAGGATTGAGGATTTTCTTTAATACATTAACATATATAGGTATTATTTTACATTATCATCAGTTAAACTGCTTTGTGTAAAATAGAGTATTATCTGTGTTTTCTTACTAAATATCCTGTCAGAACTTTCTGTGTACCAGTATTCTGTTTGGTTCATGCAATCATCCTATCAGCAACAATTTTTCTTTTAAAAAGCATTACTTTAAACTAAAGGTTATATTGTTATTTTTTCTTTTTAAAATCCGCTTGTAAAAACCATCCCAAACTTTCACAACTATTGCTTTGTCAATCCTTACGTTAGTCGGGCCACTCGTTTAAAACTTGTTGGTCTCCAAGCCCAAAACATTTCAAACTGCGATGCTGTTTTCAAGAAGTTGAATGTTGGTCATCATAAACAATAAAAAATAATTCCAAACTTACCTATAAAATCCACATCTGCATTCCCATCATCGCTGTAAGGTTTGCGCTGGGGTTCGTTGTCACAGCTGGAGATGACCGAGTCAAAGAACTGCAAAGTGTCCTCCTCATTGGGAACAGAGGGTGCTGAGGGTTTGGCTCTGGATATCTGTGGTTAGAAATGGTAGAACATTTGCCTTTGGCATTCCCTGCCGTAAGTGGGATACAATAATCTGATCTTACCGGTTTGTCCTTAGAGGGTGGCTGGGGTGCGGGCTTCTTCTTGGTGGTCACCGTGGCCTTTGAGTCGTTGCTTTTCAGGTCGCTCACGCTCTTCGTGTACTGCCTTCTCAGAGCCACGAGCGCCTCAAGGTACTCCAGACAGTTCTGATTCTGCGAGTACAGCCATATCCTGTCCTCCCGTCGCTGATAGAAGTACAAAGTAGACTCAATGCTCACTGTGCTTTTGCTCCGTTTTAAAGTGGAGCCGGTGGCGGTTTGGGTTTTCTCTCCCACCACCAGCATGGAGGTGCTGCGCACCAGCCGGACTGTGCAGGCTTTGTGGTAGTCAAGCTCAGCCTGGAGCCCATCTCCCGACTGCCGTCCTCTGTTTCCATGTTGGTTTGGACGGAACACATTATTGATTTTCCTGAACATCCCTCTAAACTGTATCTGTCATGGTTTCAGACTCGCTGTTTAGAATATTTGAGATGTGAGGACCATCCATCAGCATTCCCTCTTAAAAAACAAACAAACAAAGCAGCCATTAAACCCACTGAGGCTATTTACCAGAACCTGTCGCTATCCAGAGTGCTGAATCCCTCCGAGCAGCTTCTCAAATGCAGAAACAGAGGGTCTGAAACAGGTGTGGAACCTGATGCTATGGGATGTTGCTCAGCAACCCTGCAAAGGCAACAGGCTGGTAACTCTATACTTTGTGCTATCATTATACTGATCGACAAGCCTGTCAGATATTTCATCCAACAATATCCAAAGGACAATCTAAACAATAAAAACATACCTACTTACTCTCCCACAAACATGATAAATGCGATTTAGATTCAAATTCATTATTGTTTTATGATATTTATAAAAGACAAAACAGAGAATCGTAAATTGTATGAAGCTGATGCACTGATAGGTAAAACAAGTAGAAAGTTATGAAAAGCTATCAGCAAAACAAAAAGCAGGATAAAAGCAATGTTTGAATGGCTTGAGTATTACAACAGCATTAAAGAAGTTAAGGATGTTGACTTGTGTCTAAGGTTGCCTATCCTGATTAATAATTGAACATTTTCTCTCTGGTTTCAGGAGCGGCTGTTGTTGGGCTCCTGTCTAGTAAGAGGAGGAAGTCTGAAGAAAAGCGTCTCAACTGAAGCGAGTTGTGCTGACAGACAAGGGGCTTTCATGCAGGAAAAAAAAATCCTTTCCATAATTATAGCCTGAAATGTTCCGTCAAGCACTTTGACCAGACAACTGATTTAGAGGCAGCTTTCCTCAGTAAAATGACAGTAAAGAAACTATAGGCATGCAGATTAAAGGAGAAAAAACATTATCCATTGGTCAAAAGGATCACATTTCAAGACACAGCTCTTTCTCTAACTACTAAATGAAGACTCTATCAGAGCATGAAGTCACACTTCTGCTTTAAACCCAATACGGGTAACAGGACGAGCACAGCTTTGAGCTTTAAGAACGTGTTTAAACAGCCTGAAATAAACTTTGAATGGCCGGCCACCTGTTAGAAAACGAAAAGAGGAATCGGTGTATTTCTGTTTCATGACATATTTCTATTCCATCCTAATCAAACAAGAATTTCTTCTGTGTTTAACACCTGTTACCTTTTCCACAGAAACGGAACATCAGCAGTTTCTCATTACAGTGAAAGCACATGTCATTCAGTGTCAACCGTTTGAATTGTCCTTTTCTGTTAAAAGACCACCGCTGAGGTGAGGAACGTCCTTTTTAAAGTTGAAATAAAAGACACGTTGAATGAAGCAATGGGTGGACGTGTGAGTGATTGTGCCACCAGTACAGCAGCAGGGCAGATGCCGTCAGCTCGAGGGCAGTTGCAGCCTCAAATATGCAGAAATGGGAAGACAGTGAAAACTCCCCCGAAAAACTCACTTCCTCTCTGCACGGTATAAAAACAACAAGCAACCATGCGTGCACTCTTGCTCTTTCAGACTAAGGAAAATATAGAAGAGTGTACATGTCTGGACAATTGCCTCCAAATCCTGCTTGATTTTTTTTTTTTAAGATACAAAATAAGGCGTAATCTCATTCAGAGAGTGAGACTCTGGCTCAAGGTAGGAAGATGTCTGGGTTTAATTGAAGAGCCTGTTAGAGGGACCAGTTTAGGACCTCTTCATGCAGGCAGCAGATTTGTTTATCTTCCTTGCATTTGAACATTTAAATACTTGGGGGAACCAGATTTATTTGTTTGTGCATATCGTTTCCTACTGATCCTGAATGCACTGAAATGTTAGGAGAGGGAACGCTTTTATTGGTTTTTAGCTTTGCCACATAGTCTGACTACATGATCTTTTTTCCCAGGCATGCTTTGTGAGAGCCGACTGCTGAAGATGACCTACGGGGAAGAGGAGGAGCTGGAATCCATCCCTCCTCAAAAGTCTTTCCGGGGTGCTTCTAATCCATCTGAAGCCATCCTTGTATCCAGATCCAACAGACCGGCTCCCCTCGTTCATCACGACTCCCCGGAGAGCACAGGTGAATCAGATGAGACCAGCGGTTTCCTGGAGGCGCACGTTTCTCCTTTGAGATCCCTGAATCTCCAGGGAGCCTTCACACGCAGACAAATCTCTCCGGAGATAGAGATCCCCGTCGAGGACTGCTCGGGTGGTGACACACCTTTCTTGGTTCCTTCATTCTGTCAGAGCATTTGTAAAAACTACAGCGACCTCCATATTGGAGGCGACCAAGTGCTCCCTCTGTCAGCCAGCGACGGCGAGCTGCGGGTCTGCACCGAAGTGCATGTTGTCGGTCCTTTCCTGCAGTCCTGTGATGTTCCACCAGCCGTGGAGGATTCCCTCCCAGGACAAGAAGCCTCTCAGAGTGGGCTCCAGTATCCGCTCAGGAGGGGTTCGAACCACTGGAGACAGGGGAGTGGCCGAGATCGAAGCTTTTTGTTCCAGGGACGTGAAGGTCCATTTTCCAACTCCCTATTGAATCACTACCTGGAGCAAAAACTTTTAGATTTATACCAGCAATATATGATGGAGAACATGGTAAGGGAAGGGGGCCCCGGGTCGGATTCTGGTACCGGCAACATCTGCCCTTTACTCGGCTCGGAGCTGGTTCTGACCAGCCTCGACCAGATCACCCTGCAGCTCAGCCGGGAAGGCAATGTGGAGGCCGGCCTGGCAAAGGACATGGTCCTGAGTTGCTTGTTGCGGGTGGCTGGTGACATGCAGTCAAGTGAAATCAGCACCCCCTTTCTGCAGATTTCAAATGAGACATCCAGAGAGCAGCTCACAGAGAGCAAAGGGGAGTAACCCCCGACTTAATAAACTAAGCTGCTATCCTACTATTATATTGTTATAAAAAAAGACCTAATGATGTTCATTTAATTTTTTTTTTCTCTCATTAGCTTTTGAGAGGAGATTGAAAGCAAATTCTCTGTCTGGGATCATTAACTGTGGAAATGCTTGCTTGTATTATCTGTCATACTACGAGTTGCTGTCAACACTTGAATATCTGTTATTTATGTCTGGTATTCCCAAAGTATAAGGCAATAAACATAACCTGAAATGTTTCCCTTCAAAGAACAATAATTTCAATTTTTCAATTTTTCAATTTTTTCAACACGATCCAAAACACTGCTACTACTGAGTAGAATACTTATGTTATATTAAGTATGAAAACATTCCAAACAAGCAACACTTCTACATGGTTTATATATGATAAACATATTTTTAAACCTAGTGGATTGTAACTGTCATCAACGCAACAAATTTCAAACTAATTATTTTATTTCTTCTTCTTATTGCTGCCTTGCTTGACACAAAATAAAAAAAACAATCTTCTGCGATTACACTTTAACTTTAAACTAGCAATAGCTGTTCTGACTTCTTTCACACAAGTGTCCTCAGGGTCCTCAGCTGATGCTGAAGGCTATTATGTTTCTTTTTTGGCTTTATGTTGTAGATAAAATCAATAAATATTTTAAATGAAAGTAAACTGACAAGCATTTAAAACTGGTGCACAGGGAGACTCCTTCTCTGTGACATGTCCAGGTAGGATCCTCTCACCATGTCTTATCCATAATTTGGAGTAAAAAAATGGCCTTAATGATATTCAGGCTATGTTTTCATCAGGGTTTCCGGCACATCCATTTTTATCTTGTGATGATGATTTAAGCAACACACACACAAACACACACAAAATATGCAGAAATGAAGACAGATTTCTATGAGCAGTCGGATTACTGCAGCAGTCTATCTCTATAGCACTGCATTCTACAGCAATTATTTATGAATTCAGCAAGATTTTAGGGTTGGGATTTACTTTGAACTAATCTGAGAAAATTAAAACTTACTGTTGAGAAACAATTTTTACATTGCAGTTCATACAGAAATAATATGATTGTCCTCTGGAGAATAAAAAAGTTTTGAATTATGTAAAACTGAATTGATTTCCTGTACAGAGCTGCTCCAGATGCAAACAGCCAACTGCAGTAGATCTGGGAATATTTGGGTCGTCCTTTGCATCTGGAGACTGAGCTTTCCAAAGGCAAAGTAATGCCTGGAATGAAATCCCAAAAGAATGTGAAGTGAAGTTATGATGTATAAGATGCAGATGGAGAATATCTGACCTAATTTGTGGAGTTTAGAAAAAATGTACATACCAAGCCAACAGGTGTATCCAAGAGCTCCTGAAATGAGACTATTGAGAAAATAAATTTTGTCACCACAAAGTGCTAATCTACAAATATGTTGGCAGTTTTTGGTGTTTCTCTCTATTTTATCTTTGTGTGAACTTTTAACTTTAAAAGAATGATTGAGAGTGTGAGAGTGACCCCTCAACGACACATGTTAGACAATTGCTTCAATGGCTTCCTTCATTTTCTAGTGTTAAAAAGCAAGAATCTAACTAAGGTTAAAAGTGTGTAAGCACACCTAAAGCCCCTCAATGTTTTTAAGCACAGTGGTAAATATTACACACTGTCTTTTGGACATACCCATGTTTAAAGTTCTCCATTAAAAGGAAATGATAGAAATAAGTTTCCATGTCCAATTCAAGAGGAGTATTCTTGACTCTCCCACAAAGTCTGCAGTTTAGAAAACAGTCACAAGGGGGGAGCATTATCACTTAACCTCTGAAGCCCTCTGCCCTTGTTCCTCTTTCATCCCTCATCTTCATTCAGCTGCCATCTGTCCATCCACTTAATCATTCTTATCATCTACGCTCTCCAGCTTTCAGACCATGATGTCATAAGGACTGGGCTATAAATCGCCAACACAGTCACTCAGGCACTAAGAAAATTTGACACAGCGTTTGTGATACCGGTGAAGGCTTGAGATAATATATCTGAGCTGTGTGATGTGTCCGGGGGAATACAGTGTACAAACTGTACAACTGACACACGAGGAAGCCCATTTGCAGATTAGAAATTACGTTTGTCCCTTCTTTCTCGTTAAAAGTGCTTTGGAAAGACCTCCAACTCCATTGCAGATCAGTTTGGCCATGGCCTTCTGAGCCGGTGTTTGATCAGCTTCCTTGTTTCCTGTCCAAACAGAGAGCCACAAGAGGAAACTGTGTTTACTGAGCTGAGTGCTGCATTGTCGGAGCTCTGTGAAGTCTCAAGGCTGCAGAAACACATGTTTGGTATTTCTGCTTCTATCTGGAATAAACATTCCAGGTAGATGTGAAAAAGGACCCAGTCCGTACAAACTTAAACAGAAATGCTCTCACACACATGGGATTCACCCAATGCCAAACTTAGTGGTGTCAGCACATCCAAATAAACCCATTTTCACAGACGTTGGACGAATGAAAAGCAGATCGGTTTTCCCAGCAAAGGATGTTTTGTGGAACTGTTTAAAAGAGCTGGAAGGAACACTAAACACAGGAGTCTCTCTTATAGTATTTGTTCATAAAGTCCTCACCTGACACTGTTGGCCAAATCATGCAAATGCTCTCCTTTTCCTTGACCGGAAAGCATATTTAATGTCAAGTTGCGAAGGAAAAGCAGTGACATAAGAGCAGAGACTGAGAACATAAAAAGCAGGCCGGATGGATGCTTAAATAATGTTTTTCTAATGTTTTAGCAATGAAACATAAATGGAAGCTAAAGCAGCGGAGCGTCTTTTAGACATTCATAAAGTAATTTGTCTGTCACAAAGAGCTTTTAACATGGAGGGCAGTAGAGGCAAGGCCATATGATTTCACATGTAAACCAAGGTCCCAGGTACTCTCGCTATTGTGGCTTTTATGCCTTCTACGCTCTGTGGCTTGCTTTTATTGAAAAAAGGCTTTTGCTATGTAGCCTTGTTAATTTCAGTGGTCATGTTGGTTTACTTTTGATTAAAAAAAAACGTCTCTGATCGGTATCTGACAATGCCAACAAATGGTAAAGATCCTGACTTTAAACGGAATTAGACAGGTATAGATGCCACAGTTTCTGTTCCTTCCTTTCACGCATCTATATCTCAGATACACATTTCAGGTAACAGCTTGTATTTCAAGGCGCTTAATTCGATTAACTTTTGTTGACAAGTTGACGTTGAGTTCTGGTTATTTTGCGGGCGGCCTTGAGCGAGCGCCCTTTTGTTTTCAGATTAAATCTACTGGAATGACCTCATGTCCCGTGGCAGTGTGCTGGAACATTTGATGACAGCCCTGCTCTGTATCTGGCTGATTGACACTGGGACACATAGATGGTGGAACAGGAGAACGCACATTTCCCGGTCAGTTAGTCACTCAAGGTTGTGGGGAGCCTGCGGCGCGGGTGACCTTGGTGGAGCCGGAGCAGACAGAGCAAAACCTTGAGAGACAGCGGAGCAGCAGAATCTGCGCTCTCAAAGAGGTGGGAAACATAATCTGTTCATGTTTGACTATATATCAGAGCACGCAGTCCCCATGAATGTGGATGGCAGCTGGCTGCCATCCACAAAACAAATTTTATCCACATGGTTCTCCATAATAAACGTGTTCTATATTTATGTGGGGTTGCTGATAACCCTTATATGCAAAACGAGTTTTAGAGAAGTGCATTTTGAGTTTAAGTGTGTTGTTTGTGGAATATTTGTACTTATACGATATCCTAATCCTATTGTTTGTAGTGTAAAATTGGGCTGATAGTGATTCTTATCAATACGGAAACATTCTGACCTGATTTTATGGATTTTTGGACACAGTTGTTCTTCTATCCCTTGTTATGGTT
Source organism: Menidia menidia (assembly GCA_907169785.1). Taxonomy (NCBI): domain Eukaryota; kingdom Metazoa; phylum Chordata; class Actinopteri; order Atheriniformes; family Atherinopsidae; genus Menidia; species Menidia menidia. The sequence goes on from CAJRST010001113.1 coordinate 12,018,090, forward strand.
CTCTTTGTGCCCTTTGTGTACTACTTGGTTACTAAACATGCATGAATAAACTAATCTTTAGTCTAAACAGCCAGGCTAATGTCAAACAGTTGTAAGAATGATGAAGTTGTCAACACAATTCTGACTTCTTTCCCTTTACAGGGGATGGAAATATCACCTGGTTGTACCTGTCTTTATATGCAAAAGTGGAAAAAGAAACAGGTAGCATATTAGGGTCTGTCATCAAAAAGCCAAAACAAAAAAAGAACAACAAAAAGCCAAATGCAACAACAGTCACAAGATAGATCATTCAAAAATGGAAAACACACAAAGAGTTGACGTCTCAGCGAGGAAAACTTAGGTGACAACCAAAGAGATGTATCTCAGTCAGCACGTTGAATAGTAAGAGTAAGTTTCCCGAATGCATAATGACAAAAAAAATTTACTGGCTTGGTTGTTTAGAACTTTTTCCAAGAGAACTTCTGGAAACAGGTTTAAAAAGGTTGTAGCTGACATTGTATCTGAACAATGTCTTCTGGACAGTGGAGACCAATGTAGAGATGTTTGGACATAATGATCAGAACCAGATCTGGAAAAAGACAACATATCAAACTTATACCTTTAACTGTTCGAAAAAGTAGTGACGTTTTGTGGTGTTCTGGCTCAGCAGAAACACGTTTTGTCTGACATTTTTGGTAGTATGCAACACTCATCAAAACAATTTGAATGGTCCTCCACCTGGTCAGAGACAGACACGGTGACAAATGAGTGCTCCAGTCTGTGAACTCTGATTGGACCCAACCGTTTGAGTAATCCGTTTGTGTAAGGAAGGAAGATGTGCCTACAAGGATTCATGCTGTGCAAACAGGATTATTAACACATAGCTTCAAGCGTCCATTGAGGGCTCTTTGTAACTACTAAAGCAAAGAGGGTTATAGAGATTACTGAACACTTTTGAACAACTAAAAGACTTCATTGATTGTCATTGTGTAAACCAATGGCAATTTTCTAAGTGAGTTCAAGTGAGTTCAGAACAATTGCCTTAGAATCCATTCCTTGGGCAGATTATCTAGAGTGAAAGGGGTTTTCAAAAATATTTATTAGCTTATACTTATAGCCCAGAATGACATTTCGTGTTTCCTATTTCCAGTAACACTAACGTCACCACGCTCTAAAAGACCTGAAAAAGCACTGGGTCCAGACCTTATCTGGTTGTGTGGGATTCTGCATCATGAATGTTGTGGAAAACATCATGCCTTGTTCTGGATGCCTAAAAATATCATGATATACGTGATGAAAATGTTGGAGTAAGTAACTTAGAAGAGTCGTAACCACAATGGTTTAGTCATCCCTATTGGGTCAAAGAGGCCGTCATCCACCTGCTTTAACAAACAATATCTCATCTGGACAAAGCTGGCAGCACAGTGCTTTTACTTGAACCAGCTGTTTAAAAGCAAAAAGCACCTTGGAGCACACAGGAGTTTACAGCAAAAGTAGTTTGAATTCAGAGATTGTCTACGAGAATGAAAAGAAGAACATTGCACAAGATGCTTAATGCTATTCATCCACTGCCTAGCACAGCGATGAAACCACAACACCGATACAGCCAGAGGACTCTTTTCTGCAATAAAGAATTGAATTAGGGCTGAATCCTGCATCAAAAGAAACGATATGTATGTTTAATTCATTAGGTGCATTTTAAGCAGTTTAAGGTGATCACAAGGATCACATTAACATAACAGGACAATGGCACAAATTTGTTTTTGCATCAGCCAACTAAAAGCTTAACCTCACTTGTCATTGATTTCTATATTGTTGTTTATCTGTTTACAGTTTAGGCCAGAGTAAAGTAGTTCAGAAAAGATTATTGCTCATAAACATGGAATTCAACAAGTTCACCTGGGATTTGGTGAAGGCCTCGGCCTTGGTGAAAGCAAACATGTATAGAAAGCAACACCCTGAAGAGAGAAGGGAAAAAAATCTGGCACAGATGATTTGTGTAGAAAAGGCAGAATGATGTTGAAATTATTTATTTATTTTTAGTTAAGCAAGGCCACAATGTGAACTTTAAAAAAGAAGAAGGCATAATTGGAAAGGGCTGCTTGTTACGAAAGAATCAAGGACTAAATGAAATTAAGTGAAATGCAGCGTACTTTATGAGTATATGGTGTTGTCATAGTTGAAGACCCTGAACTGCTTTGTTTAGACAAACAATGACTATAACCAGTGTTTGTCAGTATGAGCCAACATACACTGATTTGGGTCATTGGTAGATTGTTCCTGGACTAGTTATTGGACTGTGACCCATTCCTATGTACTTTGTAATCAACTTGCATCTCAGCATACAAATTAAGATAAATTCAAAGTTTGATATCGGAGAGTAAAACGTTAACACATGTTACTGCAGTTAAAACCTTAAGCACGCTTTCTGCACAAACGTTGGAATAATTATGTATGATTTTCCATTATCAAGCAAATGGTGATCACATAAAACCATTTGGTTCAGTTTTGTGTATCCAAAGAACCAACTGTTTTTTTTTTGGCCATGTACTGGACTTCTTTCCATTAAAGCTTTGGGTATGTTCAAGCTAAATTCACAAGCATGGCTCAAGGCATCATTAGTTTTTAATTACATTCTTTAACATTTAGCATATCTGTCTCCTCACCATCACGTTTAATAGTATGTATAACTTACAAGATAACCTGAGTTTAAGAACTATTGGACTGTGAAGGACTGCCATCTCTTCAGATAGTGAACCGTTGGCCAGAACAATGCCTTAGATCAGCTCTCTGTCGACTCCTGCTTGGCTCAGGTCGATTTGTGTTGATCTTGGAGATCATGCTTTCCATGTAGCTAAAAACTGAATAAACATGCATGTGGGAAAAAGTCTCAAGTCTCAAGGCTGAGGTCTCAAGTCTGAGGATCTCTTTTCTTCTCTTTCAGAATGACCTCAGGGCCACAGGACAACAGATAAAGTTCCCACAATACAAAGCATCTCAGTTCTGCACAAGCCTGAAAAAGACCAAGTTATTCTAATCAGTTCACCTGTACGAAACAAGTAAAAAAATGGGAAGTAAGTTCCCATTATGCAGATTGGGACATCCTGCACTGCTTGATGATTCCATCCCAAATTCCTCAAGATGGGTTGCCAGTCGTTATTAGATGAAAAATATTAGAGCTATTGTATTAAAACTGCCTTGTTTGCTTAAGTGTATGGATGACCGATTTGAATATGAGAAATGTCTTACTATAACTTCACATATATCCAAACATATTCACGTTAGAATTAAAAGGAAGATAAATGAAGACACAAAGTTTTTTTTCTGGAAAAAAAACTTAGAGAACAGACTTTTAAAGAGAAACACTTATCAAGGGGATGCAGGTTATACTCTTTAGATACTGAGCCACTTATATGTTCTCTCGCTTATGGGGGTACAGATACTTCTTTATACCCCCATTAGTTAGAAAAAAACTCCCTGGAAATGATTTCTGAAGTCTCAGAAGAAGAGTAACTTAAAAGCGCTTAGAAGAAGAATAAAGTTGAATGATTTCTGCATAAAACATTCAAAGACAGAAAGCATTTCATTTCCAAGGCCTCTTTAAAGCGACTGTTATTAAGGGAGACAAAAGTCAGACAGAATGACTCACTGTTTGGCCAGCACTTACAGAAATGTGAAAATGTCTTTTGTGGTTGCTCAAGGTGTGAATGCTTCAAATCAAGAATCCATAATGACAAAATATAATGAGAGGTTTTTCTGGAGATTTACTGGATAGTATTGTGTCCAGTCCAAATGATCACGTCATTATTTCAAGAGTGCGTTTCAGGAACAAATGTCTCCTCACTCACATTGATTATCTTTTTCCAACAGTAATGTTCTCCATCGCTCCGCTTAGCTCACCACACCCCACCCCAGTCTCTTCCAGGCACTCGGACATAATCGGTATCATAATTTACCTCCTTATGCAAACATGACCCTGTCCTCTATACGCTGTAAAGGTTGTTGTCATACTGTATTTGCTGTCAGCCCAACGAATAATGACACATAAGGACATAAATTATTGTTCCACGGCTCTTACCTTACACTTTCCATACAACACATTGTCCACAAACTTGAATAAAAGCAGATCATCCCTGTGTATCCTTAGGCAGCAACACAAATGGGGAAACAAACATTATTTCATTGTGTGATGTGCATTTGTTTAGGATGCATAGTTTATCAAGGACAAACGGAGGCAGACTGAGAAAACTGAGCTGATGTTTTCAGAGTGAAGATGGTCACTGAATGAAATTAACCCTTCAAAGTACCGTTGAAGGACTACTGTGCTGTGAGTAGTCGGGAGCACACACACACACACACTCGTGGGTTTTACCTTGGCAGCCGGTCCCTGCGTCTCCCCCTCCTCCCTACATGCTGTCCCACCCCCACAATCCCACTCAACCTTGGCTAATTAGCTCACATCCCAGTGGCATATGTTCACCACACAATTTACCCAAAACAAGGACGTCACATCTGCAGCCTCCAATCTCTGCACTGTGCCACTCACTCTCAGTGGCGCTCTACGGGAAAAATCTACCTGCTCTGCTCTATTGGTGTCTTATAAATCTCTGTTATGCAGATTGTGCTCCAATGCAACATTACATGTGGACTTGTTCAAATAAACTGTATCATGTCTTCAACAAGACAAAAGGGCGGGTGTAACTTTAAAAAAAGGTCATGCATAATGGGGAAGTAGGGGCCCGTGCAATGATTGTGGACAGCTGTATTCTTGCTGTTCTTATGAGTGTCCTTTTTAGTTAACACATAGTACAAGACTGAGAATAGTGTCATACGTACCAGTTAACGCACAGAACAGCAGAGAGAAGAATAAAAGACCCTGACAGAGTTACCACTCTTGACATGGGGTCAAGAAGGTCCTCATGTGAGCAGAAACTAGCACTGACAGACTGAATAAACATAGTGCTTATCTTATTCCTATATAATCCATCCATCCATCCATCCATCCATCCATCCATCCATCCATCCATTTTCGTAACCGCTTATTCTTCAACGGGGTCACGGGGGGTCTGGAGCCTAACCCAATAGTCAGTAAACCCTGGGAGGTCCGCCAGGGCCACACAAAGACACAAAACGACAAACAACCACGCACACTCACACTCACTCCTATGGAAAATTTGGAATGTACATCATCAGTATAATGTAAGTCAAATATATCCTCAATTTAATGTCAGAACATACAGCACACATTCACACCTTTTTCACAAATCTAAGAAAAAAATGGATCAAATTAAAGATCACAACCAGAGTGCAGAAATGTTTGAGTGTGCATGTATGTTTTCACTACAATATGTGGTTTCTGTTTTTATGTGTCATGCTTCCTTGTGTCTGTTTTTCCCGATAAGATGTTGAATGTTTAGCATGCGATTTCTCAAAGTGCATAAAACCCCAACGTTACTATAACTCTGGCCTCTTTAGAAGAATCGACAAGCTTAAAAAGGCTCTTTGATGATTAATTCATTTTACTCTTGACTTTGTTTAGCTCGCAACTGTTTAGGATTAGATATATGCGATCCTTCAATATCACAGTTTTTCAGACTAGAAGGCCTTTGATTGCAGTGACCCATGCATATAAGCTCAGAGGTAACAATAATTATCTGTAAAAAATACATAACAACAAAAGCTAGAGTCATGAAGTTCAATATCAAAGAAAATACACAAACAATAGGCTATAGCTTGCAAGATGTACACACAAAATCAAAACATTGTTGTTTTATTTGTAACACTGGAACATCTCCTTCTTCTATGAATTTGCAGTCCTTAAGAGCACCAGCACATTAGTATGCCGCCCTGCTTATTTTTTCACTCCCCACAAGCAAGCTGATACACACTTACACATTAAATACACACTAAGCAAACTGGGCGACTGAGTATTTTTTAATGTGAAAAAGTTAAAATAACAGAAAAAAGTAGTCCTACAACAGCCTTTTCTCCATCTCCCAAACTCAGAGTGACAGCCAGTTGTGCTGCTCCCTGCAAGCTCCCTTTACCAAATACACATAACCACAACCATAGACTGTCACACTACAGTCCTAGTCGTGCATGTTAGGTTTGGTTGTTTATGCAAAGGCAGTCATCAATTCTTTATGATTACGGTAACTATTGTAGGCAGGCTCATGCCTCCACTCCATAAAGAATGAGGCCAATAAACAGAACATAATTTGTAATGAGGTCATTTTAGTTCCTTCTCCTCATGCTCAGGAAGGAGCTTCCTGAGCATGAGAACCAATTGTGATGCCAACTTTTTTGTACTGTGATCATTTGAGTCCACAAGCAAACACAGAAAAAAATGATGAAAGAAGGAGCCTATAACAGGATGACTAACAGACAAACAACCACACACACACACCCACCCACCCAAAGACTAACACAAACTCATTCCTATGGTCAGTTTACAGTTACCAGTTCCTAACATGCATACTTTTAGATAGAGGGAGGAAGAATACCCAGAGAGAACCCATGTATAGACATGAACATGCAAATTCCACACAGAGAAATCCAATCGGGGAATCAAACCAGGAACCCTCTTCTTATGAGACAATGGCACTGAGCAATGCAACAGCAACGCAACAAAAAACAGTCAGATGAATCAGAGGAGAGGATTAAAGCATGTTCTATCAATCAAGCAAGTTCTGAAAGCAGAGAATATGCAAGAGAAGGGATGACATACATGGAGGCACTGATATTGTTTGATGATTCCGGCCAATTCTTATTATAACCCGGGGCTGTTTGAAAGGATATGAACAAATGACTCATGTGAATGTTTTTGATGGGAGAACTGGACAAACTATGGGCTAAACTCCTGATTGTATATTGATCACATCAACTGTAACGCTTCTAATGTGACACCTCGAAAAAGAAACCAGAAAAAAAGAGGATGGGGAAAGGTTCTGGGTGGGAGTTTTTTCTCAAACACGCCACTTGCCAATGGCATGTCTAACAGTGTAGCTTAGATATTGCTGACAAAACACTGACACTGACAAAAAAATGGTGAAAAAAGGTGAACATTTGCTGAAAAAAATATGATGTTTGTATGAGATGTCATTGTTAAGCTATGGAGAGCATTTTCGAAATTATTTCTATTTTGTCAAAATTCAAACCTGAAAGGCTGAATGAACAAGGATGTCACAATACTTTTCCCGAGCTGAATGTCATAACACATCCCATCACTCGGCAGCAGCCTGACCTAAAACCTCACATATCTGCTACTTTTTTGTTGCAGTAGGGGGTGGCCTTGTGTTAGCACACCAACCTTGAACACTGTTACAAAAGGAGAGACAAACAGACTATGAACCATCCTATCACAAGCTCATGCTGCGTGCGCTGTTTGCCCACATTCAGTGAGAGGTTCGCAGCTGAGGTAAACAATGAGCAAATGCCGTGTTTGTTCAAAGACAGGCCCTGTGTGTCATAGAGCCGTGTTCTACATGGTGGATGGGTTCACAGCTAAAATGAAAAGCTCGGAGTTACTGTCGGCGGATCCTTTGGAAGCCGGGGTTACTTCATTACAGCGGATTTAACATCACTCTTTGCTGAAGATCAACCGAAGTCAATTGAACTTCCACTCTGAGGTCAAAATCTATCAACATAAGAGTTGTCAGGCAGAAAAAATGAAGACGCGACACAGTCTCTTTGAATGTCTCTCCATGTTCTCTCAGGACACTCTGGCTCCCTCCCACATTTAAAAAACATGCAGGTCAAATTTATTTGTGACTCAAAATTGCCCGTGAGTCTGTGTGTGGTTTCTTTGCCTCATGTCAGATGATATAGGCTCTAGTCCCAATAGACCCTGAGTGCTAATTTCTAGAAGAATTTGCAGAGTTCAAACTGTTCTGAAATTCTATTTAACCCAATTTCATGCAAAGTGCAAAATAATGTACGAAAGCATTAGAAAACGGTTGTCTTCGGGTTCTCCGGCTTCCTCCCACTGTCCAAAAACATGCATGTTAGGTTGATTGGACACCCAAAATTGCCTCTTAGAGTGAATGTGAGTGTGTGTGGTTGTTTGTCTCTGTGTGGCCCTGTGATGGACTGGTGATCTCTCCAGGGTGTACCCCTCCTCTCGCCCACTGCCAACATCAGAAAACAAGAGTTTCAACATATATATTTTTTCAGTGCTGTGATTAATAAAATCCTTGGATTAAATGAAACTGGAAAAAAAACTAAAACACACGACCCCATACGATCTGATGGATTCTGAAATACCAACACTGAAGTTTTGAATTATAAACCCCATCCCTCCCCCTTTCAATGGAAGCACAGATTTGAATTGTTTTAATTCCTGCCCTATTTCCCTTCAATGATAACGGTTTGACTGTTACATAATACTTCTCAAGCAAAAGAAAGTTTTGTGAGTGACATCATAGTAGCTGTTGAACTGAATTGATTGCTGTTACTACCGTGTTATCAGTGTTTGTGCAAGCTTACCCATGTCCCACTTCTCAACATTTTTTCCTCTTTCTCCCAACACTGGCTAAAGTTAAATTAAATTAGCTTCCTGTTACTTTTCATTTTTTGGGACATCTGAATCATAACACAAAAATAACAAATTATGACTGAAATGTACTAATTTATGTGGGTGCGTCAGCTTTGAATAAATGTCAAACACATTCCTATGTCTTCTAATAGATCTAAAATTTCCTGCTGAAATACACCATAGAGGAGGAAAAATATCAGCAGGGTAGCGCTCATGTTGGTGATCAGAGTATTATCAAGCAGACGCTTTAAACAGGGAATTTTTCAAATCTGTTTTTATGAACTAGACATCAAACATGTCCTCGTTTTTCTTAAGGATATATCATCCTTCTTTAAATATTATTCTGTTTTCCACCCCTCCCAACTTCATGTTATGCTGTTTATGTTTACCTTTCTTTGTTTTAGAGAAAGAATCATTTTTTTAATAGACCATAGGTTTTACCCTTTATTTCGTCCTCTCACACACACACAAACACACATAAACTTTCACTTTGCTGTAAGTTGGTGACATGAGTCCTTGGAAAGTGCAGTTTTCAATTTGTAACTATTATGGAGACAAGGACACAGTCCTTTATGTGAGCAGCCACAGAGAGAAAATGGAGGCAGTCACTATAGCAACCGCCAGAAGAGTGCCCAACAAATCAACAAACAATGTGGTACGAGACTTTTCCAGGCGAGCCATTTATGTAAAGCCTTGAATCAGACAAAGTTGTCCTCTTAAGTTTCTGAGACCTGTCTTGGAGTGTCTGTGGGTGTCAGAGCCCCTAGTGTTTGGTAAAAACCTTGTGTTTTTCTCCACACTTGTGTTTCAAGGCCGGCGAGACTGAATGTGCCAAAGAGCTGTCATGTTGGGTCACGGTAACCTCAGCATTCAATTTGCGAGATCAGCCTTCGGGAAATGCTCACTGCTGCGAAAGCACACAACAATACTTACTTTACTGATAACATTTTTTTAATTTGGTCGAAAAATCAGCACATTTTGAACAACTTTTCATCTCAAAATGAATTGTTCGGGGAACAGATCGGTAAAACATCTGAAATAGCAGAAAGGACGTGAGAAATGTAAAATGATGCTGGACTTTAGGTAACCGTCTAACTTCCTCCAGGGCATATTTTCAGTCTTGTAAAGCTGTCTTTAAATAGTTTAGCTTAACAGTACTCTGAAAAGTTCCAAAGTATTTGGGAATATTGCTTTATTTGGACTCCTCTTCCATTTTAATTCCTGCATGTTCTACTTTCCCATGCCCTTCGTTTGAGTAAATATCATCTTATGTTCTGACCTTGCTCTAAATATCACAGCAAGACACAGAACTGCAGCCTGGCGGGGGATGTCTGACTGGGACAGCTTGGGTTTCACAGCAATTAGAGTAGTTACAGACAAAAGTTTTTATCTATCTATCTATCTTCACACATGCATGCACACATATGTGTGCAGAATAAAGATATCCTTGTATCAGCATTGGGGTTAACTTAAAGATATGATGCTGTTTAAAATAAATGTGTGTTTTATTATATGAACATCCATGGGTGATGGGGCTGTTTGGGGGGCTCCTGATGCTGAGTCATTTAAAATTGAATTCAGTACCAGCAGGCACTGGGCCAAAGTCAAACCTGCTGTACATCACAGGAAATTAAAGACGATGTCGGCCTGTGGTTACGACACAAAAACATAACAAGATGCTGTACTGAAGGCTTTATCAACCCTCTAAATTCAATTGGACCCTATTCTGTTTGTATTTTCCACAGATAAGATTTTTGCATGAGTTATTTTTTAGAAAATCAAGAAATTATTGTGTATTGTGTATGAAACATGACCTTCTAATTAGAAAATCTGTCTGAAATTCTGTTCTGAAAATGGTTGAGAATGCTGAAGATCTTTTTAGTGGAACCCAAGTCCAACTGAGATATGGCGGCTGAAGTGCAACGCTCTGGAGTTTGAATTTGGAGCAGCACGATGATAATTTTTCAGCCCATGTGCCGAGCCACCAAGAAACAGCTAAAAAGGAAGAGAACGGGATCCACAAACTATAAAACAGGAGAGCGAATTTTAAGTTTTTTTTTCTCAAGGCTGCTGAACAATATTCCATCTTTTAGAATTGAACAAATGACTTGAAAAACCTGTTTCATTCTCTGTGGTTTATATTTCTTTTATCTCCAGATATACGGTTTCAATAAGAAAACAATGCCAGTTTGAATAAATATGTAAAAAGAAAAAAGTTGAAAGAAAAATAGATACATTTAAAGATTTCTTTTTCCCCTTTGACTGAATACATATAATACTGATCTAATCAGTACATCATATTAATCAGATATTTTGTATCAATTGAAACGTTTTCATTCTCATCCTCTGAAATGTTACAAGTTCGAACAGCCCTTGGCTGCACATCATGAACTGATGGCAGAGGAAGTGCGGAAATATTTAAGATAAATTGTGTTTACCCTGTCAGCGGGGAAAGATGGTGGAGCGGAAAAACTGATCAAGTACATCTCGGCCAAATCTGATAAATAAAAAGAAAAAGAAAAGGAGGACCCAAGAGCGAGACAAAGAGCGACAGAGCGCTGTCTCTTCAACTCTGTGCTTTAGCAACAAGACATAATGTAATCTCTCCTTGAGACAGAAGGATTTTTATAACCTGCGCTGGCTGGGCCTTGAGCGGGAGAAGAGACTGGCTGAGTGAAGGCTGTTTATTCCGTGCCGTCCTTGATATAAACATGTGAAAAATCTCTCTGTTTTTTCCCTCGGCTAAATCAATACAAACCATTCGGCCCCTGAACAATGTTGCAGCACTACAGCAAAAGTTTTCATCTAGCCTCTATTCAAAATGGTGTCCTTCGAATCTGTGGAGCAGGGGACATGAAGGTTGCGTTTGCTGCTATTTCATGAATGCAACAACGTGCTCAGTGGTAAAGACAATCTCCTCTGAAGACTCATTTGACAGTACAAAGGTATTTGTGACACGTCTTCATGAACTGCTTTCTTCAGCACGAGAAGGCAGGACATCTTCTCCAAACCTTTTCTCCTATACTCGCACGCACTTTCACCTGCTCTTTTGCATGGTTTATGTAAGGTCAAGCTCCTTCATAATCACTTCTGATTTCCCCGGAGCCCCTTTTCCCGCCTCCTCCTCCCCCTGGTAGCAGCCAGCCCTATAACCTGTGATCCCTCTTAGGAGCAATTAAGATAAACCTCTAATTCATCAGCTTTATCCTGGTCTGTCCTTCTCGGTCTCTCATGCACTGACCCCCTCTCCCGCCCACCTCCCCCTGCTGCTCCCAATCCTCCTTCAGTGACAGAGGCAAGGGGAGCACTGAGTCATGACATCATAATTCACCGGCTCCACTTTTAAATCAATATCAGTGTGTCCGAGTCAAGGATGGAGGCTGGCCTTCACAGCTCGGCTCTTCCTCCTTCTTTCTCATAGAAAATCATATAAATTGTCCCTTAAATAATTAAGCCTTCAGATCCATGTCTGGTCTATATTTTTTACTGATTCCTCCTTGATAAACAACACTGCCAGAGAGTCAAGGCAATGCTGGGAACAGAACTGGTCTTTTTTGTATTACTTTTTCCATCTTTTCTTTCCCCCTCGTTGTTAATAACAACCCCGTTTAATCAAACATGCCTATTGACTGTTGGGCTCATGTGGAAAACAGTACATTTGCTACGGTCTTATAAGCTTGTCTTTCGTGTTTTTTTTTAATGATATATATATATATATATATATATATATATATATATATGTGTGTGTGTGTATGAAAACTCTGAACGGTGTGTATGTGGACAGAGGAGAGAGAAGGTGGAGAAAAGAGGAGGTGCGTCACTCTGGGAGGAGGAATATGCACAAAAGTCTGAGTCAAGCTCTCACAGAGCCCCGGCCAGACGGGAGCTGATATAAACGGGCTGCCCCCTTCGCTCGGGGGCTATCAGGGGCCATCAGGGGCTATCAGGGGCTATCAGGGGGCCACGCAAACAGTTGCAGCTTCCGCGGCTGACCTCGGGAGGCTTCACACACACAGAGAGAGACACACAGCCGTGCGCACGGAGCCGCGGCCGGCGGTCATGGCCGCGGCGGAGGGCTGTCGCTGCCGGGGCCCCGGGGGCCGGAACAACATCCACAACAACAATAGCATTCTCTACAGCATCCTGAGGAGCGACAGCCTCGTGACCGCCGAGGAACCGCAACAACAACATCAACATCAGCATCCCCAACCAACGGCGCAGCACCTGCTCCAGAAGGGCCCCCCCTGCGCCCCGGGCCCCCCCTCCTCAGTCCCGGGGCCCCTGCAGGCGTGCTCGTGCGGCTCCACGCGCCGCCGGGGCGTGCTGCGCTCCCCGCAGGTGACCTGCAAAGCCGCGTCCGCGGTGCTGGTCAAGACCCTGCGCTTCGTCAAGAACGTCCCCTGCTTCCGCGAGCTGCCGGAGGACGACCAGCTGACCCTCATCCGGAGCGGCTGGGCCCCGCTGCTCGTGCTCGGGCTCGCGCAGGACCGCGTGGACTTCGAGACGACGGAGACCGTGGAGCCCAGCATGCTGCAGCGCATCCTCACCGGGCCGCCGGACAGGCAGGGCGAGGTCTCGGCCGGACAGAGCAGGGCGTCCGTCGGGGTGTCCGTCCTGGACATCGAGGCGATTAGAGCTTTCCTGAAAAAGTGCTGGAGCGTGGACATCAGTACGAAGGAGTACGCGTATCTGAAGGGAGCTGTGCTCTTCAACTCAGGTGGGTCGTGGTTGTTGTCATCACAGTGCATAAAAGTTTAAGTTAAGTTTTTTAATGAGAAAAACTGACTGGGAAATCAGACTGTCACTGACTAAAGCAGAATGGATCATCTGTAAATATCAGAAGTTGGGTGTGCTTGGATGCGTAAATCTCAAGACGGGTTTTTTTTTCCCCCCTCCACTTCTCCGCTCTCATCTAACGTTCCTGAGATGTCTTCTTTGTGTGTTTTTCTCAGATCTGGAGGGTTTGCGGTGCCTGCACTACATCCAGTCTCTGCGGCGGGAGGCGCACCAGGCTCTGAACGAGCACGTCCGGCTCATCCACCGCGAGGACACCACGCGCTTCGCCAAGCTGCTCATAGCCCTGTCCATGCTGAGGTCCATCAGCCCGGCCGTGGTCGCGCAGCTCTTCTTCAGACCCGTCATAGGGACGGTCAACATCGAGGAGGTGCTCATGGAGATGTTCTACGGGAAGTGAGCCTCAGACTCACCGCGGACCGGGATGAAAATTCGGAGGAGTTCAGCGGTCAGATGAGCTGAGTTTCTCTGGGTCTCTTACTGAGTAGGTGAGGGGCAGAAGAGGACTGACTTTGTGACAGAGTGGCAAAACGACCAAAACCCCGCAAGAGTGCTTGTGAACGCATGTGAGAGTGACAAAGAGAAAATGCTGAGGGCGACAAATGGTATAACAGAGGAAAAATTATGAAGCAGCTGCTTGAATTCCTAACTTATTTGTTTCTACATAAACTATTTTTCTATGATAATAAACAAAAAAGAATGATATGTGTGTGGTATCTGCTCTTTCATCTCTGAGACACTGAAGAAAGTGTGCCAGACCGAATGTTACGCAGGAGATATTATGTCTCTGTACAGCAATGATAACCACAAAGAACTTACAAATATGACCTCCTGATATTTGATATCAGTTACTGGTTGCACAACTCGGTGATAAAGGGCTGATACACCAGGTATAGATTAGATTGAGCTGCAGAAGGAAATAATTCTGTTATCCAGCAGCACTGCATGTTGATTTACAAGAAAACCCCTATTTAATGGAACATGCAATATTTAGCCACTGGATCGAAGCAGAACACCACATATAGTGAGTCTGCCATGCCCATGCACCGTCCTCCCCACCTATCAACTCACAAACAAGCCCTGAAATGACAGCTCCGCCTCAGGTTGTTGTACCTGTCACTCCAACTCTTGTGGCCACAGTGTGGTGTTGTATCCAACAAAACACAAACAAACAAGAAAGTACATCTAGATTCAACATAACGGGAAACACTGCTGGTGGATGCTTAAGTCATCCTCAGCCACTATTAGATTCTATTCATTCTGTTTCCATTAATTTTTTCAAGAGCTTTGTCAAGACATCCTCACAAATACCCACCTTGGACAAGATTTCCTAAAACGCTGTATACTTCCAGTTCATCTGCTATTTGATCATTTTGTGGTTGTTCAACGGTCGGATGTCCCTCCCTGTTTGATCAAAACTGCTCAGTGCTTTTGGCTTTGTTTGCTTCCAAACCATTTAAATAGTCTGGCCCGAGGGTTAAAATCTTACCCTCAGGGGATTTGAAAGTAAAAAGTAGGATGACACCATCAAGCAATACTCTTAACAAGTTAGTGTCCGGCATTTTAAACTAAATGGAAGTTAAAGTACAAACACAGAAGCATTAAAAAGGACTGCAAACCTATAAGAGTAGGGGAATGACACTTAATACATGTGTTTGCGTGTTACAGTCATGATGGGGTATATAAACATGGAGAAAAGTGGTCCATATTTGGTAAATACGTGAATATTTTTTAATATTACTGAGTGCAGATTACCTTAAAAAAATACTTTTGTTCCCCAAATTCTAGTGTTTCATTCCTGAATCATTATTTTTTTTGTCCAGTTTAAAGACGGGAATTAATTCTGTGCAAATGAGCGTGTGAAGAAAGCTTTGTCCCTCTGACAGGCACACACGGGTTCCTCTGAGGAGCTGCTGGGCACTCTGAAAATAAAAATGACCAATGTCCATAATGTGACAGGTATTGTAAGATTGCTCATTATCTACCTGATATTCCAAACAATCAATAGCAGTTACACCTCAAGGTCTGGGAAGTCAACTTTAGGCCTGGAAAACCAAGAAAACATGAAAATCCAATAACTCTGGCACAGTGATGCACTGCTCACCTGTGCAATATCTGCACTAATATGACCTTGATAAAAGAGTCAACAAAGGTATATTTGAAGGTAAAAAGGTCTGGATCTACTGTCAAACTGGAGTGCCTGTTGTCATTCTCCCTAGCAAGCCTTTTCAGTTTAAAATGAACATAGATAGATAGATGTTCTTGATGAGTCAGCTTCCTTCACCCCCTATCTGTTATTTGCAATCTTGTCCCAACGAAAGAAGAACTAATCCTTTATTAGTTGTTACTCTTTTTGTTTTCTCGTAATCAGATATTTAGCCAAGAAGTTTCCTCTAAAACATCGTCTTATGTCGTGGGTGATATGTTTTTTTAATGTTAGCCAAATAGACTGACCAGATGATTTGAACAACAAGGAAGCTGAAGAGTTAGGTGTGACCATAATCATAGACGGATTTCGGGAAGTTTAGAGTTTCTATGCGTCACAACAGCAAATTGACACAGGGTGATGGTGGCAAAAGTAACGCCTTCGTTTGTCGGTCAGAAAGCCACCAGACTATGAAATGACCTCTCAAATCAGGGGAGAGCCTGACACTGGGGAAGTGTGGCATCGACCACAGCATAACAGCAGCGATAGAGGAGAGGGGAAGTGCGGAACAAGATGAAGCATTTGGATCGAAAAGTCTCAAAGCAAAGAGGGACGGCCCACAGACGGTAACCCTAATCAGCTGCTCTTTGAGTTTAAGTTTAATTGCAACATTTCTGCACCTGATGGCTATTTTACAACAGACCTGACTGTGAGAAATCTTTGAAAATAGACTCCAGCCATTCTTGCCATGCACCTATGCCATGTGAGTCTGTGACAGATTCTAATCAAATAAATCAAGCCTGACTTCTATAGTAATGCCGCGGTCTTGTGTTGTATAAAAACATTCTCTATACAGATGTTTGCACGAGCAATCAGGTTTCCAAATGTCCCTCAGAATGTTGCCTTCAGGCATAAGTGAATCACAGCAGAATGAGGCCGATGTAAGGCCTTCACTGATGACTCTCGCGTGCCCCCTGCTGGTCTGACCAGGTATTGCAGCGGATCAGATGAATAGTTCAGAAACGCACAGCAATGCACAAGCACGCGCGCACACGCACACACACACCACACACACACACACACACACACACACACACTTGCACAAACCCCACCGTGGACTTAGCTCTGATTACATTCTTATTCCTGTCCACGGCTTATGCTTGGTGCGTCTCAATGGGGCATATTTTCTCTCCAATTAAGCCCTTAATAGCTCTGGGTTATAAAAAGTCCATTATTCCAGTGGCTGCTGATAAAAATTCCAGATGTCTGGCAGGGAACGGCGCGGGCAACGGCGACCAATTTTTCTTCTGGATGACAACATGTCGCCCATGTTTTGCATTTGTTATTGTACTCTTTTGTTGGAAACTTTATTTTTCCTCAGTCACGCTGTTGCGATCATTAATCTTTTTTTTCGTGTTTGCATAATCCAACACCATCTGAGCTCCCGAGCCCCCCTTTCTTAAACAGTCTGGCTTGAAGATGGATGGTGCTATCTCTTAGTCTGCCCCATTGTTTCTTTTGCTACCCTAGTTTTTTTGTTTTCTCGGTTTTCTCCTGGGGTTGGCAGACATCAGTAAAACTCATTGTGTCAGTGTTTGCTGGTGTTGCAGCACAAACTTTTGCTGTAGGTGGTGCTGATCTCCAGGAGATGGCAGTGTTTGGCAGCACTTACCCACCCAAGTTGCATTCTGCCAAGCAAACATCAAAGATTAAAAGAAACTCTCCGTATCTAAAGGCGGAATGTTTGAAATGGACAGGGAACCTGGGGGGGAATAAAGGTGTGTAGCACACAAAAAAATTCCCCCAGCCAATTTTCCACATTGGAAAAAATGATTATGCTAGTGGTTCTTGTAAACTGAGAAATCATAGGCATCTGGTTATGCTGACAGAGCATTTATCCAACCTCAAAGCAAGCCGGACAAATGAAAAGAGACATAAAGAAAGAGGATACTATATGTTTCAAAATTTCTGGATCTCTTTGACATTATAATTTTACATCTTGCATATCACTGTCGTTTCTCATGTTTCTCTTATTGTTTTGGTGACTCATTTTTATCCTTCACATATTAGTCCCTTTCCTGTAATTTTTCAAATCTTTTCTGTTGTCTTAAAGTTTTCTGGACATTATAAAACTAATTTAAAAAATCCTTACTGTTTTTTTTATTTTGATTTAAGTTTTGAGAAACTAATCTTGGAATCTTTGAAAGATTTATCACTTTAAGTGTTTCTTTTGCTAATTTTGGAAGTTTTCACGGTTCACACTTTGTGACTTACTTTAATAATTAGATATTTTTGGTTGTTTGGTACAACAGTTTATGTCATTCCAGTTCTGTGAGTTTTAGTTTTAACTATTTTTACTTGTCTTCGCTGTGATTTTATGTCTGTTAAAATACTTTCCAACAGTTTTTGACAAAGGAAATGAAACCTAGTGTTTGTGTCTCATTGGTAATCATATTGGTTGTTAGTTAAGTCAGAAACCTACTGAAGTGGATATATATCACTTTGTGAGATATAAATGATAGTTTGGGAGAACAATAGGGGCCATGTCTTCTTGAGGTGTGTGTTCTGTGCCTGGTAATTTTTTTTTTTTTGTAATCTGTCTGTGCACATCAGTGCATTTTTGATTACCATCATATCAACAGACCCTTAATAATAGAAATAACCGCCAAAACAAAGAACATTCACAGGATGCACAAATCAAGAGTCCTTTAAACAGTTCAATAAGCTGTAGTATTTGGATTTTACCTGTTTTTTTCCTGCCAAAACATCTGCTGTGAAAACTACTACTGCCTTTCTCCTGTGCAAGCTGTCTGACAATGGATTGTGGTCTAGCAGTGCCTTCACCACGCTTAAGACAATCCAGACTGTTTACATGTGTCGTTCCAAGATGGTGGAACGACCTACCAAGCGTGACAAGAACAGCAAAAAATGGCGCCTGTCATTTTAAAATTCGAGCCTCAAATTTCTGTAGCAAACAAAGTTGCGTGTAAAAGTCTAGATTGGCTAGACTGTCTGTCTTCAAGAAACTCTTGAAGACCCACCTCTTCAAAGAGCATCTCCTAATCCTAACCCGTACCTCTATCCCCCCCACAACTCCTTCTGTGGTCCCCTCTACCTCTATATCTTGCTGTCACCACTGACTCTGATCAGGGTTTCTCCTCTATATAGCTTATTGTCATAGTGATGATAAATGTAATATTATGTCTACTCTGTAAGTCGCTTTGGATAAAAGCGTCTGCCAAATGCATAAACATAAACATAACATAAACATTTTGCTACTGCAGATAAAGTTTGCTAACACAGCGTGGTGTGACTGGCATCATGAAAAGAAAAGAAAAGTTTGGTACAACACAAATACCAAATAGCACTCCATTGATCCATTGCTATCCTCTTCCATTTAAACATGACCTGTAGTTGGGAAAGCCATCTTCTAAACGTCTTCTTTGAGGTCAGATGTGGAAAAAAGGGTAAAAAAACAAGGCCATGACTTGGTTTATCAGGGGGTTTCGTCACATTGTGGTGTTGTCCACCATATACACATTATGGATGCTCAGGGGCCCGTATTTGTCTGCATGTTTAAAGGCGTTTAGAGTTTCCAATAATTATGAGGCATATTTATTCAGTGTTTTTCCACCCAGTGAAGAAAAACTGTTCCTAAAGGAATAATAAAGGGTGCTAAACAACCTTTAATTGTAGTGTGATCAGGAGTGTCATCATCAGTGTGAACAAGTGGTCGCAAAAGGAAAACAATCTAAAGGAAATCAATGTTTTTAATGTGCAGTGAGAAAGTAAGGGCAACTGATAATGATTGTGTTCCTATAAAGATAGACATTTCTTTCCAAGTGAAAATTGTGTTTATATATTTATATAAATATCTATATTATATATAGAATACATATCTATTTGCTATGCATACTCAAAAATCACACCTTCAAATATATTTAAAAAGTCTTTCAAAAACACAAATGTTTTCTTTTCTTTCCTTAAACATGAACTATCCTTATGAACCAAATGAATTATCATGTGAATAGTATTATGCTTTAGAAATCAAAACATCGGACATGTTTTGCTGTTGAATCTGTAACAGTGGAGGACATCTTTTGTTAAGTGGGATGCACAAGCCACCTTCATCTCTTACCAAACCAGGAACCATTTAGCAAGTGTACCAAACCAGCAATATCACTTATACACAAATCCTCTTTCTGTGGAAGATGAAATGCAAATAAGTATGATCTCTCAAGCAAACTCTTTTCTGTTATAAAAATAGAATTCTTTTTAAAATAATCTACAGATTTCTTTTTAAGGTGAGGCATTTCACTATCACTCTAAAACAGCGAGGCTGTTGGTTTCAATAGAAAAAAATGAAGCTTCAGAGAGAGAGATCTGCCAGTCTTTCGGTATGTCTGATTGAAGGGGACGAGAACCGCTCCCCATTCGCTCCTCCATCTCAGTCCCACGGATGGGTGTGTTTTTGCCAGTTCTTCCTTCTTTTTGCATATTCTATGATTTTCTTTTTTAAAAACAGAGTTTCATTTTAAACTAGATACACCTTTTACAGGTTTAAAAAAAGATGATGAAATAAAAAGAGTTTCAGCTTTTCAAAGCTCCAGAAATGTCCAGGCCATTCCAAAGTTTTTTTTTTTTCTAAAAAAAAGAAAAGAAAGTTCTCTATAACTACACAAAGTTTTCAAAACAAACAAACACAACGGCGCAGGTTCATGAGATACTGGCTTTCCAGCCAAGCATGTTAAAGTAAGAGCCGAACCAAAACGAAGAGGGATAAACAATGAAAAATGTACAGTTAAAGCAAAGTCCTACAGTAGAGAAGGCAACAGACTCAGTAAAAACAGAAAAAGAATAAAACAGGAAAACACTGATGCTACAAAGAAATCGAAATATATGTACAGACCCTGTTTTCCTTTTGTTTCTATGTATGCACATTTTTCCGTGTGGGTGTATGCATGTGTGTGCACAATTGCCATCGTGTGTTTTTTCTCCTTGTCGCGGAGTTCCTGTGAGTCCGTTTCTCGTTAGTGGATAGAACAGTGTTTTGTTTTTTTAAATGATGTCCCCTTTGAAAGAGAAAGGAAACGGTGTCCTCCAAGCCTCCCGCTTCTCCATCGCTCGCAGCGAGTCATGGACGGCCGCGGCCGAACGGATCCAAAACACTCCCAGCAACAAGCGCAACCTCCATCTGTCTTCCCTAAGAGCTACCGGACTGAGACGAGCGCCCGCGTCACGACTCCGGCCGATGTTCCCTAAAGCTCGCCTTGACGGTTCACTACCAGATGACGCTGGAGATGCTGGTTTCTCTGGGCAGCAGCGGGAGCATGGCGTTGTTGGCGTGCGTCTCTTCCAGGCTGTGCTCTCGGCTCTTCCCGGGAGGCCTCTGGCCGTTCAGCAGAGTCAGTGGGATGTTGCAGTAGGTGTGCTGGTTCCCCAGGGACGAGAGGGGGGGCAGGGTCCCGCCGGGGGGTATGTCGTACTCGTAGCTGCGGTAGTAGTGTTTCTGCCTCATGGTGGTGTGGTAGGTGTTGTGGAAGGAGGAGCGCAGCTCCGGGTGGGCGGTGGCCATGGCGGTGGAGGTGGCCGCCGCCATGGAGATGGCCGAGACGGTCTGCAGCTCGCCGAAGGGGCCCTGCTCGCTCACGTCCAGCGCCGGCTCGTGCGAGAGCATGGGCTCCGTGCGCCGGAAGGGCATCTCGTACTGCAGCTGCTTCCAGAATTTGGAGTTGAGCTTGTTGCTCTTGGGGCCGCGCCACTTGATGACGGTGAGGGTTTTGATGGTGTGCTTGAGGGCCTCCACCTCCTGGTAGTTCATGATGCCCCGCAACTCGGCGCACTCGATCAGGATGACTTTGATCTCGCCGGTCACCAGCATGTTGCGCAGCCTCGTCTCCAGCTCAAAGATGCTCCAACCTCGCCGGACTACGTAAGTGGGCGTCATGACTATAATGAGGCGTTTGCTCTGGTCAACGCAGCGCGCCACGTCCTCTATGTAGGCTGCAGTGAACAAGAAGCGCGGAGAGATAAGGATAAACGTTTAGAGGACGAACGGTGCCAGCGGTGTACATTTCACATAATTAGATGAGGAAAGAACCACAATACTTAGTGATGGATGAACAGACAGCATCAAATACAAAACACAAGACGATGACAGGTGACTCTTTTAACGTCGGCTCTATTATTTGGACCAATGTCGGTCATTTCAGTTTGACGTTTTTCTTTAACAAGAGGTCAAGGAGATAGTAGAGCTATGTTCCCAACTAATTTTCAAAAAGATCCTTTTTTTTCTCACAATCAGTCTACACACACTTATGCACAAAGACAAAAACAAAAACTCTTTTTTTCTTTTTTTTTTTGTGAATTTGTTAAAATAAAAACTATTGGCAACATTAGAAGCTGACTGTCTTTTTGAGAGGAAAGGATTTTTTCACTGTAGGATCAAACTCTGCCTTGATCTAGTCTACCCAAAAAAGGCCATTATAATTATTCTGCCACCATCATGTTTGACTGTACATGGTGTTGATTAAGTAAATGTAAGTGCTTGGTTTCCATAACATCCATCCATGGCCTATCTGTATTTTCTATATTAGAGCCATTGGTAATGTGTTCTGAGATATTATGGCTAAATGGGCAACTACTGGTTAAATCAGAGCAGATGGTTCTGCTTCTGGTGCTTTTTGAGCCATTCATTTTCTTTTTGACAAATTCTCAGAGGGATGTCATGCACCATTTAGTGAAAAAGAGTTCCATTTAGCAGATAAAGATACATTTATGGATTACAGAACTATCTTATTTTCACAAAAAAAGTTTCTTACATTGTTTGTTATTCAATTTGATCATAACCCTTCCACATCTACTCTTAGCAAAAAAGGACAGGAAATGATTCTTTGCATTTTAAAAATTTCTTTGGGGAAATAACAACCAGAACAACCATAGTTAGGGTAACTACCAGGCTTTATGCTGAAAGTGTCTAATTTAAAAAAGAAAAAAACATTACTCACACTTAATTTAGGCACCAGACACCTAAACTTAATTTTAGAGCTGGTTTATGTAAGTGCACTTTCTCCAGCATATACAAGAGACTGCTGTGCTTACAGAAACTTTAAAAGCTTTTATTCTTCCCTATGCCCAGACATAATTCTAGCTTCAAGTCTGCAGACAGGTCTTTCCAACTCAAAGCTTAGTTTTCACCTAGGGTAAAATCTTGTTTAAAACATGTGGGCAATTATATGCGGCACATTTGATTTCACCCAGACAGACTCCAATTAAAATAGAAAAGCATCCTCGCGATCATTGATTTGCCAGTGTCATGACTACAGATTTGAATAGTCCCATCAGTGAATCATCTTTGTCTACGATGAAACAAAACAACACCAAAAAACAAATCTGGTTTTGTCATTGTGGATTGTTATGCATGGACTGTTGAGAAAAAACTTTAACTAACACATAGCAGTCAGAACCTTTTAATCTTTCAGTTAATTTTATATGTAAGCAGATATATATCCTTTGTTCCTCAGCATAGAACATGTAAGTTTTAGATGAGCAGATCTACAAGGCTCTAACTGGGAATTAGTGATTGATAACCCGTTATGCTGCAACGTCCTATCAGCAGGTAAATGAAAGAAGCTAAATGCAAAAGGACAAGACTGAGGGTGAGTACCTCTAAAAAGTCGTGTGTTCTCCTGGAAATGCTCATTGGTGAGACCTAAACATAAACATTTTAACATTCAGGTCACAGGTAGTACACATTACAGACACAGAAACATAACTGCACAAAACACTGTTGTAAAAGTATACGCGCTTCCTCTCACTCATCTTTTTATTTCACATATAATTAATCACATACCATGTTTCCCTGATTGGACATTCATCTGCAATGATTCCGCTTGGCACTGATGCTGCCGGCAATTTTCTTTTGATTAAAGGATAGAGGCGGCTCAGTCAGTGGGGCTCGGAGCCTTCACACATTTCCCACTGATGTTTAATTCTGTCTGGACCAACTAGGACGTGTTTGCGTTTTATCTGTTCCACATGAAGCCCACAGTACAAACACACAGCATCGCTACAAAGTAGAGCACACTGTGTACCACTGGCACAGACGGACTGCTAAGCAGGAGCGAGTTAGCACACATGAGGATATGTTCAGACAGAATTTCCATGGATGTATTAATACATGGATGAAAACCAGAAAGGACGATAAATTTGCTCAATACATCAGCTCCCAGTACACATTGTATACAGTTTTTTCCCTCGTCTTCAGCACCCAATGTAAGAATAATCAGTAAATAAAGCTGCCCTCTTCTTTTTCCTCTATCAAAATAGTTTTTGAGGGAATTTAAGTGAAAAAGCTTCTTGTTGACGGCTTTAGACTTTCAGTTTAGTTTTTTAATCTTTCTTAAACAGTCAACGATAAATGTATCCATTAACCTGAGGGTGTAAATATCCACATATTGATTTCTTTTATAGAGCACAACTAACACAAGACACTGACAGTAAACAACACTGAGGACAAACACAAAACGAACATTTAAAACTGACAAAATGTGCGCTATGTGCCGAACACTTCTGCCACACACAAACACGCACACATATTTGAGTACATATATATGTGTGTACGTACTCACACACACACATGCTGTGTGTGTCGAAGCAAAAAAATGCTGCACACGTCCATAAATATCGTTTCGATATCACACATACATGCGCACAAACCCAGTCACTGAGCTTACTTCCTGTAGGAATGAGGTCTCGGTCCGGGATGAAGAGTTTGTAGCCATAATGCTTCTCCAGGACATCAGGGAGGATCTCCAGGGCGAAGCGTTCCTCCTCCCTTGTCTCCTGACTCCACTGGTCAGGGTCCACTTTGGTGTAGGATAGGTAAGCATCGTAATCCTTGTTTTCTGAAAGAGAGAAAGGAAAGACAAAGGCTGGCTCTTGAAAACTGTGGACCAAACGCGCACATATCCAACTTGCAGCTTTATCTTGGAGAAGAACATTAATGAGACTCATTAAAAACTTTGCGTTTGCCAACAGAATTGATGTATTGTAGCCTTTCAGTAAACCTTCTTACAATGAGCTTGAAACAAATGAGATCTTCGCCTGAAGGCAGGAAGGTGTGACGAGTTGAATGAATCAATTTTGTTTGCGATTAATTGTTAAATTGAAATCAATCCAGATTGAAAAGTGTATTATTGCTATAGATCTAACATGATGTAACCTCTGCCAAAACACTCTCCCTGGTTTGGTCACTATATAATGTAGGGTTGGTATGTTTTAATATGTTGAGGAGTTTTGTTTGATAAAATTCTTCCTTCAACAGCTAGTCCTGGTGACTCCTCAGCTGTCTCCATCACAGAGTCAGCTTTCTTAATCAGCAAACTATGGTGGAATACCTCCATTTCCTCCCTCAGGCTGGAAATAATGCCCCCTCTTTTTCCTCCTGCTCATTAAAAAACAATCTCTTTTGTCTTTACATTTATTCTTATTTTAAGGGTTGTTTCCATTTTTCTCTGTGAAAAAAAATATTCAAGTGAACTAAAATGTGGATGTCAGAGAGTAAATATTCCTTAGAGGAACACACACAAGAAATCATGTTGAAGGGTGTCAAAACAATATGGGTGGTGCAGACAAAGCATTCTCAGACATCTAAAACCCAACTTTCTATGTCAAAATCAAGACAAATTAGGATACAGAAAGATAGATTTCCTATAAAATGTGAGGAAAAGGGAGAAGCGGTGCCCTGCTATGAAAATGCTGGGTGCATAATACATGGTTCTGTCGTCTATGGAGTGATTTGAATTTTGCTAGTCTCAGCAGGTTGGCTAATTCCATTGTTGCAACTCTGCTTAGAGAACTTTCCATTTTTCTGTGCAGTCCTTAAAAAGTGCAACGGAAAAAAAAAAAAACATCACAAGAGGGACAAGAAGCTCATCTTTTCCACTCAGTCATGGCAAAAAATGAAATTTTTTAAAGCTTCCTAAAGTAATGGTGCATTAGATTAGCAAAAATATTCATCAGTTTATATGCATTCCTCCAAAAAATAAAGTCACGAAAACATTCATTTTAGACCAATTTCATGCCCATTCATTGCTTAGCAAGGTAATAATTTGGTATAACTTCGGATGGGCTAATTTAGTTTCACTGGTATGAGCGCTATATTTAAAAAGAAAAAAATGCTTACAGTAAGAAAAAAAAGATAGGTCAAACCAGGTCTTCATAATTACAGCATGTTACAGCTTGTTGGAAATGATATGCAACCAATTTCTGTTGTCCAAGTTTACAAGGTTGTCTCTTGAAGTGAGTAAATGGTAGTTTTTTTTAGTGGGCAGTGTTTGGAAATTGGGGATTTTTGTGTTCAAATGTGTGATTATAAGGCAGACATTCACGAAAGACACAATGCTGCTTTAATCTATTCTGTATCCACCACAGCTTCTGAAAATATAAGTATTTTGTCCTCCACAAGCACATTTTTAAATAGGATTTTTGTGTGCCCGACTCCTGGGGCTTTCCGCTCAACCACACCAGTCTTATTGAACGTGGGACTGATGTTCAGTAATAAGATTTGACCTGCAGTCTGCCATCCCAAAAGTGTCGATGAGCCCACTAAAGTTCCTCCACACAAACTTCAGAAATCTATCTGTTTTTGCTTGTAGTTGTTTTTTAAATCAGTAGTCATTTCCAAAATCTCTAAATATGTCTGTGCTTTGCTTATTAAGTTGCAACATCATGGCTTCTCTGAGATAAAGTGCACACAAGATGGCCGTTTGGTATCTGAAATAAAAGTGGGTTAGATAAAAACATACATAAATCAAGACATAAGAAATACCCTCTTCCCCACCTCAAAATGATTTCCCAGCAGACAGTGAGTTGAACTGACAAGGCAGAGACAGAAAATAGAAAAAAGAAACCCTACTGGTGACATGTTCAGGGAGTCCTAGTCATTATTCTGGAATGTGGGCCAGCCGAAAGGGGGAAGAAGGTTTTTTTTGGTTGCATAAACTCTTTGAGGAGCACAAAACTTGCTGGGAAGGCCTGTGCTCTGTTCCATTGGATTCAAACATCAAAAGCTGCTTTCAAATTAGCAACCAACCTTGCAAATTAACAGACAAGCAAAGCCGGAAAAAAAAGAAAACAGCTAGTATCAGCGGCCCCTGACAGTATGACTTAATCATGTGCAAGTTTGAGTCAACAAAACTGTGCGTAATAGATAATTCATTCTACTGGAGAAACAATCTAGTGAGTTCAGGGTTTCAAGAATATTTGAAAAAAAAGCAGTGAAAGACTAAATACAAAGAACAAGGAGAAGACTCTGATACATAAACAGAAAGCTACAAAACTTTGTGAAAAGTTAACTATGTTTTATTGAGAAGACAAGAGGCTGCCCTACAATTTCAGGTTGGTATTGCTCCCATTTGCCACTCAGGAATGGTGTTTTGTGCTCATTCATTCCCTGTGCACCACTACCAGGCCTTCGTCAGCATAGGGTAAGCACCATTCCTTGACATATTGAGACTGATCTCTTTTTAAATGGGTAACAAATTGAAAATCCTTCTCCCATCTCCCCGGTCCAGTCATGGCAGCAATGCACTGAACAGACACAATCACATGCACAGAAGAGGGGGAGAGGAAATGGTCCCCTGACATTTAGACACGAGTGGGACAGACATTTATATCTGCTCAAGAGTCTGTTCCAAATGGAGCACAAAACCAAGCAACCAAATTCACACACACGAGAACAAACCCACAAACGCACACGTTCGTCCATCTATGTTTGCTTGACATTGACTTTTGGATAAGAGGTACCTGGTGAAAAAAAAAAGGTGGGAATATTGGGGAGGTTAAAAAGCTCCAGGCAGTGACACTGGGATGATTAAAAAAAAAAAAAAAAAGTTACCTCCATCCACATCCTCGCTTCCAAAGTGCCTCCTATAGAAAAGCATCAGTTCAATCTTGTGGCATTTGTAGAGGGAGATGAGAAAGATGAGAAGCAGCAGGATGGCTCCCAGCCCTCCTGCCAGCTCCACCGTGTACATGAGCTCTGCTGAGGACAACACACACAGGAAAAAACAAAATCTAAACAATGAAAACTGCTGAGACAATCATAGCTCAAACCCCATTGGTTCTGCATCAGGTTGGACTCAAAATCATTTCTTACCGTTCAACATTCCCCTGTCAAAACGAGGCAAGAAAAC
This sequence comes from Menidia menidia, assembly GCA_907169785.1. Lineage (NCBI taxonomy): Eukaryota > Metazoa > Chordata > Actinopteri > Atheriniformes > Atherinopsidae > Menidia > Menidia menidia. The sequence continues at coordinate 12,045,739 of CAJRST010001113.1, forward strand.
ATGAGGCTAAGAGAACATACTTTTACATGGGGGACTGGACAGCTTTCAGGATTTTCAGCGCTCATCGCAGAGCTGAGCAGAATCAATCTTAAGAGACACAAGGCTTATAATGAGTTTAAGAAAAATGAGAGCACATTCCAGTAAGACACAAGAAAAAAAACAAAAACAACAGTGAGAAATTGGGCTCATTTCTTTGGTGCAACACAGCAATGACACAGCTCTGGTCTCTGGCTGTCATCCATAGTTGGGACTGTGACAATTCTGGACATGGATGACAGCATTTTCAAAACAGGGGGCTTTAGTTTACTCATCCGCTGTCATTTGCCTCTCCATCATAACCGCCGTGAACACTCTCACTTCCTCCCTTCTCCATTAATTTCTCTTATCATCTTCCCATCTCCTTGAAGATATGGCTCGGGGAAGGATGACTTATGGCGCGTGTTAAAGCAGCGTTTACCTGGCTGGCTCTGCTAGAGCAGGCTCGCCTTCTGTCTCTGTCACAGCAAGGGCCCTTACATGGCTGTCATGGCAACCAGAATGCTTTCTCATCTTATCCAGGACGGAGCAAAGGCACATTTTTACAAAATGGAAATATTTGTGACGTATTTAAAAGAAATTTCGAAATGATACTTTTTCAAAACAGCTATTTATCTGCACTTGAGTATATATACACACACGCATATTCTATTTAAGCTATACTGAGGTCAACGGTAAAGGAACTGTTTTTAGGTTATATAATATTCTGAGTCAGCGTAAGATGAACAGATGGATATTACTGTCAAAAACACCCACAATACTAAATTTATCTTAACAATGACAGAGGAAGCAAGTAATGAATGGAATCCAAGCGTGTAGTGAAGCAAATGTCAGGACGTTGGCTTAAGCAAACTCTTAATTGTTTGCCTTTCATCGAACCAATCCAGCCACCAGAGTAATAATACTATTTAATTTCCAGAAACATGGATATATACATTGTTTGTCAGAAAACACATGTATGATCATGTGCAAGAAGCCCATGACTAGAGATCAGATACTCTAGTGTTTTGTTTTTTAAAATTTTTTGTATTGTTTTCTGTCGCACAATGCTGCACATTGCGGTGAGAAACGTGGAAACTATCTGTAGCTGTGGAGGCGAGGTGCCATGCTGCAATGTGCTGATGAAAGCAGAAGTCAAACTGCACCTGATCAATATGGTGGCACGTTTTCCTATAACTAAAGCCACATTTGCTACACTGACACCGTCTCAATCTCTGATATTAGCAGCATACAGTAAAAATAGACAGTGAATGGGCCATCGACCGCTGCTGTAATGGAATGAGGACGAAGTACAAAAGAAAAAAAAACTGCTTACAACGTCTGACTTTGTCAGCTTGTCTTGTTAGGCACCAGTGTACACTAGCCCTCCCATTAATGCGACTCTATTAGTGGGTTATGTGCATTACACTGCTCTGCCAAGGCTAAGAAAGAGTGATTTTCTCCTCCCCTTCAATTCTGCAGGAAGGGAAGGGGAAAAAAGTTACGAATGTTTTATTTTTCATGGGCAGTCATGTTTCTGAATCCCCTTCAACATTTTAATGCTCTCCAGCCCTCCCACTTCTTATAAAAATTAATTCCAAACTAGCAGACGACCGTGTCACTTTGGACACTGATGTTTCGGTGTTCTTTCATTTCATTTGACATCAGAAAGATGCCAGTTCTGGACAAATTAATTTAATTCTCCTGGTTACTACTGGGTCCAGTCTAAACTTTGCTCACCTATCATTGCAGCTTTTTCTTCTGAAAAAAAATCATGAGGTAATGTCAACTTCAAGCTTAATGGCTTTTGTAGTAAAAAGCTATTTAAACTTGCTTTTGAGTCACATGCACAGCACTACAAGGGAACAAGAGCATTATCAATCATCCTAAACGCCACTGTATGCAAGTAACATTGCTGTTAAATATAAAAATACTCCCTTAAGTTGTGATGGGTCAATGTTTAGTTGGCTCATTATCCTTTACATTTGTTTTCCATAAAGGAGAGCCAATACTGTGTGATGGAAGAAAAAAGTTCTGTCATTTTTTTCATCTCTATGTGAGTATTTATTGGTCATAACCACAGCTTTAATGCTTCAAGCTTACTATCAGCATTATTAGTCTCTCTTTCAGATATTCCTATTTCACTGACCGCTGCTCACCCTCTTATTTCCTCATTTCTTTATGGATATAAGGGAAGACAGCCTGCAGTGACATTAGACCTGCTGGGGGCTCATGAGTGAAGCCTCTTTGAAAGGGGACATGAAATAAACATCTGATGTGGATGACAGAGGGAAAGAGAGCTTGACTTAGCATCCCTTTCCTTTGACAAAGAGAGTTAAATGAAGCTGTCTGCAATCCGTGAAGACCACTCAAATGGAATTGGGCTGTCTACAAAGGACGATCACAGAGTCAGAGATTAAAGTGAGGAAACAGACATATGAAGGCTTAAAACATAATTGTATGCTGGATGTATTGGCCTTTTGGGGAAAGCTGAGGACCAATTTGCTGTTTAAACAGCCATCAAATTACCTCTCTTCTGGGTGACAGCCAGTGCATGAAAAGAGCTTCAGACAAGTCATGCAAGGGAGCCAATATAACTAGACGACTGCTTGTGTAAGATGTGACACAAGCAAATGAAGTCCCAAAGCATGGGCAAATGTGCATGGAATCAAATATTTTCATGTTGTGAAATGATGCGGCCGGGCTTTGATTATTTTATCATTTAGCTTTGAGAGAGCTGGAGCGGGCGGAAGCGGCAGTATCTGATGCTGCCAGACAGTGAAGCAAAAGATGGCTCCTCAGAGCGCAAAGTCACTTTTGTGGAGATCAAATACAAAAAATGTTAAGTAGGGTTCCGGGAGTCCTTACCCCGCCTGAAAAGCTGGACGGTGGCTTGTCGACGGCCATTACCATTTTCCACATAACAGGAATAATTTCCCAAGTCATCCTCCTCCAAAGAGTCAATAGTCAACGAAATGGCCACTTCTTGCTCACCAAGATGCTGCTTGACAACCCTAGAAAACAAGCAAATCAGCGAAAAACTCATGCATGCGTTGTCTTTGTGCACAGTTTAACATAACCGGTGAACATCGACATGATAGCTAGAGAGGTATCATGGAGCCGTGATCAAAATATACCATTCAGAATAGCTGCACAGATGTGTTACGAATCACAGCAGTTCATTGATTCACTGTACGTCTGAAAACAATACGCGTCTATAGCGCAAATGTATCTTTATGAAGCTCCTTTTGTGTTAACGTTAAGTACTTCACAGTATGTTAATTTCTTTCTCGGCACTCAAAACATATGAGGAATGAAAATCAATAAGGGATCTTCCTCAGCTTGGGGCGGGGGGGGGGGGGGGGGATCAAATAATGGCGATGATTAGAAATTCTTTTTATAGCAGCTGCCATGGTAACGGCAAGAAGGAGAGAAAGTAATATTCCATAAAGTAAATGAGTGTCCCCCGCTGGGCTGGTTGACTCTGATGGAGAACAGAATAGGGAGATAATGCTCCCTCATACCGTAGACACACTATTTAGCCTACTTTTACAGCACCCTCAACACAAAAGACACCAAAAAGAGAAAAACAAAGCCCGAATGAGAAAAAACTAAACAAAACGTGTCCACTGTTTGTGTATGTGTGTGTGCTTCCTTGAGCACAATTATGAATCATTTTCTGCGTTGAGAAGCGCGGGTGGGATGAGGAAAGAGTGTTTGCATGTGCGTTTGAGTGTGTGGGGGTATAATGACTCTCAAGCATCTCACTCCTCTCGCCTTCAAGCCGATAAAGTGCACATAAGGAGAGCTTGTTGGGGAGATTTGGCATCCGTAATTGAAAGTGTATCATGGGCTGTGAGTCTGAGTCTGAGGCAATGCTGATGATATTGAAGTTGTTGTGCAGTGGGATGGGGGTTGGGGCACCAGGGAGATGAAGGCTTGGGAATAATTTATGTCTCTCCAGGGAGTGGTGGGCACTTTGAAGCCTCCCATTTCACATAATCACTCTACGCGAGCCAACAGAGCTCACTCTCACAGAACTTGCCGGATGACGACCACCTGAACCTTAAATGGAGATGCTATTGGCCAAAGTTTGGGAAAGATACACAGGTGAGAGTTAAATGACAGCTTGGCTAAAAAGTGTGTTTGAAGTTTATCACATGCAGTACAGAAACTGCATGCTCTTTTTGGATAAAATTCTGCAGACTTTGTATTGCATGGTTTGGTTTATTGATATAGCCTCGGTGGAATGAGTAAATCACAAACCCATTGTCAATACATGGCTTCTGAAAGCATTTTTTTCTATAAATACTTGCCCCCTTCTTCATTAGCAAAACCTCTGTTTGCCCATTTAAATCAATTACCATCTTACTCATTTTTTTTTGTATACTCACCTAAATGTACACCTGCAAAACGCCATTTAAACTGGGTCAATTAAATATCGATTCCCTCCTTCATTATGCTGATTCAGATTTGCTTTTGCTAATTTATTAATCTCTGCATGCAATACTAATGTCCAGTCAACCATGCAACGCAAAAAGAGGCCGCCTGGTCCCTGTGGCGCAAATGAGAATTTATGTGCTTGGCTTTCCATAAAAATGAACTCCTCCTAATCAATAAGCTCTGAATTGGAGAAATAAATGCTTGCAGAAATCGGAGCTGGCCGCTGATACATTAACGGTACATTTCCAAATGCATGGATGCGAGCCGTTTGTAAAGAGACAGCTCCAGATGTAGCATGTGTGCGTTATCTTAAATCATGACATTTTTTTGGTGAAAAGCTGAGATTAGTTGATGTTTGGTTCATCCTGTCCATTCTTCCCACTGTTCCAACTTCTTTAGCTGAGCTGAACCTCCAGCTTCGTTTGTGGAAGCACAACCAGAGCAGGATCTGAGGAAGCCCGGGGTAGCAGCAGCAACAGAGGGTGGATGATCGAATATATTATTGATCTGCTGCATGGAATATGGTATGAATTATTTAACAGATAACCCCTCAGTCCTTGAGCGAGGGGAATCCTGTTGTCAGGGATGTATAGAAGAGAAAAGAAACACGGAGGCTGGTTAAACTGAGAACTGTGCTTCTAGTGCTTGTTTCCATCAGTGCACAGGATCACTGAATACTATAGATGCGTTACTTCACTTTTTGGTGACATACAACTTGTGTATTTTCTCTTTCCCCATTTTTTCCCCTTTCTCTTTTCCGTCTCTTGCCTCCCCTCACTGCTTTCCTCCTCTTCCTCCTCCTCTTGAGCTCCTTATGGCTCATCTGCATGCTGCTATAGGTGGGTGCAGTGAGTGAGATAGTGATGTACAGGCGGTGTGAAAAATGGCAGTTGTTAACCATCTGACAGGACAGTCTCTCCAGAGCTGCATCCTCTCCAAACAGCCCTAATGGGAAACATGCGCATGGACCAGTGAACGGACTTGTTTAAATGTGTTACACCTCTAGGAGTGAGAGACATGGAAACGGGGTTGTTTAAACTGTCTTTCAGCCCTGAGAGGTAAGTTACACTGAAGTGAGGCTAAACTGGAAGGAGGAGGCTTTTAAGAGTGCGTTCAGCATCATCTGTGGATTTTTTGCATTTTGTCCTGATGTAAATTAATACCAAAGAGCTGCTGTAAAAGAGCATTATTGCTACAGAAGCTAATGAAGAGGATCTCTCTCCAAATAGAGACAAACATCAAATGAATATTGAGGATCCAGAGAATGAAAGATTTGCTGAGAAGCTTTTCTTTGCTGTAATGGAAACAAAATGTCAGACGCCTCTTAACTAAAAATGAAGAGTGGTAAGACAAGGAAGGTTTGAATCCACATTTTTTTCACCACTCAACTTATATTGTAACAACATAATAACATTTCATGCATTACTTTCATTTCTACATTTGCTTTTTGGTTTGTAATTCAGACATTTTTTACTGAATAAATCCTTGAAATGTTATTGATTTCACTCAAGTATGTAGATTTGAAAAACCACGGATGTTGTGATTTGTTATTTTGTGACAAACACACCTACAGTATGTCTGCCATTAGTTCCTCATTACAGCTAAATTCAGTGAAAAGGCCCAAGCTCCTGCAGGGTGTTTTCTTACTTGATGTCGCTCTCCTGGACTCTCTCTTCATCCAGGTCCTCTATGAACTTCTCCCCCTTCATCCAGTAGATAAGCGGGCTGACGTCGCCGCTGTAGCCAAAGAACGCTCGGCACGTGAGGTTCAAAGCACTTCCTGCAAACACAGAAGAAGCCGTGCTGTCATATCTGATCTCGCTGCCGCCTTGGTACAGGCACGTGTTTGCGAAAGGGCCCGAAAAATAATGTAGCGGCACAGTCAAATCCAGCCATTTCAACACACAAGCGTCTAACGATTTTGCTGGTGACATGAGGTGACGTGTGCATATACACATTCTTGATTCCGCATTCACATAATCACAGGGAAGTACGATCATCTATGATGTCTTCAGTTTTTTTTCCTACAATTTCCTGCTCCCGTCCAACTTCAGTTGAGGCAATCTGTCCTTGTCGTAGGGATGTCATAGGGGAATGTTTTCATTAGCTCATTCAGTTGATAACACACACATACGCACACACACCCACGCAGATATTGTTGTAAAAGCAGGTAAAATAGACACAGCCACATGAGGGCACTCAAGAGCTGCCTAACGGTCCCCTTGAGACTGCGTCCCTGAAAGGAAATATGGCAAAAGGCATCGAGAGGAGACAGACGATAACATTATTTAATTTGGAGATGCTGCTGGGTTTGAGGGAAGGTCAGGAGTCAACAACGGCAGTTCACTGAGACTTGATCTGTGGAACAGGGAGTAATTGTCTTTGGGGAGTCAGGCGGGGCTTTGCTCCGTGAACGAACGGTTCAAAAGAGAGGGGCAAGGGCTCGCCCTAAAGAGAGAAAAATTTAAACAGTTTCTCAAGGACAATGAAGTTGAACTAAATGAAATCCACAACATCTTTTATTTGGTGTTGAGCGCATCCATAGTCAACAACAGTCGGCCGTTTGGCTGGCGGTCTCACAATCAGCTAACCAGCAAGCTGATGGTCAGCAAGTCAGGGTCGACTCCCAAAGCTTCCCTTTCACATCTAATACAGACACACTAAATATCTAAGGGCCTCCAATAAAAATAAATCAAATATAAACACACTACTGAATTAATAGTATGCTCTATACAGGATGCTACAACACGCCTGTTTTTACCATTCATACCAGACCCTCCTTCCCATTATTTACACCAAAACAAAGACATCGGATTGCCACCGTACCATGCGGTTATTACTGCTGCGTTTCACAGAAGATGCAATCTGAAAAGGTTGTGCGGCAATCACATGATGCCACCTCACAGAACCATACAGCAACATGTAAACAGGAAGGCTTCTCAAGCAGCACATACTGTAAACTCTTCTGGTGCATGATTTTGCACCGGGGAGAGTAAAGGGATGTGAATTGCTTCGAGGCATGTCACAAGGAAAGCTCGAGAGGAAAGGCATGGATGGATCTGGGGGTGAAGGAGACGCTTGCAGGCTTTCTGCAGAATTTATGAGCTAGAGCATGAGGTAAACTCGAAATCCATTGTAAAATATCACCTTCCATAATAACTTCTTTATGACAATCGGAGCTAAATGTTTGATTGCTTATCACAAGGGGGTTCTCACGCTGTGTGCCCTGAATGTACCACGGGTCACATGTCTTCAGAGCAACATCATCGGAGTTATTTTTAAAAGACTGCTTGTGTTTGAACCAAGGACATTTTTTTTGGGCTTCCTCTGTACACTAGCGAGGCACAGCTTCAAAATATTTTCAGCAGGTCACCCGCAGCACAAGGAAAGTTTTAAGATGAGTAGGGAAGTCAGAAGGAAGGACACCCAAGAATGGAATGATAGTACTCTCTGTGAGGAGCAGCGACTGACATTTCCAAAGTTCAACAGCCACTCTCAGCTTGCTATTTGTGCACAGTCGGGCTCTACAAAGGCTACATGCTGCACCTACAAATTAGAAACCTCCTGCCTGTGATTACAACAATGTGCGTGTTTGTGCAGTGGTGCCGAACTATCCAGTCAGACAGATTTGTATTGAAAATAAGCAGCATACATTCGGAAAATTACATGTTGCACAACTTTGAATCGCTGCCTGTGAGACAGAGATGCATCATTTACCTTTTTTCTCTGTATATAAATCTGCTCCGTGCTGTTCGTTTATCCCTTGGATCAATTGTAAACTAGGAATGTCATGCTTCCAGCAGCCGCTGCCTGGAGAGGAAGTCTCCACTGAGCTGCCTGGGAATCACAGGAAACGTTCGAAGGCCTCATGCAGTTTTATTCTAATCTAAATACAGCACACTCCAAAACTTTGTCAGCCACCTGTGTTATGTCTCAGTGTCAGCAGTGGGTGAGCATAATCATCACCATCACCATCACTACTTTTACAGGCATAATGTGAGTGCTGGACAACGTGTTCCAATGCTTTGGTCATTCATTCCTATAGTAAAAATATCTTTAGCCCTTTATCTTTAGCACTTCAAACCCCCACAGCAATATCTGCATTATTATGATGTATTACTAGTCATAGAGCATTTCGTAACCCTTGGCAACTCAAAGGAGAGATTTGGCTTGAACTGATTTTGAGACACAAGTGGTTTCTAAACGCGTGTTTGTGTGTATAAGTGTAGCCTCATCACGTAAGAGATGCACACGTCCACAGCTTTGACACATTAGTAAAAAAAGGACCTTGCTGATCCTCAGTTTGAATATGTAATATCAAGGCACTTTAGAGCTATTGTCCAATTCAAACCAACTATAATTTATTTGTCATATATCTATATACAGAAAAGGTTTTTAAAGTAACTCAGTTATTAAGCGTGCAAAACATAGAATGTTGCAACTTGAAATAGTTATTTTGCCGTTGCAAATTCTTTCTAATTTTTTTGTAATTTTCAATTATGTCCAACTGTTGAAAAAAATAGTACTGAAACCCTGTATAAAAACAGAAAGTCTTGAGCAATGCCAGTAACTTTGCTGCTGTGAATTCCTTTGACTTATCTCCTTTTCAACTCTGCCATCTGCGTCTCGAGGAATTCAAATCTCCTTTTCGTGTATTTGGAGTGCACAAATAAATGCGCTATTACAAGAGCTGGCAAAATGAGGTGTGAGAAATATCCCCCACTGAATGAATGTGCATACTGCATAATAGGACATTAATGTGTTTTTATGAGTGTGTGTCTGTCTGCGTGTGTCTATACGTTTGTCTATTTGGGTGTTATTTCTGCCTTCACATATGCGTGGGTGAGGAGCAAATCCATGTAATATGAGTGACTGACATCCACCCCATGGCTGAGAGCTGGTCACGGTGCCTGATGGAAATGAGATGGTCTTTCTTTATTTCTGCTCAGCCTCTCGGAGAGACTTTCACACGCTATCTTTATGGTAGTGTTCCGATATAAACTGGTAAAGGAAAACTCTGGATCGTGGAGGCGATGGGTCAAGTTGTCCAGGCAACTGCAGATCCACTTACTTTTTCATTTATTGACAATATAACCAATATAACACAAGCTTGGACATCCCGATTATTTTCCCTGAGGTGTTCTTTTGGTCTGAGCTGAAAATACTGTTTCTATATAATACATACATGGAACAGAGAAAAATACAAAAAAAAGAACAACAACAGAAAACTAAAACTTCTGTAAAGATAAAAAAAACAGAATAAAATGTAATTATCACCTCTGTTTGTGTAAATGTAACTTAATTTATATCTTTAGTTTAGGTGCTGTGACTTCATAGTTAAGTCGTCATTGAGAAGTTACCAAGAAACCCTCCCCACACTGTGGGAAAAAAAGAAACAGCGCATAAAGTTTAGAAGTCATACTACAAGTTATATTCGTAGGTGGTTTTGAAAGTGAAAGTATTACCATTTTCTTTGAGAATCTGATTTTCAAGTCGTTAAGATAATAAATGCAAACAAGCTGCTGGGTGTAGCATCATATTCACAGCATATTTGCAAACATGCATAGATTTTAAAACGTCTAACTATTCCTTCAGATTAACTAACAGTGTTAAGAAATCCCGCTCTCACTGATGTTCCGTAAACCTGCTTTGATGACACACTGAGACATAAAAGCAGTTCAGTTTGTGTGAGCAAGTACATATGTGAAAATAACAATCAAACCACAGTGTATTTATTTGACAGAAACTTCTATTCAAAGTGACCTGAAATAACTGAATGAACATTCTAAGTAGATGCAAGGGATGCACTTGGAGTACTGATAATAGGTACTCAATTCAAACAAGGACGTCAACCTTAAGCCTTTCAAAAGATTAATAAAGACGCTTTCAATTAGCCGATCCATACAGAAATAAAGGCCAGCAGAAAACAAGCTGCATCCGATGTGGGGCAGGTCTTTTTTTCCTGATAAATGAGTGAATAAAGGAGTAGGTTACCGAGTGACTGAGTGAGTGGAATTGAAAACGGATTTTGAGAGACGATAAGATGATGTGTGTGTGCTTCACAGGGTCGTAAATTTGATTTACAGCAGCTCTCAGTGCATGTTCTGCTGATTTCCCAGTATTTGGGATAATTAGACCTCACATAGCTGGCGCTCACATCCCACAGAGGAATACTTTGCAAGCCAGAGGGGAGGAAAACAAACCTAGCAGAGAAAATACTGTGCAGATGCTGTCCAAACTCCGCACAGATGCACAGAACACACAATGAGATTGACAGATAGAGAGAGAAAGGAGCAGATGAATGAACAGACATGCCCCCCCCCCTTCAAAATAAAAAAAGTAAACTGTGTGCATGCAAACATGATTATAAACGAACAGATGCACATGTGCACATCATGTCAGTTCTTTCTTTTCTATCTTATCTCTTTCTCTAACAATACACTGAATAGGCTCCTTGTCTCTCTAATTCTAGTGCTTGGAGTGGAGTTTGATTGTGTGAATCTTTTTCTGTGTGTGAGTGTGTGCGGCACCCACCACCACATTTCATGTGAAGAATATTCAACAATCTTAAGAGGTTTTTGTCATTGTCAGGGTGGTTTTGGTTTATCGTGAGGCATCTTGGGCTTCTGCTCAACTGAATGTTCTAAGTGTACTTTATTGTCAGGGTGAGAAGTGTGACAAAAGGATAATATTCACATAATGGTGTTTTTCCATCCCCGAGAGCATTTTGCTTATTTAATTGGTTCTCGTTTTGTGCAAATGGGAGTGGAGATACTAATCCAAGCAAATTCTGTCTCAGTTCTGGATTTTGAAAACAGGACCATTATAAACCCTATCCTTACACAACTGTTGCCTTGATTACAAACAACGTAAGAATCAAGAATCAAGAATCACAGCTTTTTGTAGAGAATTATATTTAAAAATATATTCTATTAGTATATCCAATGTCACTACATTTGTCTAAAAATTTTTTGTCACCCAAAAGGATTTCTGCACATCTTTCTTTGTTTTATCTTAATTGTCTAAAAAAAAAAAAGATTATCAGTGCCAGCAGCTGCCTTTTAGTTTTTAGAATATTGCCAGCCAACGTTCATCTATGATCCATCTATTAAATAAAGAACCTGCATTATCCCGTATGAAATTAAACAGTACTGCATACTCAGTGTTTTTTTCTCACTTTTTACTGAAGAAGCAAAAATTATAAATACACAAAGTTGCCACGAGAACAAAATGATACCATGCACTCTCATAGTGAACATTAAAACAACTATTATGGAAAAATGGAAAATGTGAGTTGTAAGCTCAATGTACCCATATGTTTTTTTTTTTTTTATAAATATCATTGTTTGAAAACTGAACTCAGTACCAGAAGTGTTTGCATCAACATGAGATTGACATGACCTTTTAATTCTTCAAAAAGCAAAGCGATGCTGCTGAATGTTTGTGTCTTGTCTTTGTACAGCTGAGGGACAACTCTCCTCTCATGCTTTGGCTGAATCTCATGTATAAAAATCTCCCTTGCTGTCAGTTCTGCTGTACGGATGGGTATTTGATCTGAAAAAGTGTTTTTTTTCCTGCCTTTTCAGAGTTCATAACTCCAAAGAATTGTGGTGAAATATGGGTTGAGCATTTAAGTTGTGCAGCTGTAACCTCTGGGTGATGGCTGATCTGTGCATAGAGAGGACTAGTGCAGGTCCTTCTTCTTTAAAAAACAATAGCTTCCATAGCGCAGGGACGCCAAAGCAGTGAGAAACTGATGTTATAAAGTTCAAAATAGTAATCAATATGACTTAAGATAGATTAGAAAAACAATTCATACCAATTAGCTCTCTTACAACCCCTCAAAAACAAAAGTTGCTCTGAAAACTCCAGATAGATTCACAAGTGGATGATAGCAGCCTGTGTACTGAAAAGTTCAAATTTTCACTTTTTCTATGCTTAAAAAAAAATGTTGTGCAATGACTGGCTTTCACATTAGTTGAAATATCACAACCAACTGCCCATATGTGCGTGCCTCAAACTTACAGTACAGCAGATGAACGTGAAAACAGCTTTCCACAAAATCTTAACATACGGGTGCTTCAATCTGTACAGTGAAAGCACGCGATGTGAAGGGAAAACCACAAGAAGCCGCAACTTTAGGGCTTTTTGATGGAGTGGGGTTTAAGAATGAAATATTTAGTCTATTTGCCTGGATTGTTGCAACAACACAAGTTATACGTTTTTACTGGTGTTGTGAATTGTGAAAGTCTATCACAGTAGGGTAATATTTGACTGAGAAAAAAATCTGAATCGAGCTAAACTAATCACTAATGCTAGTTTAGTTGGCATCCATAATTTAATTTGAATATTTTCTCTAACTGTGCATATTCAGATAGCTCAATGATATATTTCGTGCTTGAATACAAGTTCAATGAATAAAATGTATTATATCATATGCAGTTATCATAATCTCAAGAGAATCATGGATCTTTCGGTGCAAAGAAACACTCTATCTCTATTCTACGCTGTGTATATTAGGCAGTGCATTGTATTTTCTACGAATGTTTATGATATAATTTGTCTAATTATAGTTTATATACATGAACCAGTTTGTAATCCTTCATATCAAATGACAAGTAATCAAAAGTAAAGTAAAGCAAATCAAACTTTGACGTTTCAAAACTTACTTTTCTAACTCAGATGATGCACAGACGCTGTTTATTTTAAGCTTACATTAGAAGGGCCAAGCTGAAAGAGCCACAGTGTGCATTTCTATACGAATGTGTATGTGTGTGTGTGTCAGTGAGGGAGAGATTTGTGAACATTTCTGTGGATAACACTGCAGAAGAATCTGATACAAGTCCTGTCAGTCATGATTCCTCCCCCACAAGGTGTGAAACAAGCATGAAAATGTCTATGTAACTGTGTAATACTTGTCAACACACAGGAAGGACAAACGAAGGAACAAGACAAGCAGTACACAGATTTTTGTTGCTGTTTCTAACAAAATTTTGGATTCTTGTTCATTGCTTGTGCGTGTGCATCCATTATTTTCCCCCCAAAAAGTAACAAAAAAAGTGTAATAAATATGAATCCATGTCCATTTTTGATTGATCGTTTGAATAGGTCCATAAGAAAAATATAAAATATACATTTGCGCCAGTTAAGGTCAAACGTGAGGAATAGGGAAGCACCAACGAGGCTGGAGGAGAAGATGGATGACAGCTAGTCAGCTCCACCAACATAAGATTCCTTGAAATTCTCACTCCACGCCCCACTGCTAAAAATATTGGACCCCACTTCCTGTCTCTGCTCATCTCTCAATGCTGGGAAGAGACATCTCCAGAGAGCCACAACCAGGCAGGTGTGTTTACTGTTTTTAGGCTGTGTAAGGGTTGCGCCACTGTGAGCTTCGAAAAGTCCATATCTGTCTGTCACCATTTTTTTCCCCCTTTAGCTGCCAGCAGGTTACCATGACTACACCTACGGAGCTGGCTAGCAGCAACTCTGCAGGCTACATCAAGGGAAGAAATATTGCAAGGACATGCAGCTTACCACATTAAGTCTGCTGTCCATGTGAGCTGCTGGTGAGCGGACCTCAAAGATGTTTTCACAGGATGTGCACTGGTTTCCAGCAGAATTTGATACATGTTAAAAATCTGTTTCTGCTGAGGGGGCTTTACTGTACACAAAGATTGTTGTTTTAGGCGCAGCAGTGAGCAGGGGTGGAACAATGATAATGGGCTGAATGGATTTTTCTTTCTGCATTGCAGAGAAGCTCAGGTTGGTGTGAGGAGGGGGTGCTGGGAAGGTGAAGCGCTGTGGAAAAAAAATAAAGGATTGGAGGATTTGGGTTGAGTTAGTTAGGGCGATGAGAAGATAAAAGAGTTGAGGACCACCCCTTCAAACACCTCAGGTTCCCTTCAGCTCTAATATTGTCCCCTCTCCGGGGACCAGCTCTTAATTACCACTACAAACCTCAGCACTTTTTAACAGAGGTGAATTCTGCCTCTTTTTCCCTCTCTGTTGCGTCTTTTCCCTATTTATTCTGCGGTTGCTGATGATCCATCAGGGAAATGTAAGCCTTTAATTACCGGTGAAAATCATGGCCTTTGTGAACAGGTAGTTGGTGCACTTGCTTTTATCCTCCCTTTCGTGTGCTAATCGTCTCATTTTGATGACATAATAGGTGCTCTGTCAGAGGCAGTAGAAGACAGAGGATCATTGTGCAACAGGATGCACTGTAGGGGACTTTTTACTGAACAACTTTATTGTTTTCCGCTGATTTGGAGGGATGAATGAAGCACCAAAAACCGCTTTGCCACTTCTTCCTCAAAATTAATTTCACAAAAAACACTTTATTTTTCTAATTTCACTTGTAGAAAAGAAAAGTGTTTTTGTCACTCATGTCTTATCATAGCTAAAGGCTCAAAACATCCTTTTTTCTTCTCTGATTCCTCCAGTTTACACTCAAGGCTTCTGGGATTGCTTTGTGCTGTATTCCGGGTTCATGTGAAATCTCCTTTTATGGTGAAAATGAAACCAAAGAGAATGTGACTTTTTTCCCCTCTCCCCTCGATGGTTTATGCTTCATGCTTCCAAAAATTGCCTTCTGGGTACGAGGGCATAGTCGCCTCTTTTGACAAGATTGACCATTTTCTGAGATAGCACGGTGAAACGAAAACTGTTAATGCAATTTACTGTGAAGACAACATTGTACATAAATGCAAATAAGGGGTGGGACAAAAACAAAAACAAAAACAGCAACTGGAACCGAATCACTAAAAGCACAGATCTGCAAAGGAAAAGTATTAAGCAACTTCAATTGGCTCCCGTCCAAGGAGCCGGGGGCCTATTACATGGTGTAATCTGAACGTTTGATGAGGAAATTCACTTCAACGAATGGCCCAAGAGAGGCTGCAGGCAGTGGCCCACTGAACAGAATACCAACCGAGGCCAGACTAACTTAACAAAAAACAGATATCACCTACTCCCTAAACCCTTCACAAAACTGCTGTCTACAAATGTAAAAAAAAAGAAAGAAAACAACTGTTGACGGGCAGATGTGACAAAATATTCTCATCACACAAACCTAAATGAAAGAACACAACAAAACGTTGCACTTTTGCGATTAGGCTAAATTAACATCCTTCACATGGTGTGTGATAAACCTTAAAAGGAGTTGCCTGGGACAAATTAACGAGTAGGATAAATACCAGATTGGATTAAAAATATGGTCTGTCACCTCCTCCTATAAGTCACATTTACGCACAGCGTTTTTATCTCTGCACAATCACAATGTGAGCTCAGTGCAACTTTAATGTTTCCTTCTGGGTTGTACAGACAGAGATGGACCAAACACATTTCGGTAGATAAACTGTAAAATTTTAATGTTAGCTCCTAAAAAAGCCCAATACAGAGTAATATCAGTCTAATAAACCTGAGCAGCTTTACACATTATCGTGGCTTATATATATTTTTGCTTTATTCCATATCTCCCTTACCAAAAGAGACAAATCTTCAGCGGATCCTTATTCTTCTGAGACTGTCGCTCTAGGTTCAACAAAGCAAATGGTCTGTTTTGCTAGCATCTGCGGTTAGAATATATTGAAACAATTATTCTCATCATCTGTGGGGTCTGTAGCAAAATAGAGGGGCGGAGATGGTGTTTTTTTTTTTTAAATGAGGCTTTTTCCTACAGCTCTTTAATGCACCACATGGTCATTCAGAGTTCCCATAATAACTGGTTCATGATCACTAACATTTACCAATTTGAAAGAACTAGTTTCTAGTTACCTTGCCTTCCTTTTCTGCCAGGCAATCTGTCTGACTGTGGACTCACGGTTAAAAGTCTATAGAGATGATTTAGATGAAAATGTTGCTTTCATCATAATGGGCATAAACAACTCTGAGTTTGTGTTGTGAGGAGCAGATGCTGAGGAATTCCTGTCTTTCAAATCAAACTCTCCCTCACGGCTGCTTGTCATCCCTGCGATTAAACGCTTCAACCAATAAACCTGAAAAGATGCACAATTTTTAACCTTGGACTGATGTAAATGGATGAGACTTTATCTACATACCTGCTGGCTACTACGTCTGTTGCCAGTCGTCCACAAGAGGGCATGCTAACGAATTCATACTGTAATAACTTCCTAGATTTTCAAGACTTCAACAGGAGACAAAATCGATGATGAAATCGTTGATGTTTACATTATGACACAAAGGGAGTCATTGGGGCAGAGCAGAAAGTCCAATCATAATTTATAAAGATGTGCACCAATGATACCAATGAGTATGTCAAGGGGCAATCATATCAGCTCTTTAAAATGTGCATAATCCTTTATTTTATTGCTAAATAATACATAATTATCTGCCTTTTCAGGGCCTTTTTTATATATCAAACAAAGTATTTTAGGGCATATTTTTGCATAAATAAAAATGAGGTAAAACAACATTTTGAAACGCTCCTACACATTGCCTCCAAACCCTTTGCTCCATTACCTGCCTTCTTCTCACCTTCTTCCTCCACAAAACAAATCTTGCCATGCTTTCTCCTGCACAAAGGGGTGTCCACCCCTTTTCCCCTCCCCAGCTCAGCCTCTTATCGCACCTCTGGCATTCTGTGGTAGCCTCAGCCTCTGGTTTCAGAACCCGACCTTCAGATCTCAACACACCGCTACAGCTACTTTCAATTGAAATCTCGGAGGCCTTTCTTTCCAAGGGTTCTCCCTCACACTTACCCTCTCCGACTCTTCCGTGTTTCAATTTCTGACTCTTCTTCCCCCTCTTCACCTCCCTGCACCCTCATCCCAGATGTCCTGAATGCATGCCCATTAAATTTAGGTTTTTTTTTTTTTTTTGAGGGGGAGTGCAAGATTGAGCTCCAGCCACGGGAGACCGGTGTGTTGATAAATCTAAATCAAGGCTGACAAATAACTTGTGCCGGGTGGGCTGGAGACACTGGATCAGGAGCACTGGGGGAAACAGCCATGTTTACACACTAACACAGGCTGATGATGTCCCCTGGCACTTGGTAAGCGCCGGGATAATTTCACTCTGGCAAAACACCTGTGGGAAATGTGCGGAGCAGCCTCTTAAGATGACTTTCAGCCAATCAGAGAGTCAACCAGGGAACAAGCGAGGACGTTAATTACTGCAACGATTTCCTGTGAGATGTAGGGGTGTGTTTGATTTGTGCGTGCACTCGCATGAGTGTGTACGAATACCTAAAAAAAAAAAAGTGCTCCATTATGCGATGGGGAGAGTGCAGCATCAATCAGTGCCTCCTTGTCTCCAAAAGCGATTAAATAAGCCGCACTGCATAAATCCATAACACAATAAGTCATCACTCACTTTCCCTCGCTTTATGTCATTTCAACCTCAGTTTTTAATTTCTTTTAACTGTACCATGAGCCAGTGTTCTCTTGCGGAACTATAACCGTGCGTTGTGTACATTTTCCAATCGATGGAGCTGTACCATTACTTCCTGTTTTAAGACATCAAAAAGAAATGCCTCATATTTTTACTCCCCGCCTTTGGTCCCTGGAGAACATCACTTTAAAGAATACAAGTTGGAATCTTGTTTCTATAGAAACTGAATAGTTCATTTTCTGACTAATCCACAAAAAAAGAAAGAAAGAAAGATATAAAAAGAAAACATCGCCGGAAAACGAACATTGTGTGCTTGTACGCGTAGAGTCATGTGTACATGGATGCACTTAGAATCAGGTCAAGTTGTTTAACAGACTTAACAGTGTGCTGTTCATGGCCAGCAAGCAATGTCACAACAATGTGTTTCCTATGGTAACTCGAAGAAAAAAGCACTGCATAAGTAACTTAACCTTTGCCTTGCTCAGCGTCACACAGCCCTTACAGCAGAAACCGCACACTTCTCTGTTGACTGGGAACGAAATACCGACCAGCCTCAGCACGCTCCTTGTTTTGTTCCTTATCTGCTCCATGTGATCGGCCATTATCAAGACTTATCAAGACATGGATCCATGTTATTCTTCTGAGTACGCAATAAGGTCTGTAAATAACAGACAACGGCAACTGGCTGGACTCAAAGCAACAACGAGACGCAACGAAATACATGGTTAGGGTTTAGAAATCAATATTACATGGTTTGCATTACAGATGTGCTGAATGCTCCCCAGTACAAACATTAACTTCATTCTAACTATTCACATTTAGACAACAAACAAAGGCTCAATTGAATACAAACAAAAAATCTAATAGTAAATTAAGAAGCTTGATCTGAAGATGGTTATTTCTACTTAGATGTGGGCACATACAATCCTTTGTTGACGTTTATCTGTAATTTACTATTCAAGTCAAACAATCACTTAAGTGATAGGTATTGATTCCAATCTGTTTTAAAATTAAATCATACCCAAACGGACACATTTAAATACTTTTTTTCATCCTTCAACAGATAACTTCAGTGCAATTTTTGGTGTGTCCGCTATCATTTATCAACGTTGAAGTCACAGTGAGTGTGAATGTGCACGCACAACAACAGAAGTTAGGCCTGATGGTGGGCTAATTGATTCCATACAGAGACAGGTATTACCAGTGAAGCAGCGTGGTAATTCATTTTAGAGACAAGAGGCTCTTAGATACACTCGGAGGTACACAAAGCTGCCCAGCATTGGTACGTGCGCCCGCTCATATGTGTGTGTCTGTGGTCACGCTTACACATTTGTATGAAAAATGTATCCTTCTGTGGCGCAGGCCGGGAGATCCACACAAATAAAGAATGAGCTCGGTGTGATTGTGGCGGCACTAAGGATTCATGTAAAAAGTTCAAGAGCCATTTAGACAGGCGCATGCTTGTTACTCTGCGTTCACTGTACTTATATGAGTGTGCAAGCGCTTAAGTGGGCTTGGAATATAAAATGGCTCACATCTGACAACTGCCAATGACCTTCAGGCAGAAATGAATCACTGAGCCTGTTGAAAATGTCTTCAAATCTCTGCTCGCAACTGTCTTCATCTATTTTGTCCAATATTCCTTCTGATAAAGAAGATCAAGACTGTGGCTTCATTAAGGCTTTGATTTAGCTTCCATCTAAGGTCAGCACAAAAGCTAGGGGCATAGCCACGTTGTCTTAATGGGAGCTAACTTATGCCAGACATGTAAGAAGAACCTTTTTGTGAAAACCTTTGTCAAAATTCCCACCAGACTTAAGCGCTCCAGTCTAAACTGAATGTGAAAAATAATGGTGCAAGTACAGCACTAGCAGAGATATGTAAATGACAACATGTTACTCAAGTGGCTTTGTTATGCTAATGT
Source organism: Menidia menidia (assembly GCA_907169785.1). Lineage (NCBI taxonomy): Eukaryota > Metazoa > Chordata > Actinopteri > Atheriniformes > Atherinopsidae > Menidia > Menidia menidia. The sequence goes on from CAJRST010001113.1 coordinate 12,065,474, forward strand.
TACAAAATTTTGTGTGTGTGTACTCTGTTTACGCAGCAGTAATAATTCACATGCAGCTCGTTATTATGAAGCCGTGTCACATCTATGAGATGTCTGAAATCAATCACGAGCTGTCTGTTCAAATCCTGCGGCGAGGCTTCTGTGTTCAAAACATTAATTAGCTGGTAAGAGGTGGATATAATCTGATTCAAGGATGGGAGGACATTTTTAATCCTAGGTGCATTAAGTTGTGGATGAGGGTGCTTAATCGATCCACAATAGTCAAAAATATGTTGTTATCTTGCAAGGTCTGCAAAGGGAGGAACTTGGAAAGTTTTCATTCCACATGAAGCATCCTGACGTTTGCAGATAACTGAGGCACAATATGGCTAAGCAAAAAATCCAACTTTTCCCCTCTGATGGAAAGGCAGCCCTAGAAAGAAATTTGACTACAATGACGATGAAATTATTTTGGCAATGTGACAACTATAAAAAAAATCACATTACGCATATACACCATGGACCGGTTATAAAAAATGCAATTCTGGTGCTGGCTGACAAGAGGATTTCCTGAGTGGGTGCATAAAAGAAAAAAATCTAAAAAGATCAAACTCTATTCCAGCTTTATCTGCAGACCATGTATTGATGCATTCGCTCCTGGCCTTTGTGCAATGTTACACACTTTGGAGCCGACACACAATGTCCCTTCTCAAAGATATTTGACACCGCATTTCCCAGACTGCAACGAGACATGGAGTCATTGATGAAGGCAGGGATAGCTGTGAGGTGTGATGTGTGCCACTTCACCACAGAACCTCACGTCACTTCATGTCACACTGAGTAAATAATCCTGAATGGGTCCACTTTTTTTTCTTGTTAGTTCTACCCAAGGTAAACTTTGAATTGATTTGCCACCTCACTTTATTTTTTTTAAAATGTTTTTTTGTAATGTTCATAATGTTTATAGTGTTTTTTTTATTCTGATGAATAAAAGAAACTGGAAGTTGACTGATTCATTTTTACAAACATTTTCCCTCACAAAGTACTAAGTGGTTGCGTGCCGAAAGATTAATTTTCAAATCATACTGCAGAAGTCTAATTTGTAATCAAATTGAATATTTAATATACCTGCAATAAATGCCTTGACAATAAAAATGACATTATGTTTTTTTTTAAATTGAATCTTCATTAATTACTTGTACCACATAATCCAGTGAGGCTTATCTGTAAATAAATTCCTCAGTCTTGATTGGCAGATTTTCTACGAAACAATCCAAGGTCAAAAGTTCCACATATTCCTGTTTCTATTTCCTTCACTTCTGTATTCTTGTTTCAGCTTAGCTTTCCTTCAGTTTAACCTTATTGTCTCATCCCTGTATTTTTTCCCCCAGCCTGATCTGTTTTCAAGGATTTGTGTCTGCTCCTGGATTTTTACCTTTTCCCCCAGCTCCCTGTGGTCTCTTTAAATGCTTGGATGTATTTGTAATCTTTCGCCAGCTTTGCAGTGAACCCGGTTTGTTTAGTTTTTTTTCTAAACCTTCTTCCTGTAGCCTATTGGGGTCCTTTCCCTTTTGAGCTGAACTCATTACGACACTGCACCCACCACCCATTCACTGATGTTCCTTTTATAAATATTGCACTGTGTTCATCCAAATATAATGTTGCCTTTGAATAAATTCCAGCTAATTATTACTGTTGTCAGCAAAACTTTTGTAATATTTAAAAATCATTTCCACGAGACTTGGCTGCTAACATAATGACACATTTTGAAATGCAATAATCTCTTTTATAAGCCACATGAAACCCTTAATAAATAAAAAGAGGTAAATTGCAAGGCTGTGATTGCACATTCGGACCTTACTCTGTGGAAATAATTGGATACAATTGATAATTTATGATAGCTCTTATTAATTTGTTTCAGCATGGAAGAAGACATTTTAAAAGCAATACAGATACAGACACACTGCAGTCTCGACTTTCCTACAAAGAGAGTAAATTGAATGTCAAATTCTGTCAAAATGGAAAAAACTATACGGAAATTAGAGAAAGATCATCATCTAAAGAGAGTCCTGTGGGCACTTTTTGCATAACCTCTGAAATTTAGGCAATGCAGAAAATCTAAAAAACAAAAAAAAAATATTGGAAGGAAAATACTTAAATAAATCGATTCTTTTAATAGTTTTGAGTGGGCCAATGGTTTGGTGTCGTCATTATTTGCAACAAACCATCTGCTGCCTTTTCACACCCACAATGAATGCAAATCTGAGTGAAAGATTAAAGACAGAAGCCAACTAAAAGCTGTTTGAAAAACTTTGTAATTAGAAGATGGTAAGATCTTCCATCACTTAAATGACAACCGGAGGCGTTTCAGTGTCAGAAATTTGGAACTATACCGTAGATCAAAGTGTATAGGAACAAGTGAATACTAGCACTAAGCATGATTCTAGTTAGATAAAAGCAGGTTAAAAGGGAATTCAGATGTGCTGCTTTTGTGGCACTTTGATGATCTTACTCAAGGTAGCAAAGTATTTGGTGCCGACATTGCATTCAATGTTACTCTGCTCTATTTTACAGGTAGCTTTCACCTAAAGCAGAAGTTGGGATGCAAATGAACGCATACTGTGCAACTTCAAAGACAGGCAAGCGGGAGGGATTTTATTATGCCAAAAAGAAAAAAAAACCCCACATGCAACAAACATGTTGGGCCCCCAACACATTAAAGACTGACTTTTCTTATTATATCCAGTCTTCCCCCCCTCTCTTTTGCTTCTTGCACACGCTCTGGTCTCCACTCCTATTTTTCCTTCTCTTTTCCCATCCACTGAAGTGCAGGCATCCTAGTCTGTGTGGAATCTTGCCGCAGCGCTCTCTCAGAATGCTAATATGCTCAGCTGATGTGGGTCAGGACTTAATCCTGTAGAAATGATTATCGCTGCACAACTGGAACTTCTGTTAGAGGATATCATTACCATTTGGAACTTTTCCAAAGCACTGCGCCATCATTCCCACCAACACAAACACAGCACCCCAGAGACACATGAGACAGTTTAAATGAAATATGCATGATGCAACACATCATTGGAATGTTTTTTCTTTTTTTAAACATCTGCGCTGACAGTCACATCGTGGGTGCAACGGTGTGCACTTGTCCCAGCGTCACAAACGTTACAAACGTCAATTTAACATGGATCATGCTCGGACACCATCATCTTTGCACCTGGCCGAGCTCTAGAAAAGTAAAGGCTTTTCTTTTTCAGACCAGAATATTTGGTGAGGAGCGCATCGATCATTATGCAATTAACAAAGCTTTACACTTTCCATCGCCACATCCGGACAGATTCAGTATATTCCACATATTCCGGACACAAGTTTAATTCTTGAGAGAAATTCTGCGGTCTCATCCTACGCAGTACGACGAGATCACATTTCAGATGCTTTCGGGATTAAACAATATTGTGTGCTCTCTGTGACACAGATGAGAATGGCCTTCCACGCTGTTGCAAACAGATTGTGCAAAGTCGAGAGTTTGTGTAGGTGTGCAACAGTGTTCATGTTTGTGTCTCTTCTGTCCTTCGGTGTCAATGACAGGCCTGCTCTCCATCTGGATGTGTCACTTCTCGTAAACGTGTGACATGGCCCCCAACCCCATTCTGTTGGAGATATCTCGTACTGAGCAGGAAGGCACATACTCAGATGGTTCCCGCGGAATGTCTGCAGTTGGTGTAATTGAAAGACTTTACATGGTGGTAAACACCCCTGCACCTCAAGTGTTTGGGACTATGTTTCTGAGCTCACGTTGCAATTTGGTATGCTTGTAAATGACACACAAAGAATCGCTTCCTATGTTTGTGTGTTTTATATCTTCAGTGCGACACGCTCTATGTGTACGGTGCATGTTATCGTATGCATGACAGTGAGTTAAATAAAAAGGTACCTAATAAATACTGGATTGTTTTTTTCCTTGTAGAGACCATAGGAGGTTTGGTGGTGGAGAAAACCAGGTGCATAAATAAAGCATAGATTTTTAAAACATAAATGAAAACAGCAGTCATAAAATAAGGTATGGCGGTGTTTGTGTGTGTGTGTGTGTGTGTGTGTGTGTATCTCAGTATGAAGTCAAGTGTGTATGCGTGTGTTTATCTTTGGATCCTCAGCTGTGGGTTGAACATAGGGGAGAAGCAAACATACCGGCCAAGCTAGAAGATTGTTTTTCTCTGCCATAAAGAAGTTATGTCTTTTTATGAATAAAGTTAGAGCCAAACTGAATGGTGTTTTCCTGTAGTAACTAACATGGCCGATTACGTGCCTGAACCACTGTTTGTAGAACCAAAGGGAGAACCTAAGTAATGAGAATAAATAATTACACTGTGACCAGGTGACCTTAAACACCGTAAAAGGGTTTACTTTTTGCTTCTTTTCCTGCGCAGAGCTAGGACAGTAAAGATTTCCTCACTCTCAAATGACTTTCGATATAGCTAATGATCATTTGCTTTTTAATTAAGGCAAGTGTCGAGAGTGGGTAAAAAGAACTGTTTTGGTTCAACAAATGAAAGGTTCCTTGAAGAAGCCTAACTAAATTTCATCGCTTGGCAAGAGATGGCATCTGGAACTGGAGAGAGAAATCAGAGGCTGAAGTACAAAGCTGATGAGTGGCAAAGTACGGCATGAGGAGGAATACCACGAAGGAGTGAAAGTGACAGATTACTTGCGAAACATGGCGCGATCTGGTGGGCACGTTCTAGTGAGGAGACCGAGAGATGAAGTCATAGAAGTCCTTGTAAGCTTGGCTACACTTGCACATACGTAAAGGTGACTAATTTTCTCATTTTCCAGTTCAGGACAAAATGTTGTAATGGCTCATTGTGACTGAATAAGCGATGGAGTCCACTTTAGCAACACATTAAACTCCACTCAATCCACATCTGTTCTCAAGCAGCCTCACTTTTAAAGGTCACACCGGAGCTGCCAACACACAAAAGGTCGCATTATCTCTAATAGCGGGAGAGCATATGATTAGAAAAGCCATTGGTTTCAATAGAAATTGAATAAGAACCGGGGGAAGAAATTAAAATAGCAGCAATTTAGAAAAGTAAAGATGTACACTGGCAAGAAAAATAGTGTGTGGCTTATCTCAAGCTGAAAACTAGTGTGAGTTATATTAAGGCACTGAAAGTTGCAATAAGAAGCTCTGGATGTGGCAGTGTTTCAGACAAAGTCCAAAAACATGCACATTAGATTAATTGATGGCTTCTACCAGGAGTAAACAGTATAAAAAATAAATGGATGAATGGAAGGTTTTCAGTTAGAGGATGAACTTTAGCATGCGTAACCTGAGAAGAGCCTGTTATGTTTCAGAACTCTTCTAACTTGTTAAAATAAAGTAAGTGTGTGAATTTTGAAATAAATTCAAAAGAAAAAATCATGAATATTCTTTTTTATATTTTTTTTGTCCTTGAAGAGCTGACAACAGACAGTCGTTTAGCCGCTACAAGAAGCATGGCTCTTACAACACGACTACTACTGCCAGCTATCAGCACCGGACAGATGGTAGGAACTCTTCAAAAATTCAAAAGCAACTCCCCTGGCTGTAGAGACCGACAGTGGCAGAGACCTGAGGTGAGAGTCAATAGAGAGAGATGACAGGTCAGGGTTTTGGGCCAAACTGCCTGACGTTTGCACTTCTGGACATCTTCAGATACTGGCTGCATACATTTCCTCAATCCCTTGCTTTCTTGCTTATTTGGACCACATATTCTATATCCATGACGGTATATATATATATATTTATATATATATATAGTCATGCTCAATTCATTTGAGTCTCATAACATTTTTTTAAGATGAACAGATCAATTAAAGCATCTGTGCCAGTCTTTCAGAGCAAACATATTGTAAAACTGTCACTGGCCAAACAGTTGGCATTTATTACAGGACAGTCAAATATCCAAACAGACCCTCATAAACTCTAAATCCAAAATTGTATATAATCTGCAACCCACAAATACTAAAAAACCCAGAAGAATTAGGCACTATGAACCACTGTTCCTGGAAGGGGTCAGATGTTCCAAGTCAGTTGTCTGTCATTTGATTTTTTCTTCCAAATGTAATTTAAAGATCTTATTATCTTTTTTTTTTATTGTTTTGAATAGAACGGACATCTTAGCTCATGGATGCAAGCATTTATCAGGGAGACGTTTTAAAAAACGAGTTCCTCTGAAGGACACTGCTGCTGGTACCCTCACAATAGGTGAGGGTGCACATCACAATGGAAGCTGTTTGGAGGTTTAAGCAGACAAATCAAACTCCCAGTGCTTTGTTCTGAATTGGGCAGAAAGCATTCATACATGCAAGAATGTCTCCACTTGTGATTATGAATCGTAAACTCTTTGAGAAAGAATTGTAAGAAGTCTGAAAACAAATCTGCGTCTTAATAAGTTATTAACCATAACTAAATTTGAATAATTTTTTGCCAAAAATTTGGACAAAGGATATTCTCACCCATGTGGAATATGTAGACATGTCAATTTGTATTGACAAATCAAATGAAACTGTAGAACTCCAAGACCTTTTGTGGTGCATAGCGAGTAAATATAAATACAAATGACCAAGCTTACCAGTAAAAACAGGAAACCGTGGAATCTTCTAAAACGTTGAAGTCAAGAAAAATATACAAATTCAATTATGTAAAAATGTAAATGGCTTGTTTTTTTGTCGTTTGCTTCGATGAAACAAACACAAACTGTCAGATTTGTGGTTAAAAAACAAATTCAGAAAAAAGGTCTGTAATCCACATTGACGTTCAGCTCTATAACAACAGCGCAAACACCCCCCCCACACACGCACACATGACAAACTCAGTCCCAGCTGCAAGCCCATTGCCTAGTAACCCATGAAGGTTTTTTTTCTTTGTTTCAAAGGGCTTTATTATTACATGGGAGGGTAGTTATTAAGGAAAGTAAAGCTACTACTTAAAATGCCCATTCCTCCATTGTGCAATACTAATAACACATTTCAGGAGCTGAGAAGAGTAGTTAATGCAGGAAGGAAAAAGCTGGGAGGGGAGGTCTACCGAAAAAATGGAAGGAACTAGAAGATGTTAAAATAGCTATCGGAAATGAGACTTTCTCATCCCTCCACTGGGTAAATTGGAGTTGAAAAAGGACTGTATGTATGTTTATCTAAAATTTACTACACAATCCTCAATACTTTACTGAACAATAGCAGGACTGTAAAACAAGAAAACCTTATCTTTTATGGCTATCCACAAAAACTTTCCTCAGATGAGCTCCGGTCCTGTTAATTATTCTCTGGAATAGAGGAAGCATCCCGTTAAGATTAATTCAGTAATGTTTACAGCAATGGAAAATCTAAGCTGATCATCGGCCCGTGCTCTTATTTAGAAGTGTATGCAAATAACCCTCTAAACACACAAAGCCCTTCTTTACTTTGTCCTTTATGCTGCACTGCAGTGCGTTTGATCTGCACGTGTGGCTATATATTAAAAAGAGAAACAGAAATAAGGAATTCATTGAAAAAGACAGACAGGAAAATACTATTAGCACCCTTGTAAATGCACTCAAGCTATTTACCACATGCTGGGCTTCTCGAATTACCGACTGTGTTCAGGATGCAGATTGACGACGGCAATTAAAGATGAACAGTGTGCACAGACACAGAAAGATTCACACACACACACACACACACAAACGCATACCCTAATGTAAGCTTGCATACTCTCCCTGAGGCAGAAGTTCGGCGTAGATCTACTGATCTCCATAGCAACATTCACTGCCGTGGGCGATGGTGACATCATGAAGATTGATTGTCATAAAAAAAAAAAACGGCAAAAGCAAGAGTAGGAAGAGGGCAACGGCGAGAAAAGGTGTTAGCTAAAGTGCAACAGTGTTCCTCATTGTTGGGCGAAGTCGTGGCCCCGAGCCAGCAGTCGTCTTTGGTTAATGAAGAATAGATATATGTGAAAGGCCACAGCTGGTCTCTTCTTGTCAGCGCCAAAGATGGAAAAATCTGCTTATGTAACACAGACAAAGTAAAGGCTAAGATGCTGATTGGAGATAGCATGCGTTTCAAAAGCTCTTCATGGTCCCTCTCTAATTTCTCTTTATACCTCTTTCTCTCCCCCGCTATGTATTTTTTCTGACTGATGTAACCCCCCCTTGTAACTCATACTCTGCCCAGCAGCTTGGCAAGGGGGATGGCATCTAACTGCTGTCCATTTATAGCCACCTGCTTACAGAAGACATCACAGCCTTGAAGTTTCGAAGTTGCCTCTCGCCTCCTCTTTTTTCTCTCACCACTCTGCCTAGTTTTTTTTTTTTGGCACTTGTTTTTCTTCATTTTTCTGTTACGTAAGAGAGACAGAAGTGGAGCAAGCTTCAAAGTGAATGGCAAAACCGCCTTTTCCCCCTGCGCGCTTTGCTGTTCATGCATGTCATTCCACTGCCAGCTTCCCCCATCTCAAACTATCCTTGTCATTATTTTTCTCACTTCTTCATCCTTCCTCCGTCTTTTTGGCCACTGTGTACCAGTGTATTTCTGCCTATTAGGCCGGTTTCCGAATTTTCATGCCATATTTCCGATAAGTCAAGTTGACCCTGTCATTGCCACTTTGACCAAACAGACGGGGGGAAGTGATTGAAAAAAGAAGGGGGTGAAAGGGCAGTTCTTTTGGAAGCAAACATATTCAAAAAAGGACACAGATGTCATTACATCTGGCCCAGCCCCCTGTCTGCCCTTGTTTAAAAAAAAAAATCAAATATAGAGTGATGCGGGGTTGAGTGGGTTGCTCCTTTTCTTTGATTACCTGTCAGTGAGCCTAAGCGTCTGAGGCAGATGAGCTAAAAGCTGCCATCAACTAAATTGTTTCTCCTTAAAGACGTCTCTTGGCTGAAACGTGGAGCGTCTTTTTAGTAACTGATACAGCACAAGTGCTTGGGACAGCCTGCGTAAAGGCTGGGTTGAAACTACTGGCACACAAATGCAGGACTGTGGATACATACGCTGACAGTATGCAGAAAGTTGACACAAAGCAGATCCGCTGGCCCTGTTATAGACCTGCCACACCGGACCAAAACAAAAACCGACAGACTTGTCAACTCGCATCGACTCACATCCTCTGAGTAACACTTCCGAAGATGATAGAAGACAATCACCATAAAGTCAACGCACACGTGGCCATCGTTCATCAATTTGTGTTTTTTATTGCATGAAAACATCCTGATTTCCACTATTAATAGCTATTTATTACTTGAAAATAAACAAAGGAAGTGGAAAGGAGTTCTTGGGTCGTGGCGAAAGATTTCAAGGCAACAATAACCAAACTCCTGTTTATGACGCACAGTGGGGTGTTGTTTGACTTTATTGCCTGCTACCCGTCTGCTGTGCCGCTTCTGTCCCTGCCTTTGTATATTCTCTCACCTCTGTGCCTTCTTCCCTCCCGTTTTCCTGTTCGGCGTGTGTACAGGCTGTTAGTCCATTTATCATACGGCAGTCTCCGGCTCTCAGTCCCAGACTCGGTGATTAATGACGACCATTCACGCGCTTAAACATTTGGCTTTGTTTCACTGACACACTACTTACCATGCTGGTCACCATGGGTTACTTAATGCTGGGTTACTGCGGGACTGCACAAGCGCTGTGACATATCTACAGAGTGACCTTTAAGAGTACTCTGTGTGTGATTTTTATCTGTTTTAAAATGTGAATGTGCCATCTATCATAGAAAATTAGCGTAACTAGAAATACAACAAATATACGATGGGCCTTGTTGCACATCTCTCTCTAAAAGGTTTGCATATATATATCTACTTACCACAACCCACTTTGTGTCTACTCCTGTAAAATTCCTAATTTTTACGGCAATGATTACATTTCAAGGTTTTCTTTCGCAACTACACACACAAACCCACAAGTAATTGATAAGTTACCCAGCGTCCCTATAGATCATGTCAACTTACATTTTTACTGATGAACTCCTACCTAACAGTAGACAGATTAGTCAACATTATTCTCTCCCTCATCAAATAATAAAATGATGCATGCATAATATATGCAATGATTTAAACTGTTGATTGTTTATGAATATTGATGGCTTTGCTTTTAGGAAATTAGCGATGTCCTTCCAAAATGAAGCGCAAAGCTTGGGCCACACTTTAATAGACACTGTGACACATCCCTGAGCAGACGAAAGAAATGTTACAGGGATAGAGGTGAGAGGGAATAAGAGGGACTGTCAATTCCTGAGTGCGTGTGGGTGTGTGTGTGTGTGTTTGTGTGCCCAGGACACACACTGAAAGACACACGGAAAAAGACAAAGAATATTTTTTAATGAAGTGGCTCAGCGTTGACCTTTGGTAACTCTCCGGAGCAATGTCAATTTCACTTTCATCTCTCCCCATGGAAAACCGGCGCGCTTGTTGTAACCCCCAAGTACTAAGGCTTGAGATTGTCCTCACTACCGTACGGTTCTGTAGAATACTCAAATCTCCAAGCATACAAGCAGGGGTCAGAGGGTGATGCACTGAGGAGAGAAGGGAGGTAAGGCAAGAAAGGACATAGAAATGGGTGAGTTTACAGATAAGAGGATAGGCCTGGAAGAGAAGGAGAGATTCATCTCTGAGTGTTTATTAAACACAAAGACATAAAGTCAGTGTCTTTGTGCTCTGTTTTTAATTGAAAAAAAATTCAATTTGGGTACTGTGGTCTTTAAGGAGGAACATTTAATTGGACTGATTCTGGTAGATTTCTCCTATTCACTCCTCTCAGTGAGTGACTGGCTTTTCTTTCAGCTGACTAATTGCTTCCAATTTTGCACAACGGCCACTTGTGCAGATTTAGCTTAATCAAAGCGTGTCTGAAAAGTTTGGTCTGACTTTTGGAAGAAGAAATAAAACTAAACACTAACCGTTCTTATGGCAACATTTACCAAAACAGACAATTTTACTCCAAAAGCAAAAGAGCGAGTTGCTTTTGCAACACATTTAAACGCTGTCTGTTTGACGAGACCAGACCGTCTCCATCATGCCAAGCGAAATATGTGGTGCTAAAAAACTGATGTAAGGGCGACACTTTATCCATCCAAAACAAACTGGAGGGTTTCTGTCCAAATTGTTTGGACGGATGGAGAACAGCCAGTGTTTCAGAAATACACATAATTAAGTTTTCGCAAAACCGTGACATCTTGGAGTGTCAGTCTATTACGCATCAAACCGCCTGACGCTGAGCTGTATAAACATGACATGCACAGGCACCGCTGTGTGCGAGTGGGAGTTTTTCTGCAAGTTTTCGCCGAGTTCAGGTGAAAGGGAGGTAGGAATTTAACTGGTCGGCCTCCTGCTGCCAGTTGTTGGGTCCTGCTCTCTGAAATAATGGACTCTAATTCCTTTCCAGAAGAGTGCTTCCATCTGCTGGCTTTGGGGGACAGTAAAATCCTCTATCAGTTACAATTATCCTTTGGTTGGAGAGGAATATGCTGCAAGCGTGTGCGTGACCTAGCCACCCCAAGTTGTGCAGAGGTGTGCAAATATCTGTGTGTGTGTGTGTGTGTGTGATTAAGAGGGAGAGCTGGCGGGATGCTGGAAGTGGAGTGCTGCGTAAGCATGAGCTGAATCCCTTAAGCACACCTACTGGGACAGTGCATCCATGACAAATCATCCAGAGGGAATCAACACCAAGCCCAGTGAGTCTGTTTGTCCGGGATTCTGTTTTTAAACTCTGTGCTATGGGTAAAATGTTCCTTAGTTAATGTGTGCGTGTGTGCTGTTGGTGTAGTTCGATCACACATAAAATGCACGCGGATGCAAACTGGACCCAGAAATAGGTATCATCCATCTATGCCGGCATAAAAATGGATGTGGACTTCACCGACTCACCACTGGGGGACAGCAGAAAATTTAGAAGAAAAAAAAAAAGAATGCTGACAGCATTCAACATTTGACTTTTTTTGTTTTCCAAAAAAGCAAAATGGAAAATGTCAACTTGTCCAAAAAGGTAATGTTAGAGATGAAAAGGGACTAAAGGAAACATATTCCTGAGGACCTGTGAGGCACCGAAGCTGAGAGGTGCGATGACAACTGCACAAAGCAATGCTTTGGAGTGGCATTCAGGTTTAATGTGCGTAGAGTGTGTAGCTGTGGGAGTTTGGCCCTGAAGCTGAACGGCAACAAACATCCAAGGAGAGCAGACCTCAGTGGGGATGGGGAAGGAACAATCTGACAAAGCCACCCTCTGAGAAAAACAAACACCCACTAAAGCTCTGCCTATTTCTTCATTGTCTGCCTGCTTTCAACAGTTTTTCTCATCTCTCCAGCATGACCACTCGCATGTCTCCTTCTCTTTAACCACACACTTTTTCTGTTCAGATCTCTGCACCATCTACTTTGACTTTTCATCTACTGAATCCTTGCTGGGTGTCTAATGTTAGAGTTTATGTAACGTAAGTGTTTGATTTACATTTGCCTGTGTGTGTGTGTGTGTGTGTAAAGCCAGCTAAGATGGAGGCGATCTGAGACCTGTGCTGGTTGCAACAGCCGAGGAGATAAAGTGGGCCTCTGTTTCCCGGCAGTGTTGCAGATTTATCTCTCTGCTTACGGCTCTGATTTTACTGCCCATCCACCAGTCTCAGCTGGATCTCCTGTCTTTCTCCCCCCTCTCTCTTTTCTCTCTCTCTCTCCTTCCCACTTACTATAAAGGACCAGGCTCATTCTATGCATATCCCGGTGACCATAAATCTGCCATGTTACTCAATAAAGCTGCTTAGGGTATAGCTCAGCACAAATTAAGGAAGAGGGGAATAATTTGATATTGCACGATAAAAAAAGAAAACCAAATCTAAAAATGTTCTGCACGCAAAATGGAGCCCAATTGTAAAATATTTACTTGTGCGTCTCTGAGCTGCGGGAGCTCACTGCATGACACAACACACACTAAATGTTCAACTGTCTGCTCCAAAAATCTCCTACTCTGCCTGCTTCAAAACTGTGTAGCTGATTGAAGTGCGAAAGAGTTGCACACCATATAATTTGGACACATCTACTCTGCTATTACTTTTCAAGGTAGAAAGCTGGCCCATTAGCTTGTTAAAACAGTTCTAAGGCCTCACAGCTCTAAGAGACACACCGCACTTGACACTGGAGAAGTGTGGAAGACACATTCATTGGTGAGGTATTAAGGCTTAAAATATCATATGATGAATGAATGAAGCTGGCTTTTGTTTTAGCTTGAACCAGATGAAGAAGAATTTTAGACATCCCCAATAAAAAGTTTATGGAAAATTGAGAAATAGATGGCCACAAAAATGAAATGAAAAAACACGTTTGCTTTCAAAGGTCCATGTTTTTCCAGATCGCACGAGAGATAAAGCACCTACGGAAAAACTAATGATTCGCATTAGGTAGCACTAAGTGACAGACTCTTTGGCAATTATTATAACCTCTAAACATGAAAGGAATTTTTATTCTTGCAGAGAAACCCTCTCATCTTCTAAACATTCTTTGGCTCTCTTGAAAATACTGCTCTTTTTTTCTTATTTCTAATAATATTTAAGGACTTTAAGGTTCATGGCAATCAATACAGAACACAGCTCTTGTGGGAATTGTGATATATGGTGTTAATAGATACGTTTAGATTTATCCTGTTGTAGAAATAGCTGTATTCTTTTTTACAGACAGTGATGTTATTTACTGCTATGTAATCCATCCTTCTTTGTAAAGTTCTAATGTTTTGCTGCAGCAAAATGCCAAAGTATAACTAAGTATCGGTCTTTACAGATTGAAAAGTGCTCTTTTCATTAATTTCTGCAGGCTTATTCATTCAGACATCTTTTGTCTCTTTGCCGCTACACTCAAATCCAACACTGGTTTCAAAATGCACATAGCTTGCTCCTCATTTGAAAACATTCGGCAATCCAGTGGTGAAGATGGTTAGATTTTTCGTCTGATGCCTTTTCCTTGGATGTGATAGCTTTGGTGGTGGAGAATGCTCCCGCAGAGACCGTGGTGAATTTCTATGTGGAATAAGTTTGCATTACAGTTTTTCTGTTTTACAGTTAAAATGCTGTTGTACATAATCTGATGTAGCTGGAGGACTAAACTACAATAATTTTATTTTATCGCACGGCAATTAATGGTAAATATACAAAAATCTTTTTTTTAAAAACAATTTTTAGTAATGTTTTGTTAATTTTCCTTTTGGGTTAACTTCCCTCATTATGTGCAAGTTTCCGAAATATTTGTATGAGAAATTTCTGCTATATAGACATACAAGAAGAGAACATAATAATAAAAAAAAGAAAGAAAAATTAACACAATACCGTCCCTCCCCCCACCCCCCCGTAAAAATACATAAATTAAACCTAAAAAATAATAATAATAAAGAAAAACACACAAAACCCCAGGGCTCACTACACAAAAAGAAAAGATTAAGTTTACATGTCACATTGTTCAATGAAATATAGGAAGGGGGACCAAATATCATAAAAGTCTTCAAGTTTTCCTATTGTTATACAAGTCAGTTTTTCCATTGCCAGGTTGTTGCTCAGTAGTTTGATCCATTCATTTATCTTTGGTCTTTCTGGGTTCCTCCATTTCAAAGCAATCAAATGTTTAGCCTGCAAAAGGCAAAAATTCACAAGCTTCTTTCTCTTTGTAGGTACTTTAAGTCCATCATTATGTGCAACTTTGTCAGAACTCCTCAGAAGGCCTTCTACAACAACCATTGGAATCTATAATTAATTAAAAATTCTAAATAGCATTTCTATGTCCAGTATATAAATCCAACAGTTCCATTCTCGCTGACAGAAATGTCGACCCGATTTCTATTTTTCAAGCTCAGAATCACTTCCTGAATAAACTAAGTTGGTGCTTAGTACAGACTGTTAGTTTGACATTCATAAACAAGAGATCCATGAATCTATGGGGCCAGCTTGATTAAGTAGTGCAATATTGTGCTAGTTGATGTATATTTAGAGAGATGAGGGACTCTCACAGTCGAGAGGGAACAAGATGACCTCATGAAATTGATAAGCTATTTTCTTTTAACTACACCATTGTATCCAAAACTAATCTTTCACCTCTAGATTTGTCCCTGTTGGAGAGAAGTTCAATTTCCTACTCCATCATGCTCATTTTGAATTTATACCTGCTGTGCTGAAACATTTTCTTCCCACGTTTCATCAGTGACTTTTTGACCTTTGTTTCTCCAGTACAGAACGTTCTCCTGCTAAATATGTTTTTCTGAAATCTCTGAATATGATGGAAGCGCATCAACCCTTAAATAAATACAAACGTGCGCTGGAAAAGGCTAACCCGAGGTAAGAAATACAGTTTTAGAACCAAGAGCTGGATGAGATGATCTAAACAAATGTGAGGCAAGGTAAAGGGAGAGGCTAACTCTTTCCCCCCCAAATCTCGGGGGAATCCAGATAGAGACTAATGACACAAATAGCTTAAGGGCCCGCATTGTGCAACCTGTTCATGCATGGGTGTGAGTAGGTTGGCATATGAAGCAGTGCCTGTCAGTTTATCAACAGCAGCAATTTTTCACCCTTGATCAGCCAACCGTGGAGGCATTTCAAATGAACTACTTGCATTCCAATAGCATCAGATAGAAGACAAAAGGCAAGCACTCAATGAATCATTGCACCTTTTTTTTTTGCCTTTGTCTGCACACCGCTCTCTCTGTCACATTCCCTTCCAGTCCTCCTCTAAATTTCCAAACCTCTCTCAGTCTTGTCGGATCGACTTCGCCGTTGACAGACACATTAGCCATTCACAGAGCGGCGAGCGCCATGTGGATAGTGGACTGTGCCCAGAAATCAAGCAATATGCTCTCACAGAAAACAAACAAACAAACAAACAAACAAACAATCCACTCTCATAAACTCTCTCCTGCATGCGTGCCCACATGGCAGTCCCACTGTGACCCCCACGTCAAAAAAGACAAACAGCGGCGACAGAAAGCAGCCGTCTCTGAATGGAGCGGGCCGGCGTATAGACCCCCAGCGCCATATGGGCATTTCATTGTTGACAAAACAGCCTCAGGGACATTAGCACCCAGAATTTGCATATACGGAAACCAATTTAGCATTAGTTTTTCTTTTGCCATCTCTCCACTCCCTACAAATGGAAGTGCCCTCAGTGATCTGCGTTGGGTGCCAGGAGATGTGCTGGAGAGGATTTGTAAAGTCATCCGTTTTTTTTGTCATTTGGAATGACTGACAGCAGCCGAGTGCAATTCCATGATGACCTTACCTAGCTGAAATTCCATGTTGCTTATCTTGTTTTCTGCGGGAAACAGGATCTTCGGAGGCTTGTCGGTCAAAGGAGCTGAAAGGAAAAAAAGGCACAATTTGGAAATTTTAGAAAACGACCCAGCAACACAGGAAAAAAAAAAATCTTGGCATGTGGATGGTTAGGTATTCCGCTTGAACTGTAAGTTGTCCCCCTGTGCCTTACACACATTTTCTAGATTCCATACTTGTAGCAATTCTCCAAAAATGGTCTTTTGACTTTCCGAACCGTTAGGTCCATCTTTTTGGCCACATTTCAAGTGCCTGTTAACCTTAGGGTTACACTCACAACCAACCTCTAATCACTGATACATCACTATTCTACAAGGAATGTTGCAGCATCTAATCTAAGCATTAGGTATATGTAAAGACATCATGGAGTGCATGTGTGATTCTGTGAGAGGGGAAGCAGCTGATGCTCTAATGATGCTAATCATCCATACGGCGGATGTCAGACCTGCTGCTTAAGTTTGTCCTCTGGAGACTATCAAAACATGCAGAGGTTTAATTGTTTTTCTGTGTTCTGCCTGAAACGCTCAGCTCTCTCAAGGTATCTGGTTTGTAATGCGGGAGATATTTTATTTACGCAGCTAAAACGGAGGGCTATGGAGAAATAAAAAGGGTGGATGGGTTTATGTGTTAAATGTCTTCAGCTTGTAGTACTCAATCACAGTAACAGTAGTGGAGTGTGTGCAATATGAAACCATTTTAGTATCCTGGGCTCAAAGCCATGCTTTAAAAGCACCAAATGGTATATAGGTAAAAGCTTTAAGAACACCATATTTCCCTCATGTTAAGAGACGTTTTACCCAAATTAATTTGAAACTTCTTTGTCTTTTTAGTTCAATCTGAACCATAGATAGAAACATTTCTTTATTTACACAAATGTGCACCAGCTTGAAACAGCAGGAATAGGAAAAAACAATTAGGACATATTTGAACTGCAGTTTTACTGCAGATTTAAAAGAAAATGAAAAAAAATATTTATTTCACTCTTGAAATGAGTAGCTTGTGCTTCCATTGTTCATATTTAAATTGCTCTTGAAAAAAATATCCTTCATCATCTTTATGATGAGTATAAGACCAGCAAGGGCTAATGGGATGAGTCAGTCTTCCAGCTACTTGTGCACTCACTCTCCGACAAATGCATAATCACCTGGCTATCAGTTCTCCATTTTACAGAAATGAAAAAGATTACTCCTATGCTTTTCTCATTATGGATGTAGACACTTTTCCCCCATGCTTTTACATCACGGAGAAAAACACATCATAAGCCTATACTAAAAAGGCGTTTACTGAAATAATTCAGGTTTGATGTACAATGTTCGGGTTAATGTGTGGGCAGCAGTTTCACAGTAAATCAGTAAATTACACAACATTTAACCATCTGTGGTTTATTGCTGTATGCAAGGATGCAGCAAAGCAGTTAATCACACACATTACTGAGAAAAAAGCTGAGCAATTATGACCTAAACCAGCAGAGAAATATAATGAACACAACAGAGGTAACTTCAACCAGGAGACATTTCACGCATTCTTAATTATTTAGTTGGGAAATTACAGAAAGTGGCTTATGCGGGCCAGTTTCTAACAATGTGCTTTTATTGAGATGTTTCCACTGAGTGCTTCCTCCTGAAGCTTTGATATAAGCGTGCGCTAACAAGCTTTTTGAAAGCCCTCTTCTGTTTAAGGTTCCGTTTCTGGCAGAACAAGCTTTGCTATGATGCTGTGCTAAGTAATTTAGCAAAGCAAAGTGTTGTTTGAAGAATATGGTTATGTAAATGGTTTGGTTCTGGGCCTTGTGATAATATATTTAACGGAAGATGGAGCTATAAGAAAGAAGTATTTATATGGGACCACATAAATTGAAATTGTGTCTTTATCGTGTATTGCTGTTATTTATTTGGTCTTTTTCTTCGTATTGTATTGTATATACAGGCAGGTAGTACCTGTACTACCTGCCTGTATATAAAAAGTGACTCTCTGAGAGACTCTGTGACATCTATGAGAGGGGCGGTCACGGGCTTTTAGGCACAACTGTTTGCACTGTTAACAGGTAATCACACAGCACAAATTACACTGGATACTGATACAATTTTAATTACATATCAAACTGCTATACACAATTACACAATGGGTGATCCTATAGCTAATTATGGATTGTGCAAACAAATGAGGACAAGCTGTGTATGGAACATAAGAGGGTAAGCAGATGTGAGAGCAGAGATAGCAGGCAACACAGAGACAGAAGCAGAGTTGCTGAAAATAAAAGAATGGGAACATTTATTCAACGTAGACATTTGCCAATCACAAACACAATCCCCCTACCTCTTTGTATTTTTGGCATGCTACGGTTGCTTCTGAAAATCTCATTATCTTAATTACCAATACTTTATAGGAAATGCGTCAATTATTACGCTATGGGTGGAGGACACCATTTAAAATGTGTAGGACTGGGAGCAACTTGAAACAAAGGGAAGAGTCTCTGCGTGCCATTACCAAGCAGAGCCTGGAATCAAACAGCTAGACTGAAAAGGTAATTAAACATGCAAATATATCCAGTGAGTTCCAATGAAAGGGCCTTTTGATTGTATGTTTTTGTGCCACAAACTGGATGAATTTGTGTGTGTGTAGGGGGAATAGCTCACTTGCTATGCTTCGTGCAAATTTTAAGCCTCTATTTCAATGATTCACGGTAAAAATGTTGATATCTGAGCATCCTGGGGGTAGATAGATTGTCTATTCTCTGCTGCACACCAACTGAATACATTTCAGAGGGTGACATAAAGTATTTCTAAAAAAACGTTTCCACTACATGACAGCAGGTGTGACTTCAGCCCTTTTGAATACAACTGACACATAGAAATGCAGCAACAATCCCCCCCCCTTTTAAATCAACATAAAAATAGCTTATGTACAACTATTGCATTATATGGAAAAAAATTTTTTACCATCCCTTTGTTTATAACTGATTGAACTGCTGCAATAACTTGTTTTTGAGCTTCTTAAAGAAAAATCTTAAGGCTTAACACATTTTAGCAGAAGCAATATGCAGTATCACATTGTCTCACCAACACTAAAAGTAGTGAGGATCCTCTTAAATTAATCATTTTCTTTCAAGTGTTGCTGTACTTCCCTATTTTCTCATCTGATGTTAAACATTGAATGGTAAGTGATGAAAACCTTGTAGCCTTTCTTTGGCTGCTAGGTAATCAAGAACGAATCCCACGAGATAACTGATTAATTATCAGTTATGTTAGATTTGAAGAACCCTCCTGAATTTTAAAGGTGCTAGAACTCATCTCTTTTATCTTTTCCTCTAAGCTCTGAACAAATACAGTGAGAAGCAACATCTTTTTTTTATTTTATTATAAACCCTTAATACTGGAACGGAATTCCAAAAAGGACAGCAAACTTTTCTGCAAGTTAAAGAAGTTAAGTGCTGCACTGGCTTGTACATCTGGAAGTCGATAAAGGAGCTGGTTAAAGAAAGTATAAAAGAAAAGCAAAAGTGTGATGATTCTTAATTTGCACAAGACTGTCCTCCACCATAAATATGCACACTGAGCATTTGTTCTTAAGGCAGATGGTAGTTAATGATAATGTAATGTCTGTAATAGTTATACAAAAAGCTGTATGTCAGAGGTCAAAATGGCTTTGGGCTTTTCTAAATCCTGTCCATAATGATTCCCTAAGCTTAAAGCAGTATTGATTGTGTGACAGCAAAGCATTGTTTGCCCACAGGCTCAGTTTAGGTGCTAAATGTAGAGTCTCAAAGCAAAATCTAAGAAAAATGTTGTTAATTGATTGGTGTTGGATGTACTGTCAACAATATTGTTGAAGTCTGTGCTCAATGAATTAAAGTCAGCAACTGACCAATTCGCATACAGACACAGATTCAAAATGAGCTATTTGTATTCAAGAAGCTATTTCACAGGTCTTTAGTGATAACACACAAAAAGCAGCTCACCGCTATAATTGAAACAGAACGAGACAGTTCTTGTTGAGGAACGATAGGAGGCAGAGGACACAGGACAATGTCCACGGCGCATTCTCTGTCATTCCAATGATCTCTTTTTACTCTATGCTTACTTTAAAGTTTTAGCTCTTTGACTTTACACAAAGTATAAAAATAGACTGAATAGGAAAAATATTATGTTTGCACTAGATTTCTATTAACATTTCTTGGTGAAAAATAACATTGACAATATTTGTAAAAGTGCTTTCTGCCATATAAACTGAGATAATATGCGGGGCTAAAAAAAAAGTGGGGTAATTAGATGGCCTTAAATTAATGAGCTCTATTTCAGGGCCAAATAACACTGATTGGGGCATTTCACTATTGTACGCTTTTAGGTATTTTTGATATCCCACCGGTTAATATTTTCAATTTTTTTTGTATTTCCACAACCCATACTCCATTTGCTTTAACGCTTATTTTGCAGTGGAGCATGAGCCGACCTCAGCTGTCATTGGGCGAGAGGCAGTGTACAGTCAGAGATGAACCACCACACACTCAATTTAGAATCAACTGAACTAACAAGCATGTTTTTTAAAGGTGTTGAGGAAGCCAGAGTAATCGGAGAAAGCTCATGCATACATGAAGAGAACATGAATTCCACATAGGTAGTCCCCAGAGTCCTGAAGATTCAAATTAGGAACTCTCTTATTGTGAGAGGACTGTGCTAACCACTACACTACAACTATAAATGTACTCACTTAACCCTCAATACACATGTATGTGTAAATACTCATGTCTAAGCTTGTGAAAAATATAGACGTTAAAAATAAGTATACCAAGCTCAGTATGCATGTTTGCACGTCGTGAGTTGGTACACATGTGGGCGCATTAACACAGCATGGGACAGTGTGGATGTAAGCTTTATGATCAGTCATCCACAATCCCATTTCTGCATGGTGGTGGTAAAGCTCAGTGGACTCGAGGCGGATTATTCTGGGTGAGTGACTGTATGCAAACAGCAAATTTATGAATTAAGGATGGAGCTGAGATTCTTGGATCACTGGGCTTTCTCTGTTAGTCGTCCCATTTGTGGAGGTGCTCTGAGGAATTTGCAAGAGAGAAATATGCCGTAAAAAAAATTTGCTCCAAAGATGAAAATGAGAATAAATAAAATGACTGCCACACGAGGTATACAGACACTTACATATTCATGCACATGAAGTTCAGAATAGAGGCACGGATGGTCCTTTTGTCTCACAAAATTGGCTCCCAAAGGTGCCATAGTATTTCTTTTTAAACCAACAAAGCAGTCAAGCAGCAAAAGAAAAGCAAAATGAAGGGAAGGTGACTTGAGCAGACAAAGTCCTTGTGATGTGTGAGACTGCTAAGCTTGAACAGGGGGGTCTCAGTTCCCCTTTGCTGCTTTAGACTCCTGTATTGTACTCCGGCAGATCTCCATATATTAACAGTGACCTTCCTCTGTACTGTTCTCACCTTTGAGCCAGTTTCATTCCATTCCTTATGGTGCAATTACCATCCTGTATGATTCCCTTATAAAGTCACCTCAGTGTATACAAAATTCAATTCCAGGCCTGAACATTTTCCCGCATGAAAGAGGCTGTGCAGTGGGCTGGTTGGTGTCATCTAAAAGAAGCCAATAAAAGCACTTAAATTCATCCTTAACCATGTCACGAACCCCCACTGTGCAGCACGGTGGTGCTGTCTAAGAGTCCTGCCTCCAGCAAAGCTGAAATGTTTCCAATATCAAAGCGAAAAGATTTCATCCAATCTCGCAAATACATCTCTACAGGTTCCCACATCCGGGTCAATGACATTTTAAATGGCTAGCATCTCAAAAAATGAGAAGAATTAGCTTTTTTTTTTGGGCCAAATGGTCATTTATCGTTTTCTGACTGAGCTCAAACTATCTAATCTACTACTAATGTGGTGATGAAGCTGTTCAAAGTGGGGCTCCAGCTGTGCATCTTCAATAATCCACATCTTTAATTTCAAATATGTATAAAGAGGAAATTAAAAGCGCCAGCTTGTCAGTTCCCCGCTCATTTACAGAATATGCTAACTAGCCATTAGAAGCTACATTCAACAATTCATTACTTAATAAGTACAACATGGAGAGCAATTACAACGGAATTCACTGAAGGAGGAGACTGTTAGAAAAACTAACAATGAAAGAAGCAACCTAGTGACAGAGACAGAGACAGAGCAAACAAGACAGAAACTTTATCATTGACCACCAGAGGTTTACAATTATAATCATCTCTCAGTATAATGACTCTTTATGTGCCTATATGCACATGGGTGCACAGGTCAGTTTATCTAATATTATCAAATGAATGGTTTCTGAGTGTGTGTGAGCAAATTGAAAGGAATGTGGAACTGTCCTACTGTCGGAACTCAGAAACACTACTTCACTCCCACACTACCTGTTGAAAACTGCATTTTCCCTATGATTTCATTTGCAGGGTAGAATTTCACAGTGATTTTCTATTTTTTAGTTTTATGATCACTTTGGTTATAATTGTTTGTGTTGTGCTGTTTTGAACCAATGTACGGTAACCTTGTGTGTTATAAATCAAATGTATTATAACTAATATGCAGGAAAGAAAATTAAGCATCATAAAATCAAGACGACTAACTCCTCTCCAGGAAAAAAAATAATTAAAAAGAAATCTAATGAATGCCATCAAAATTCTCAAAATTTTCACGTAGTCACTGAGCTTTCAAGTGGTGAAAGCAATGTCCACCCAGTGGGCACAGAAACCTTTTCACGGGGTCTTGATGACCGGTGCAAATGGCTGAATTTAGGTCACACAGACTCAATAAGACATATAAATAAACAAACTATAAATTAGCCTTTCCAAGTTGCCCTTTCTTGATAGGAAGTTCTCTTGTCCTTGTGGGTGCTATCTACAGATTTGAACAGCCCCTTCACTACAACTTAACATCACTTAATCAAAGCATTTTCTCAAAATGGTTTAATAAATTGAAGCTGAAAATAATACTCAAGAAGTCTCTGCTGCAGCACAATATATAACAGTATGCTCATAATTGAAAAACTACATAAAAAGCCATTAAGACAGCCTTTTCATGCTCTGAGAGTGGCAGAGACAGAGTATCTTTTTCACAGCAAGAGGATGAGCTAAGCAGAAGGA
Organism: Menidia menidia; assembly: GCA_907169785.1. Taxonomy (NCBI): domain Eukaryota; kingdom Metazoa; phylum Chordata; class Actinopteri; order Atheriniformes; family Atherinopsidae; genus Menidia; species Menidia menidia. Next base: position 12,088,890 of record CAJRST010001113.1, read on the forward strand.
AATTGCGTACATTGTTTGAAATAAATAAAGAGCATTTTATAGGCCTAGTATTTACTGAGCAATAAGCTGGGATGCTCAGGTGAAAAATAGAGTCACAGGTAACCTCAAGATTTAATGGTCTCCCTTGCGCTTTAGTCAGTAAAAACATTTTATAAACACTCGCATGCATTACTGCCAGTAAACAGAGCAAAAGATAAGGACATTTTGGAATAAAATTCTACATTTACTGATTTTACATCCCAATTGACTTGAAAAGAGTGGCTTAACATGTAGATTTTCTGGGTAAATTAAGCTTAAGTAATTACATAAAAACAGGTACCATATGCGCAACACTGGTGTAACAAATGCAGCCATTCTTTTTCACTTCTCACACGAACACACAGATTTAAAGCCCAAGTGCTATGCACACGAGCAACTTGCCCAAAACTTGCATGACACATATGGTGTGCTGCACTCTGATGTGTTACATATGAGATATGACAGTTCCAGCTTTCAGTTGCCAGATGCTGTAAGCCTAAGAACTTCCACTTGGAGAAGCGACTAAGATTAACGAGGCAAGAGTGGAAACCACTTCATAATCTTTGAATGTACTATATAGTTACACAACAAGAGCATCAGAGAGCCTTAAGAAGCCACCATAGGGGGCACTGGAGGCAATTCTGTGTTGCAAGACTTGCAAGCTTGTTCTTTAGAGAGTACATACATCTACACTGGCACTAGAGGAAAAAACAGGATACCACATATGTAGCATAAGGCAAAAGTAGCCAACCAGAAGAAAGTGTGAGGGAAAGAACAGGCGAGACAAACCTATGTGCCCCCTTTAGGATACATAAAACTAAATCACAAGAAAAGATGCGCAGCTGGGAATGAAAATAACTATGTTCCGACTATGGGAAGGCTTATTGCAAGTGGCATATGCATTTTCTGAACTTTATTACACCTTAGTCAGAACAAAAACAAACAAAAAAATTATGAGAAAATCCAGGATTAAAAAAAAAACACAGGGAAAGCAATAAAAGGAGAGAACGCAGCAAGAATACATGGAGGGGGGAGTAGTTTTGGATGGCAAGAAGATTGCATTGCTTAAAATCAGAGTCGGCCCGGATCCTGGCCATAACCAGTCTGCTGATGAAGTATCAAGTCATCAATAACTTGTGTGGGATATGTGGGTTTTTATGCCCTCTTTGAGCCAAACCTCTCACTTTATTCATAAATCTTTGATGGGCTCTGCTTTTAACCTTTTCCCTGTTGCACAGACCGATATTTTCTTTTCTTCTGCCTTACTGAAAAGTGAGGTCCTTTCTTTGCTCAGTGTCATCATTTCATCTATTTGTCACTGTCCCAGAATGGCCCCCAATGTGCTCTCCTTTACTTCTCAGTTGGTGTTGTAGTTTTAGATTTTTTTTGGTCCCATCTGCCCTCATTTCTCCCTGGTGGTGTACACAGAGTCTTTGTGCCTGGGCAGTGTATCTTGGATAATATCAGTGTGAACTTTTATGTTTCCCAATGTGCACAGAGTGCACTACACTGTTCTTCCATTAAGATGCACCTCACAGACAGAGTGTACGTATTCAATAATGCAGGTCAGTGCTTATGTCTGCCAGAGTGTAACCTTAGTTTAGACCTGGGTGTCACATGCATGTATCGCACACACACACACACACACACACACACACACGCCCAGACTCACATGTAAACATTTGCACATGCTCCGGTTGCACACATTTTGCTGCAGATCTGAGCAAACACATGCACTCTTTGACAGGCGTGCACACCCAAACAGTGCAAACACCTTTCCTGTCGGTCTCAGATAACAAAACCCAGCGGTGGAGTGGCGATAAAAAAGGCATTTCTAGCAAATGAAAGAACTAAAATGTACAATAAATACACACGTGGAGCTTATGCAGATAGGCTGAACAGAGAAAACAATGAGGGATGCATGTAACATACAAACAAGAGAGAAAACAATATTCAGAGAAGACAAATGTCGGCCATCAAAATCCCGTGGCTTCTCCCACAACGGACAGTGACAGAGGATTAGCTCCTAATCAGCGGTGATCTTGGTGGATGATTCGGAGGCGAGCCCTAGTGACTTGGTATCCATTCTGCTACTCAGCTGGAATCGCTGGTATAAGGCTAACCTAGACAACTGCAGGAAAGAGCCAAGGCAGGTGGATGCAGACCTGAGGGACAGGATTAACACAGTCTTGGCACATTACAACCAGCACGCTTAGTGTGAAATCCTATGAGGATGTTCTGTGTGTGTTTCTTTTGTCCCCCTTGTTTTTCTTTTTTTGTCTTGCACACTGGCCTAAGGTCTGTCCAGGTGTGTAAACACATTGGTTATGCCGGTGGGCTACCTGCACAGAAGGCTTAGGTTTACATGAAGTAGCAGAAGAACAGACAGGCAGCCTGCAGGTTCACCTCACCGCCATCTGCTCCGTCAGCTCCCTCTGACCCATCGCCACAGCAACCTCCACAGCCTCCCCAAATCCACTATTGCAATAAATGTAACAGATAAAGTTGCCTTTGCACAAGCGTCACTGAATTCTACATTGATTAAATAATTTTTCGGTAATTTAGAATTAGTCCTATAATTGCTTAGTTACTACTAAGTATAATTTATTATTGACTATGATCATAAAAAATCTAACTGTATTGTTCACTCTGTGAGATTAGATATTATAATCTGGACCTGTCCAGACAATGGAGATTTTTAACAGCAAAAAGGTTCTTGTGTCCAGTATGCATATAAGAATGCATAGCTTTGTCTTCCTATCACAATGTCTTCTGCACAACAATGACCAAATCATTTAATTGATATAGATTTGTAGGCATACAGATAAAAAAAAGTTAAAAAAGATTAGGAAATAGGTATGCTGTTATTGGTTTAAAAACCAGACCCCTAAATCTCTAAGGATTATAAAGTATATTCTTTACTGTAAATTCTGTTCTAAATTCTGGCCTAACTTTTTCATGGTGTTTGAATGAAAAGCTTTAAAATGAAAGTTATCTGGGGTCATGCAACAATTTATGGTAAGAAATGTGTTTGCGGATGCAATACTCTGAATTACCAGAATTGTGGTGGCAGCAAAGATTCTGACTTTTGCCATCACAGAACATTAACTCATTGTCATGCTTACTGTACATTTGAAGCCCAAGCTTAACCAGAAATAACTAATAATAAGATATCTACACTGATAGAAAGTTGGTGAAGACATAGCATAAAAGGTATTAATGTGTCTTGAGCATGAGTGAGCTTACTAATCCTAGTATGTGTATAGACTGTGCAAGATTCTAATCAGAGATTGAACTAGTTTCATCAATGATCATCCCCACAAGAGGTACACATACACTACATGAACATTCATAGTTATTAATACAATTAGAGGCATTGACCCAGTCATACAAACAGAATAATATGGACCCGATATTTGCCCAGTAAACATGCAGACCGTTACACAAACACAAAACGGAGAGGACCAAATAACGATGTGGCACATGGACTAAACGGTCCCCAATCAATGTTTCTCCAGCTGCCTCAAACAAAGTCTGCCACATAACACAGAGCCAAGGTAAGGTCTGCAAATCATGTGTTTGTTTGCTCCCTTTCACTCCGACCGGCCAAAAATGCTCTTCTCTCCCAGCCTTCAAAGACAGATGGAGATCATTAGCTTTTCTCTCTCCCCACCCCTTCACTCTCCAATCTGTCATGTCTGAACCATCCATGCTCTTCATCTTGCCTTTTCAGTGCAGCCCCTCCTCTATTTGTCCCTTGTTCACTGTCTCTGTCCATCTCCCTCTACACAGATTTATATCGAAAGGTTTCAAACTCCAGCAGAATCTTACAACTTTAACAAGTACTTAATCACGGCTGTCAAAAGCAGTTACAGGAGTCAAGACACACACTTTCCTCGACAGGAGGAATTGATGAGAAGCCATTAGACTCTGCTGATCCTTGGGTGAACGAGAAGACCTCCATCAAGGCATTCCCCTCATGATTCAACATGAAAGCTCGGCCAAAGCACTATAGACAAATGGCAGATGAACTATGTCTTGACATTACATGAATTTGGGTCATTTTGAGCAGCTAAAGGAAACAGGAATGTAATGGTAACCACTAACTGTAGAACTTTTAATGCACAGCATCTGCCAAAAAGTATCTGTGGGGGCAGGATACTTCCCTTACCCTTTTGTACAGAAGTCGTCGACTCCCACCCACCTCCTAAAGGACACACGTCGGTGTTTAGCTAAATCAGGTGTAAATTGTGGAAATAATTTGTTTATACCACAGAAGCACTGCAGTCTGACTTTGGCACAGCTTCTGCGAGGCTAACACATAATTACCACATTGTGTACCTCAATCTTTTCCTACTGAGGTTTCTTTTGACAGTGTTCAGAAAAGGTGACTGTTTATGCAAATGTTAGCACTCAGATATGGGCCTGGGTATATGTAAACAACCGAGTGAATACCACAACTAAACCACCCTGCGTGTGAGTTAATAGTAAAAGAAGTAGAGGTGCTGATTTAGTGCTGTGACCACCCTGGATGTGGTCGAGGTCAAATGAGTGTAGGGCAGGGATGTTTAAAAAAAAAAAAGTTTAAACTTTGCTTTTAAAAACCCAACGTGTTCTGAGACCACAAATCAGCTGGCAATTCCAACTGTACAGAAATCCTCAGCATATAGACACAGTCTATATGTGTCAGAGAGGAAGGGAAAAGCTATTAAAATCATCACATGGCAAAGGGTATTGAAAGAAAAAGCAGAGTGATAAATAATAAACATGGAACATGGACTAAAGAACATGTGTGCACATATAATCCAAGACTGAGGGTTTTTAATGTTGTATGTTCCACACTCTTTTCAAATTAAGCCTACTTCAACGAATCAATGAGATGATTTGAATGTTAAAAACAGTCAAATTAATGAAATAAATTAACAAAGTCTCGTTCTATTCCACTCATTCCAACTCATCTACAATGATAGAGCCATCTCTTTAATCTCTACGGTGATATTAGCAAATGTAAAAAGTGCATATCAGTGCTATGTGGCTTTGGAGATTTGGTACTAAAAAAAAACAAATAAAAATTAGATTGCAGAAATAAATACTTTCCCATTGAAATCCCCAAAAATCAATATATTTGCTACATTACTTGGGTTTTAAATCCTAAGTCATTCTGGATATTTCTCTACGTCCAGGCTTTGTTGAAACTCCTCTGCTCGCTGTAGTCTTTTTTCTGCCTCTTGAGGTCAAACTTCGCAACACATAGAACGGAGGTAAAATTAAGTGATGAAATAATGTCGACTGCAGCTACGATCGTGCTTTTCAGTTCTTTATCCTTTTTGTGTCCTGATCCTGTTTGCTATTGCTGGCATTTGATAAAGTCACAAGAACTGCAACACCATATGCTCAGATTTTTCCAACAGTCCAGAACACACAGTTTTTTGGATTTCTCTGCTATTCACTAATCAGTTTTAGTCTAAAAACGTGCGGATAGTAAGATTATTTTTCGCAATTTCCATCTTACCCCACTGAAAGCTATTCATAGTGATAGTACGTTTCTTTAGAACACAAACATTTGCACACCAAACCCCCATACCACCAAGAAAAAACAAGAAGTTAAGCCCCTGAAGCTTGGATAAAAGAAAATCAATTGGCAGTTACTCCATACAGATGTGCCTCACAGAGAAGCACCATTGTCCCCTGTACTCTATGCTCACATTCTCCAAGACCGAGGGGAAATAAAGGGATGCAGCCATACCAGGATTATTAACGTTGTGGACATAACCACCTGTTAGCTGCAAAGCATGGCAACAGAGGGAAACATCGAGGGTTTGACAGTAATGACTAATCATGGACCGGTGATACAAAGCGAGGCTCTTCACAGGGAGCCTTTGATGCAGGTGAATCACATCCTAAACATACTTATTAGCAGAAGTGAGGGAGGAGAGCGAGAGAGGAAGGGTGAAGAATGTGGGGAGAGAAATTTGTTCCGCACGTTAGCTGGCATGCTTGGGTGCACGAGAACAGAAGGCTGGCATAATGAATTTTGGCGTGCAAGCGGCTGTTAATGAAATAAAGAGCCCCACCCCAATGAAGGTGTTAGTGTGTGTGCGCCGTTGTCTTGGTTTGTGTGGAAAAGGAAAGAAAAGCAAGGGACAAGAGAAGTGAAGTTTGAGGGGTGAGTTGCTTGCCAAAGAGAAAACTAAATCTGTCAGAGTAAAAGAGTAGAAAATAGATACCAGCAGAACTGTGTCAGTGTCATCAAGAAAAGTAAGACGTTATTTCCTTCAGCGTTGGAAGTTCAGTTTCTCTTAGCAAAGGTAGGAAGTACAATGTCAGCCAAATGGAATTTCTCCCTGCTCACAATAAATGTAACTCGGGCTGACTATCGATGACAAAGTGAAACGATGGGTTCCCGAAATATGTATGAGATGTGATGATTTTCACTTCTCCCGTCTTAATGGATGCGGAATCCACACTGGTTGCACGAGTCACGAGGCATGGAGAGTTTCCACATGGTGTTCTCTTTTAATCAGATAAACACACAGTGAGAACATTTGATGGTTATCCTGTAGATGTTTTATCAGAGCCCATATGTGTACAATTCACCACAGCTTCAATGTATAGGGAATATCTTATAGAGGCTAGAATCTAGCTGTATTTACACGTGATTTATATGGACAGTAAATAATTTTCTTAAATTACTGTCGGTCAGCTTTCACATCAGCTATAGAACAAACCTCTGGTATCAATGTTGTTAACAAGGTTTAAGGGTAAGGCAATGCAAATAAAACCAACTAGGGCAATACCCAATTTTTTTAATACTTCTGAATTCAGAAACCTATCAGCTGGAGAATAAGAATTATATTATCTAAAAGAAGGGATTACCTGTTTTTCAGTAGCACTACAGCAACTTTTATACACTACAAACTGCTATCACAGCTTGAAACAAAAATGTTATTGTTCGGATTCTGAGTTTTGAGTAGGAGCTATAGGTTTCTGTAAGCATGGGCAGCTCTCTCAGTGGGTAGACAAAGAGATATGTTTTTGAAATGAATAAATATAAGTAATGATAAAGATCTGAGACTCAATATGTAAAAAATGTAAATTAAATCTTTAACTATTTTAGGCAGTCCTGTGTTATTATACAGGTGTTTTTCAAGTGGTGCAATCCAAATAGAGCCATTGCGATCCATCTGTTATGATTGCAAGTATCTTGGTCCCGTAAGATTTTTAATCTGGAGTGTACCAGGAGGAGTGCTGTGCTGAGCTGATTCAACTGAAATGAACCTAATGTTTCGCTTGAGGGAACTTCTGAAGAAAAAGAGTATAACATCACAACATTGAACACAGCACAGACATTCTAGAAAACTCAAAAAGAAAACAGAGAGCACAATTCACAAATCCAAACTAAAAAAGCACAACATCTTACAAAAAACAAGGAAGAAAACTAAACATCTAAACAAAACCAAAAGTGAGAGCTTTTTAGAGAAACTCAATATTTTCTAAAATGAAAAAAATAAAAATAAATCGACCCCGGATAAGCAGAAGACAATGGATGGATGGATGGAGTATCAGTAATGATTTCACTTGCGTTTTCTTATCTGTCATTGTGTTTCTTTATATACATGAACCTGAGATTCTGACATGTTTTTCATTTGGCATTACATAAGAAAGCAGCGTAACTGAGACAGAAATGTACTAACTAAAACTACTAAATATTTTAGCAGCACTAATACAAGATGTCCAATTGTTATAACATCCCTGTTTATTCCGTTGTGGTTAAACAAAATCTCACAAACAAAATCTTTTGAAATCTTGTTGAGAGATATGCCAGATAGAAAGATTTACATTTCTTTTATTCTCTAAGGTTTGTAAAATATATAGCATGCAAGCAGGCATTCAGTTGGAATTTTTAGCAAATTTGACAACTTGGGTATTGATAGTTTATCTGCACATGACATAACGCAAGTTAGGAGGCCAGGTGGTGGATGTGGCTCTGATGTGATTTTTAAATCCTCTGAAGATAAGTATACCCCCTCCCTCTCAACACGGACTGCCTAATTGAGTGTTAATTTGGTGCTAATTATGTAACATGTTCTCCCAGTGAGATGCCCCAGATGCTATGAAACGAAGGCATGTGGAAGAGTGCAAAGCAAAGCTTCAATGAGATGAAACGGGCGACTCCAACTCTACATTGGCTCTCAGATTTAGCACATCATGTCATAGAAAATGCGCACGAACAGATTTTCTTGCATTAAGATGCATTCAGTCGAGTCAAGATTGCAATAAAAAAAAAAAAAAGGAATGCTATACACATGAAGCCAAACTGATTGTAAGAAAAATATGACTCTCTACAAGCACAACATTCAATAAATATATAACAAATATTGTCCAGCGAGACATTAGAGCTAAATGAATAATCTAAGTTTTATTTTTAAATGATAAACACTGATAGTCGACTGTTTCTTTGAATGGTTGAACCAAGAACTGTTCTGTTGCAATGATCCTTTTTTCCTCTCTGATCTAAATGTTCTTTGGCATTAATAAAAATTGAATAACTTGACAACCTTTTCTACCAACTCCTCCACTGAGAAGTTGGTTATTTATCATGGTTGTAGAGTGTCACGCAACCCACACAATCGGTATTGCGACTAAATTACAAGACTATTATAGTATCGTACTTTCAGCTAAATCGCCTTTCTGTAACTGTACAAGCCAATTTCTTATGTCTGTTGTGATGTAAAAGCAATCGGTTTTCTAAGGAGCGATGACCATTGTCTAGTTCATTCAACATTTAAGGAACGAAGCAACTCTTCCTTCGAAGCCAGACCTTGTCTGAAATCACTAATAGATTTCCTATTCCTGTCTAATTAAAAAGGGAAGTTTCCGTCCCCCTTGAAAGGCTCCCACAGCCATCCAGAGGGGTGGAGGGGTCGCTGAAACTCCATCAGATGTGATGCAGTTAATCAGCATAAAGCCTGCTCCAGTGCTCTGCTAAATAACAAGCGCAGGAATGGACCCGGCTATCACGCTGCACCACTGAGCCACAAAGCATCAATAAAATTAATCTACATTACTGTCGAGAATTTTTTAGGGAAACTATAACAACTGGCAGTTTCTTCAGTCTCTCTCCTTAAGTGGTTTATTGCACTAGACAACTAACTAAAAAGAATAAAAGGACAGGAAAATAAAGACATGGTAGAATCTAAGATTTTTCAGATGGCTCGCATGTGTATGTTTAACATTTTCTCCACCAAAATTCATTATAGGATATTTGTTTTTTCATATAGTATTAGATTGAACAAACCCAAACATACAGTTTTGGCCAAAGTTACTTCCAGTCATGAAGTGTACAGTATGTTAAACATTTAGACGATTTTCTAAAATGTCTAAAAATCAAAAACAGTTTTAACATTCCCATAACGTTTTTTTTTTTTCATCATAGAAGTATCTACTAATGTTACTTTCACATCATTATAGTCTAGGGCACTTGACTTGAATGGGCCGAAAACAGCAGATAAATTCACATCCTAATTGGTTTTATTTCACTTTCATGCTGCACTTTTGACTGTTGCCCAAATTGACCGGGCAGTGTGATTCAGTTACAACAGCTGCTTGTTTAAGGCAATATAACCCTAACGGAGCACTGACCAGGAGGTGAAAAAAAGAAAACCCTGCTCTCTGGCTCGAACTGAAAATGGAAATCCATCGTATGATAGTACTTACATCAATTTTGCCCATAACAAACCAGTTCCATTTCCTAAGCATTCATACAATTTGATTAACCAATTGATTTGATTCTCCCTGTATAAAAAGGGTCGTTATTTTCCTTATATGAACAGAGACAAAGAAAGGAGGGATTTAGGGAAAAGAGAAACATTTGAAATGCTCTTATGTTGTCAACAAACATAAGACAACAGAAGGTTGTAAAGCACGCATCAGAGATTTTTAAATCTGGTATAAGAAACTTAATGAAACAAAAATGTTTGCTGGCTGATGCTAATTATGGAAACTTGCCTCTTAAAACACCTGGGTAGCTTAAGGCTGACCCACAACAATCTGGAGAGGTAGTTTCTGCTTGTATAATCTACTGCACAATAAACCGAGAAAGGTCAGAGAATAAAAAAAAGCCAGAGCAAGTAGAAGCAAATCAATAATGGCACTCTCAATATCAACGTAGTGATAATGAGCAATGTGTGGTTGGTATTGAAAAGTGTTAACTTGCTTACATAGTGTGAAGCTCCACTTTTGTTTCGTCATTTTGCCTCCAATGCTGGTTGCTCTGATCCCTGTGTGTGTGTGTGTGTGTGTGTGTGTGTGTGTGGGTGTCTCGCTTGACCCCACCACAAGGCAGCCCCTTGAGAATAACGTTGGGCAACGAAGTAGCATAGTATTCTGTGCAAAGCTCTTGTCGATTTAAGCATACGATTATGGTTCAATGAAAAACAGCGAAAACTGGACATTTTCATGAATTTATAATTCACGGACAGGATGTAAAAAGTGGACATGTCCGGGCAAAAGAGGATGTTTGTTGACCCTATGTTATACAATCCCACTCCCCTCTGAACAGACCAAGAATGAGAGATCCAAGAATGAGACAATGGTTCATACTGTAAATATGGGGCAAGGGAGATGGGGTGTGGGATCAGGACACATGGAGGTAGAGGAGAAGAATGAACTGATCCCAAAGAAAAAACTTGTTCAGCTCATTGGCTCTATTCACGCTTTAACGATTTAAAGCCTGATGCAAGAAGGAGTAAATGTTTTGTGAGATAACGGTAAATTAAACTTTGTGGCAAAGCTTTTAATCTAAAAAAAATGGAAGATGTAAAACTCTTGCAGGTGGAATAATCTATATGTAGAGGTTGCTATCTATTAGACTGTATTAGGTCTCCTATATTCGTCAGTTGTCCTATGAACGTGGAGTTAATTATGTATCTTTGGCTCAATCAGTCTCCTGCAAAACACATCCTGCCCCCCCATCCCTAACAAAATCACTTTTGATTGTGCTAGGAGAGATATCTGAGAGGAGCATCGGTGATTACTGACAAATCATGAGGGATATTTTCCGTTCAGAATCTATCCAGCTAGGCAGAAAAAAAAAAATCCCACAAAGAAGAATCTATCAATCAGAGACATTCATCGGGATGATCTCACCCGTGTCTTCTGCCTACTTATCTGCCGGCCACCTGTAGCTTGCCTACCCATCATTTTATCACTGTCACGGCAAAGAAAAACCTAATGTGGGTGCTGCTGGCTTTCAACTGTATAATCATCTCACAAGTTTTAATGGCCCCACTGTCCGTTTCAGCGAAGCAGCATCTCTTCTGTGGGAGAGAAAATGCTTCAATCTGTGTGTCTGAAGTGGCAATGAGCTGCAACATTGAGCAAGTAAAACATCAACAAAAAAAAAAAAAGCGAACGTATCCTTACGCCGTTAGCCCTTTTAGGCTAATCTACACGGGTGTGCTCGTCCAGTTGGAGCACGAGCCTCAACGGCATTTAAGTGCAGTAATGTATACACACGAGCATTAAATCACACTTATGCACACACAAACACGGCATACAGTTGCGGGTATAGGCATTAATGGAGTCGCATACAGCAGACTATTCTTCTCTCACCCACACACACACACACTCTGCCGGTACATGCTGACACAGGCTTTTGGAGAGCCTCTCTAACAGTGTAGGGGATGCCAGCGGAGGAGGATGAAGAGGAACGAGATAGAGTGGTGAAGCTGCTGTAAAGACATCATTTCCATTGTGTGCCATGGAAAGTGGTTGCAGCACAAAATGGTAATGACAGTTAAGACGTTTAGTCACGGACTTACTGGAAGGTGCAGAAAAAAAGAAGAAAAAAAAAACACACCACCACCACCATCTTGACATGTGCATTTTCCGAGGCAGTTTCTATTGGGCGTATGGCATCTATGATGGGAGACTAAATAACAGTGAACGTGAATGCACTAGGAGTGGAAAAAAGACCCCAAAAAACAATTGCACATTCAACAGCCTTGTGCCCATCACACCAAGGAAATGTTATTATGAATTAAACAAAAGATTGAGGGTTTTAATGATTTACATGGGCTACAAAAGACGATTAAAACCATTCATTCCAGGGATTAAAAGATGGTCCAGTTCAAGAGGAATGCATGCAATATAACTATACTCAGATACATACCTTCATTAGAGTGTTTTATTGATGGAAAAAACATATTTTTCTGAAAAAAAGAGGAGTTTCCTTTTGTGTGTCTCCAAGCTATCTGATTAACATGCTGCATTTACGTACATTTGTTTATGTTTATGCATTTAGCAGACGGTTTTATCTTAAGCGACTTACAAAGTATTTGAAAAAAAGAGTTCTGTACACTGAAACTGCCAGGTTCTGACTAAAGTCAGAATTGGACCTGCAATGTCCTCGTGAGTCATAGACAGGATGTCCACCTCCTTTTAGCTGTTCTTTTACTTTGTTGCTTCTTTTGCTCTGTTTTAGTAAGTTGAGCTGAATGTCCAATCCCTTCTTTCTGCTTTGCATCCATACATTTAAGCAGGTCTAGAACCATATGTAATTACACCCACAGTTGCTCAAACACACCCATTATAGCCTCTTCCAGCCCCATTAATTTGGACATGTCAAGGCTTGCCCAAGAATACATTCATCCTTTCTCTGTGGCTGAGATCAAAAGTGTGACAATATCTCGGCTTTTTATCATCAGCATCCCCTGTGGTTGTTAATGGTCACATCCTTATCTTTTAATTGGACAGATGGCTTTCTGGAGTTTCTTTTCTTAAGGACACTTTATAATGAGAGGGTTATTTAGAGCTCTCCAACTGACCTTCGGACATTCCTGTCATGGAAACCGTGCTGGCTCTGATTGCATAAAGCATGCGTCTTGAGCGAAGGCGAAAGAAGGAAATGAAGGAAATGAATGAAAGGCAAAGCAAAATAAAATAAGACGAAGGCAATTTGTCAAGATTCCAGCAAAGAGCAGAAGTCCCTGCAACAAGAAACAGGGAGGAAAGAATTCCACAGAAATAGAGACAAAACTCTGATATAGGTACGATATAGCGTCCCTGCTTATTGCTCAAATTAAGGCTCACACTGAGGCTATTAAAGCAACTGCCACTACTGCTGTGTGTAAAATGGGGACTGTTGGAGCTCTACCCAGGCTTATTATAAAATAAATCATGTGAACAATTAGTACTTCATGTTCGCTTTTGTCTGAATGCAGTTCAACAGCATCCTGTCTTTCAGGGCAGGAATTGTACACAAAATGGAGGCAAAATTATAGCTTTGCAGTTGCATGCACAGTAAAGCAACAGAGGGAATAGTCTACAGACAAAGACAAAAAGACTCACAGGGAAAAATGTTTCTCTCTTTCGAGACAGAGGGATTGAAAGCACTTACATGGGTGATTTACGTCAATGGGAGCGCACATGACAGCAAAGCTTTGTTTTTTTTTTCTGCTCAACTAGAAGTACTGCATCATTGAGGGATGCTTACACACTGCAGTGTTTCAGCAGGCTTATAGGAAAGCACTTCTTACAACATTCTTAAGATAGATGAGACGTCAAAAAAGGGTTAGGGTAAACAGTGTTTTATTCCAATCTATTTTGGCATTTTAATCTATTTTAGGCATCAGGTAGGTGTCTGTGCTCAGAGTCAGTACAACGGGGCTTTGCTCTCACTTCGACTATATAGTGCACATGCAAGGAAACTTAGTTCCTCCCGAAATCCAGAAGAAAAAGAAACGCTGAAAGTTTACACGTTTTCTGATGGGTAGCATTATATTTTTGCCATGTTACATGGTTTTTGGTCTAAATTGTAATAGACAGCAACACTCTTATAAAGCAGAGAGTATTTCTGTTTTATTCATGTTACTTGGAGTTTTACTAAGTACTCATTTGTAGAATTGTGGTTACAAAAATACAGAGAAGGCTCTTTTCTACTGGTGGAAAACATATAGAAAGAACCACAAAATCCACAATGCCTGAAAAGCATTTTGGTAAAAGTGTCAGAGTTAAAACTGAACAGAACTGTCACCACAAACATGCATAATTTATTTAGGCCCTTATTTGTCAGCATTCACTCAACATTAGAAGAGGGAAGTGGACAAACTGCAGTTTAAGGCTTGCCCTTTTGCCTCAAGGCACGCACTTTGGTTTATTTATGGTCCCAGTGCAACACAGATTTTTATGCTGTCTCCTGTCACCTGGACCATTAGAGCAACTGCACACTGCATTACACACTAAGTACGGAGTTAAAAAGTGTTCGTGAATACGGAAACCAAATGTGCTTGTGCCTCATGTGATCATCAAAAGTTATCTTGAATGGTTCAACGAAAGTTTACATCAGTTTATCGTAAGATTGTATATTTTGCATGAGGGACCTGGCTTTTTATTTGAATTAAGAAACATACATACTAATTGGGAGAAACATTTGTGTGTAACACCAACTAGAGTCTTCTTTTCTGATGTGTAATGTGCAAAGCAACACTCCACCAGAGTGCTGCTGCCTGTTGACGGTGACACAAGCGTGGGCAGGTGACGCAAAATTATAAAGCAACATTACCTATGAAGATAAAGAAGGTAGAAATGAGGTAGAAATGATCAACCATCAAGTACAAAGTCTTGTTGTTTCTCAAAAGTGGCCATGAAACAATCAGATGTGGAGTTCCGCTAAATGTAAACACATTTGCAGATAAAAAACTACCCAAATATGTCTTTAAGTTGAGAAATGTTATGTTAACTTTGGATGCAGAAATACCTTTTTCAGCCTTTTCCATGTCAACTGTAAGGTAACGGCCAAACAAAATGCATGTCTGTCGGATAAAACTATAGAAAGTTGACAATGTTTTATTTTTTTTGTAGCACTTATTACATCTTACTGAATTATACAACAGAGCTATTTGTCTAGCTTTTTCTAATTCACCAATAGGGTTTCCTTTGTTATCCTCAGATTTAACCGCAGGATCTTTAGTAGCATATGGGGACTGATGACTTTCACGCAGAAACTGCTAAATGTGTCTACCCCAGTACAGAGCAGGATTCTACTAAACGCAATTCACAGGCCTCTTAACTACAATATCCTCACCAGATGTAGATTGCCAGCAAGAGACTTCAATTATTGACCCGCACTTCAAACGGTTTCAAAAAGACAGACATATAATTTCAATTTCACTCATGCTCTGGTGGGAGCCCTATGGGCCCGGGTAATCATAATATCCAGACACTGAGGGTGAATATGTGGGTGGAGCTGGGTAGGTCAGGAAAGATTAATTGTGGAGTATGTAAATCTCATTCGTCACATGCAGATTGATGTCAATTTTAATTGAATTAAAACAATGTGAACTCTGGCCTGCTCGGAGTCTAAGAGGACAGCTGTTGAATGGTAATGAGCTGAGGTGCGCAGATCACCGGCGAGGGGGGGAAGGAGGGAACGCAAGTGATGGAGGTTAGAGGTGAGGGAAACAAAGGGAAGAGAGATTAGTTAAGGATGAAAGTGATAGTTGACCTTAAACTAATGAGCCATTCCGCTCAACTCAGTGCCGGCAATACTGTCGCGTCACGAGTAACTGGGCTACTCGCTCAATTTATAGGCTTTAAAAGCGTGTGGACATGACCCGTAGATATCCTCGTGTCATTCTCTCGACACCCGGGATGTGAGAGGGTTGTGACAGACAGTAGGTTATACGGCCCATGGCATGTATAAAACACTTTTTTACAACGTTTGCACCAGCGTCCAGTGGGTGTGATAGACGCAAGTATGGATGTGGACCATACACAAGTACATACATGTGGGAGAAGAGAGGGAAAAGTCAACTGCTGGAGTAACACTTATCTGAGGTGGGATTTTATCATTTATTCTCCAAGGACATGTACACAAGCTGGGGTTGGAGTGTTTAGGGGGGAGCACAACAGGCCGGTAGGCTGCGGGCAGGACAGAGCGAACGTATTCAGGCATGACTCAGGCATATAGACTCTGAAATAGGGAATGTTTTAGCTGAGCAAAACCCATCTCTTTTTCTCACCCTACACCTCTTATCTCTACCCACTCGTTCCTCCTGTGCGCGCTGGCAAGGATATTATCATTGCTAATCGCTGCCTCTCCGTCCATCTATTCTTCTTTAGCCCGATAGTGGAGGAGGGAAAATGGATGGAGGAGGTGTGGATACCACAGCCCTCTTTCCCTCTGACTCTGTTGACTGCCTCTGCCATTTCCTGCAAAATCCACTCCGATTTTTTTCCGGCTGAGTGGGTAAAAGTCAAGGCAATAATACGTGTTTATTGGATTAATGAAAGCGTTGCACAGTCATGCTTTTACATGTGCACGTGTGCACGCATGTTTTGCAATCTGGAATGGGGGAAGCAGCCCGGAGAGACAAGGGCAATCAGGTTACTTTGAAGTCTGATAGATGAATCTTTAATTGAAGCTTTGCCTGTTGAGGATGTTAAGTTAATTCATTTCTATGCAGTGAAGAGATAATATAGCAAAGAATAATGCAATAAAAGGATTGGATAAACTGTCATATATTTTGTATTCAGACATTTATATATTTATTCACTATATGAGTTTCCCAAGTGTCACCTCTCTGGCCGTGAATGCTCTATAAGCGCTAATGTAGGGAGACAGTTCCTGTCCTCCCCTCAATTTCCTTTCGGCCTCTCCACCTTCCATTCACTGTGCCAAATGGTACATTTACATTGGCCATAACCTCAATCACCACGCTTGCAGGCAATGCTGAATGTGCAGGCAGACATTTCTACAGTTGGGGGATGCAGACAGAGGTATAATGGGAGCAATAGATAGGAACCCACGCCTGAGGCATCCATCAAACCAAACGACTCCATTACAGTAAGTCCGACAGAGGCAAACGGTAATGTGCACTGTGATAAACACTGGGATAATAGTCTGTTTATAGTCCTGGACACACTGTTTCTGCTGGGAAACACTGGTGAGGAATACAGATAAGATATAGGAGCGCAAACCTCTCTATCTTTTTCACTCTTTCCACCTCTTCTCCCTCTCCTCTTTTCTGTTATCAGCCCCTTTCACTCCCTTGTTCTCTTCATCCTTTTCTGCCTTCTGTGTATAATATTTTCCTTTTCACAGAACACAGAGGGAGCTACATACATCAGCTGACAAGGAACTCTATCTGGTGTTATACTATCATGGCGTTACATTCACGGTGCTGGAATGAAGCCGAGGAGAACTATGAATATTGAGCAAAAATTATTCAAATGCACCGTAAAAACAGACATATAAGCCAGATTGTCATGCAAATATAACTTTAAAAAGATAAACGCACGCGAATGCATAAGTACAGTGGCGCACACTCCACACACATATCAGTTAACCACAGGTGGGATGTGGTTTCAGCAGAGGGATTGCTTTTCATGTCTGTGAAAGCAGGAAGGGGTAAACAGGAATGTAGACTAATCCGTCCACGTTCTGAATCCCTCAGAGGAACCAGGAAATAGCAAACCTACTGCTGCTATGAATCAATTATAAGAGTACATAACAAGGCACTATCTTTACAGATGGGAGGTGGAGGTAAAACTCTGCAGAGGGGAAAGAGAAAACACAATCCTCCCATCTGTTGGTACCTGCAATTCTGTTCTAACAACATCCATCCCACCCATTGTGTGGTACCCCATGTGAAAATGCTCAGAGTTATGTAAGAATATTTGAATACACCATGGAAAATATCATCATAAATCAATGTTTATATACAATTTCCATATCTGTATTTGATTAGGGGGGTTTCTGGAATGGTAAGATCCTTTGATTGTGCCCAAAGTTTAACTCTATAGCAAGACTGACTTTAATTCTGAGAGCAGTCACACCACTTTTTTCTGATAGAGGCAAATACACAGTTGAGAGGGAGCAGGGCTGTAAACATACTCAAACACACCAATGGACAAACACACAGACACACACAGGTAATGTTCAACAAGACAGGGTTGATGTAAAGGCCAGTGTCTATTGCACTATATTCAAGATCAGTTAAACTTAATGACCTCCTTCATCCCCTTGGCCTATCAAATAAACTACAACATTAGTCCTCAGATCTTAAACTTGGTTTGGCCTTTTATGCTTGCTGTCCAGGCGAAGACGGCGTTAACAGGATGTGATAAAATGTGGATAATCGCACGCCCACTCGAGAGGATGATGGTGTGGCTTTATTAAAAGCAATCAACCCGTGGTAAGAATGAGCCATCCTGATTAAAAGAGGACACTGGAGCTATAAAGACATGGTACCCGTGGTCATAATACTTTAAAATACTGTGACAAAGAACACACTATATCTTCTTAAAAGTAGCATAACAGTTGAAGATATTTGGCATTAATTGTTTTATTAAAAAAGTTTTTAAAATCTAAATCTGCCTTTTTATAGCTTTCCAACACATAAAAGATGTAGAGGATGACTGTCAGGGGCTCAATACAGGCATGATACTACATTTTGGGTCATTACAAGTGGAATCCAAAGGATGACATACACCATTCAGCCACAATTAAAACTCCTTCATATTCAAAATGCTGTGCTAAAATGTGGTTGCCATATGCAGGTATGGACATGAGACTCAGGGGTTGTCCTGTGGTTTCTGATCTAAGAATTCTGGATGTCCTGAAGTAGTTTCTACTTATACACCATCATCTACAGCACTTATTCCCAGTGGGGTTGCAGCCCACAATTTAATTTTAATGCTGTTGCTGTTAGTCTGAGCATGAAAGGATGAGTTTAAAGCATGCAGATAACATAAGAGCACAGAACACTGGATAAAAGACTGGCAAAAATGGAAAACGAACATTTTCCTTTCTCTGTCTTGTGCACATTAAAAAGGTTGCTATTCACAGTTATGCATTTTTCATAGTTCTGCTTTGCCTTACACTTCCTCTCGCTGTATGCAGGCTTCATGCAGGACTCAGAATGTGCAGAAAAGGCAATGAGATGCATGTATATTTCTCTTTTTTTCCCCACAGCTGACTGAGTCTGTCGTTGCCTCTTTCATTATCTCCTTTTGTACTTTGTGCATCGTCAGTTTAGACCAAGTGTATTCAACTCCAGTCCTTGAGGGCCACTGTCCTGCAGGTTTGAAAATGTTCTCTGCTTCAACACACTGATTCTGATGAAATGGATATTGCCCAAAGCTCAGCGCAAGGCTGCTAATGGCACCTTGGTGTGAATAGGGGTGTAGTAGCAGGGAAACTTCTAAAGCCGGTATTCGACCGAAGTGGAAAACCCCTGATCTAGACTGTGTATATTCATGTGGCAGTTTTTATGACCATCTTACTTATAGACTAATAAGGTTGTTCCTGAGTCAGGCTGACAAACACAGAGAAGTACAGCCAAAGCAATCAAATCAAACAGCGGACATGGGATTCATTTGACAACCATGCAACAAATCCCACAGCAGGAAATTTCTAATGTGGAACAGCAAGAATGGAGCAGAGGGCAAAAAAACTAAACACAGACAAAAACAAGTGTTTGAAATGTGGAAATGGACAGTTTATGTATAGACATTCAATCATTGTCGGGGAATTGCTGTGAGTCATGATGTGCTCCCTCTCAGAAAAAAGTCAACGATGAAAATTCTGATGACAAATATGTTGGTAAGAATCATGAAACTGCTAATATGAAGACTTTGTTGGGATCTACTTAAAATGATCAAACTATGTTGTTGCTAGAGTGTAAAATCTAAATTTTTTCTGTCCAAGTAGCAAAACTTGCTCAGGTGAAGGAATATATCACTGTTTACCTTTGTGAGATAGCAAAGCGTTTGTGAACAGCATTGTAACAAGCTATTAATCTCATGTTCCTATTGCAAACAATTAACACAAGATTAACGACAAGCCACAGAACTAAAACACCATCCAAACACTAATCCCACATAGACAACTGGTGCGGGCATTGGACACACAAACTTGGGCTCTCAGTGAGTAAGTGAATCTGGTAAAAGAGATTTACTTTGCTTTCTAGTTGAAAAACACAAGTCATCCCCATGGTATGACTTACAATAATTTTGGGATAACTTAGAAATAAAACCAGACAAAAACTCTCTGAGACCTATTGTGGATTGTGGCAGTGGGGTCAAACTATTCAAATCCAATCAGATCCTGAAGTTTACGATAAAACCTTCGAGGAGTCCAAATTTTGCAAATGATTTCCTCTTTTTTTCTAGTTTGAAATCACATACTCTATTAACTAAAATACAACAGATGCGTCCTTTCAGAGCTCCTTTCTTAAGGTCCTAAACTGCAACACTGCTCAACCTAAACTGCTGGCAAGGCACTGGGTTTTATGTAGAGGAAAGACAGTCGGGGGAATCCTGGGGATAGCAGCTTTTGTCACAACTTTCTTTTTGTTGCTGCGAAAGCAAGTCAGACTTTGGATCGAGAACTCTCTTTCCCAGTGAAGAACAGTTTACTTTAGTGCCTTTGTCATTCTTCAGAATGTACTGAAACAACAGACCGAAACATCAATGGCACGAGGTTGAAAGCCCATGAGATTGAATTTGAGAGCTAGGAGATGCAACCGCAGAACGCCGGGTGCTGGGTGTCAAGTTGATGCGAACCCGCAAACAATTGTGCTTGAGTCCACTCACCCATTGCGCGTCTGACAGCCACATGGTGCTCATCTCTCTCCTGGCACTATTACATGCACAGCGGCACACTCCAGAAGCCCTAGGACAACTGCCATCCAAGCCTGGGATGCGTTCATAAATATTACATTTTCAAGAGTGGAGTGGTCATTGTGATGCTACATCATCACGCTGAACAATACAACCACAATTTTGTTATTCAGCTCATATGAAGTGATGCCAAAGGACACACAATAATGTGTATGGGTAACTGGGAGACAGGGACAATCTTCAGGTATAAGATTAGGTTTAAAACCTTTTTGAAAAAAAGCCTATAGTTAGAGATAACTCTAACTGTGAACCTGCCATAGGTTATCATGCTATTGGCCTGGACTGCTGAGGAATATCCCATAATACACTTCTTATCACTCTGATACTCTCCATGCACATATGACATAAGTGTCATTTGTGTTCCTCTTTCAACTTGTATCCCTGGCCTGGTGCTATGGAGATGGCTGCACCTTTCTTGCCTTTTCGAGGCAGATTGCAAATATATATATATATATATATATATATACATATACACATACACACTGTTTATGCATATATATATTCAAGTTAAAGAGTGTAAGGTAAAAAAATGGATAGAAACAAAGTAAATCTCTTGACCTTGGTCCTTCCTCTTTACCTCTCTGTGGGAAGGGGTTTAGCCTATGGCCTTAAACATTTCAATGCGGCTTGGCCGGCTGGAAAGTGCTGAGCTAGAATAAGGCATAGAGGCCAGGCCACAGTGTTCAACCTTCGCCAACAATTAACACAGCAGCAGGACATCATTGCAGTACCCAGTGGTGTGCCTGCGTGAGTATGTGGGAGTATATGTGTTTGTTACAAACCACGTTTTTATGCTAGTCACTCTTTAGAAATAACTCCCTATTGAAATTTGTAAAATGCACCACATTTTACAAATGGTAAACATGGTACAAAACCATCTTCTCTGTCTTACCGGTCACAGTGAGTTCAGTTGTTCTTCTGACAACGAAGCCACCAAACTGGACCTCACAGGTATAATTCCCAATGTCATCTTCTTTCACTTCTTGGATGGACAATATGTCTCTCTTCTGGATGATGCTGGACCTCCATTGTTTTGGACGGCACTCCTGAATTTTAGAGATGAGCAAGCAATGGTGTCAAAAACCTCTACAAAAATAATCAAACTATGACCTAAACAACAAAACACGCTAACAAATACTACTATTGAGATATCAGCTAAAAACAGTTTTCCAGCGGTCAGATGGGAAGACAGTCCTCTTAGCACATGTCCAGAAATGAATAATAGTCGTGACAATCCTCTATATCATAGTAAGTCATGTGAGCGTAACACAAAAACTTGATAAACATTGCTCAGTGTCAGGAGAGTGGAAGAAGTGGCAAGGGTGCATAGCTTCCCACCCAGACATAATAATTCTGCAAGTTGAAATGAAAGTCTTTGCCATTATCCTTCTTATCTGATCAAGATTTATTGCACCAGACTGAAAATGCCCCATTCAATATTCTACTGAGGCCACAGAGGACAGAGAATTTTATTTACAGCGGTCTCTCCTGGCAATAAGTGTGTTTGTTCTTCGCCTGTGTCGGTGTGTGCGTAAGTGTGTGCGGGCTCAGCGAGTGGCTCCATGACATGATCCTCTCTCCAGCTTCCTGGTGCTCTGGCAGGGACCATGGCTACGGCAGATTCTATTCCATCATTGCTCCCGGCAACTTTTGAATTCAATCACAGTGGCTCCACAGTGGTCCAAATAACTCCGGGTCCCAGAACTCCCAGTCATTAACCAGATTGTAATTGAATTCTAGAAAAAACCTAGAGGTCAAGCCCGGCCAGCTAATCTACTGCTGATCTGCCTGTGATTAGTCTGGCCTGAGCCCTCCGCGTTTTGCTGTCCGCAGGCCGTGCCTGACCTAAGAAAAGGCGAGAGCCCAGGTGAAGGAGTCGTGGGTGTGTGCTGAATAAAGCCCAGAGAACAGGAGCATTTGGAGGGCGTCTACGCTTCCCACAGGGCACAGAATGACATTACACTGTTTTATTCTCGGATCATTTTTCCATTTATTATGATAGCAAATGCTGTGGTTGCTCTCGGTGTTCTCGTTCTACCTCAATGACATCATTTTCAGAATGTTTTTTAAGCAATTATCTCTATACATAATCTGCTTTAATGATCTGGAACTGCATCTCCAACAAGACTTGAAAACATAAACAGCCAAAAAATTGAATGAAAACAACCCAATGAACCACTTGAAACACTTTCCAGTTGCATAATCAAATTGATGGGCCTGATAGATAGAGCTGTAGTCACAAAAGAGAGTTACCGGTGAACTTTAAGATATACACATGTATATCTTAAACATCATCACATTATGAAAATCATTTTCTATCAAATTAGCAGGCTCACCTTGTACCATGTGATGTCAGGCTCTTTGCCAGCTTCAACATAGTCATCGATATCAGGACAGAGGATGTCTTTACTCTTGCTGAGCTCGGCCTTCTCAGTTCTTCTCATATTGGAGTTGTAACAAAGGTCTGTGTCATTTTCAGCCACAGTCAGGGACATGGACACCTTCATGCAGTATGTAGAGTTCCTGTGGGGAGAGAATACATCAAAGTCAATCACGGACCATCTTATTTATTCTTAATTTGCCCCGTAAGAACCATTACTATTATGACACTTTGCCACATGAACAATTCAAATTAGATATTACAGAGATGTTAGCATTAATTAGTAACCAAGAGAGGCTGGTTGCAATTAAATTATTTCACAAAGAAAATAAGAAGGGTCGTCTTTGGGTTTGATTAAATACACTAAATGGGATTTCCCAGCCACTGTCTTTAAAATCCTTTTAGATTTTTCCAATCTTTTCAGTCTTTCCCTCTGCCTTACAACCTACATGGCATTTATGAGGGTAGCTTTAGATCAGCTTTACTGATCCAATCCTGTATGCTCATGACCACCATTGGATTTATGGGGGACTGAAGGAATGCTAATCAGAGAAGAAAAAAAGGAAAATGCAGAGATGGTTCCATACAGAGGAGAAAACTGCTCGATCATCACAATGAGTCAGTCCTGACTACTCATCACCTCTACTTGTTTCCCGGCAACCATCAACACTCTATCGAGAATCTTGGTTTGCTATCTATGAAAGAGATTCTCTCTGTTAGCTGTGGATGTCATTGCTATTGTGTGACACAGTGCTATCCCACGGAACCCAACTCTCGAGCTCTTGCTCTGACAGGGAAATTTTCAACACAATAGGAAGAATACAGGTTGACAGCTTATCTGCTGTAATAGTTCAGACTTCTGGGAAGTATTCAAACAGGATTTTACAGCCAGATCGCAAGAACCAGTCCCCCAGTTCATCATTAGTGGAGCCAAGCAATGATGGCATTTAATCCAGACTTCCATATCCTTGTTAATCCCAGACATCATAATCAAGAATGCCACTTGCACACGGGTTTTACCACTTTTAATACAGATAATGAAAGATAACAGAACAAAGATGACAAGATATGAAAGTATATTGTTACACAAAATATTATAAGATTGAAATAAGATATAAGAAGTAAGATTCTTTTATGAAATAGTTTTTATTTGAGATCAAATCTGTTTGAAAGACAAAGACCACGTTAAAGAGGGTCCTATCAATACAGTAGCACAAAGTTGGTATCAGACTGTTGGGTCATGCAGGAAAGAGTATCGATGGGGTTAAGGAAGGATTTGTGATTGAGGAAAGGTAGATACTAAATGTGGGAGCTGGTGGAGAGTTTGTAGGATAGAGCTTATGCGGTCACAAGTATGGCAGTGAGAAAGCAGAGTTTATCAAAGCTATTTTACCATAAAGGATGCCACCGCAGTAATTGAGTCTAGAGGTAATGAAAACATGGATCAGTGTCGGCAGCAGCGGGCTGCTGCACATCATGAAAAATAGCACATCCCTAAAGTCTGAACCCTAAAGTCCACATACTTTCTAATGCCTGTGTTTCTATTTTCTGTTGTCTGACAACCCCAGCTGCCATCTGATTCGGTCAGTCACTTGGTCGAAGGGCTGTGAGAAAAGCCATATGGGCTTTCGTTTCATTTCATTATATTGCATTTACAGCTGGCCAGATGCTCCCATTCACTGTAAATGACAAGGTTTCGTATGATCTACTCAGGTTATGGATGCAATAAGGGAGTCACCTCTCTCACATAAACACCTCTGAACCCCCGTGGCCATAAAATATAGATATGGCACACACATGAGCGAGCACACACACACACACACTTACTTAAATAGACAAATGTGGCCTTCTGTAGCTGTGAAATAGGTAAAAGATAGAAGCCAGAAGCAGATGTAGAATATCTACTTGAAATGAGAGGAAAATATACAGAATATATCTCCACATAGAGATTGACTAAAGGGCAAAATGGAGTGATGGAAAATATAGGGAGAAAAGAAAGATGCAAGACATTGCAATAGAGCACTGCCCTCATACAGCTGACAACGAACATTATTGATTCTATTAGTTGTGTAAACTGTAAAAAGCACAGAGCTCTGAGGGATATACTAATAGAAATGCATTTTTAGATAATACTTTAGTCCAAATAACAAATAAAATGGTCCTGCAAACTGAGCTCCACAGCTGTTTGCATCTACAGATGGATAACGGAATATAAACATAAAATTTCTTTATTAGATATTATTACAGTTCATTTTGCAATAGCAGATTCAACACACCTTGGAATAAACTCTACAGGTATGTGGACCCCCAGAATGGAATCAGTGTAGAAAAAAATAATGTCCTTAACAAAGTTTCACCCCTGGCTGACAACACCAAAAATATATATTTTTTCTTTCTTTCTGGGAATAAAACATCAACTAAAATCTCTAATCGGTCTTAATATTCAACTACATACAACTGTGAAAAAATGGCCTTTTTTTACATTTACAAAAAAACCCTCAAAAACAATGAGAACTTACCCTTCAGAAAACTTTAGAATCTTAATTTTCACAATCTTTCCCTTTGATAAACCTCTTAAAAACTACCAACTCTGACAAATGACACACAGCGCCCATCAATTCTCTGAGGAAAAACTATTTAAACTATTTTGTAATAAAGAATTCAGCATTAGGAACGAGGTCAGAAAGTAGATAAACTTCTGAATCTCATACATAACACTATAACTTAACAAAAAACTCTAGTTTGTACATGTGTTGGAAGCTAATGAGTATAATAATTTTGCACAAGTTTGTGTGTTTACTTTAAATACATAGATATTTCGTTTTTTACTCTAACTTACTTTTACTAACTATTTTTTCACTGTTATTCTGCACATCAACCTAACGAAGAGCCTTGGCTATATTTAGGGAACCAATTCAACGTCAAGCAGAAGACAGAAAACATCCAGACGAAATGATAACCTGAAACCAATCTTCAGTAATAGCCAGTTACGCTGCAAGCGTTACCAGTGGCAATTTTTAAAATTCAATTTAAAAACTGTCATGTTCATTCATTATGCCGTTGAAATTTGCGGTTGCACTCTCCTGTGAAACCTTTTTGAAATTGAGGATAGCGTGCTCATCCCTTATCCAGTTTGCATATGAATTTTTTTTTTTTTTTTAAACCTTGACAACAGCTAGTAAACTTTGATTAACTCCTTTTTACTAAGAGTACATTACAAAGCCTTTTTCTTTTTCAATGTCCTTTGTGAGACTTCTCAATTCAAGACACATGTATTTTATCACAAATAAAGGTGCTCATTCAGATTCTAATGCTCAGATTTGCATTGAACTTGCCTCCAAGGACAACTGAAAATCAAGCCATGCCTGTTGAACAATCCCGGGATGAAAGACACACTGGACCTTTTTTTTTTTAAAACCTGTTATTAATCTGCAAATGCACATGAGGACATATTCAAAGACACATTAGACAGACAATCAACAATGTCCTTTCACTGTCATCAATCTGAGCTAATAAAATCCCCAGGGGGCCAAAAAAATGAGACGACCATACATCTTGAATATTCACAGCAGGCACCTTGTAACATTGTGGGAAGGTATCGGTGGTGCCGCCTGATTGACAGACGGACGGGGGTCGATGCACAGTCCTGCAGTGTCTTTCACATCTGTCACATTCCATTTCACTGAGGCAGCTTTGCATATTAGTCACTGGTTTCGTGGTATCTGTAATCCTCCACACGTTATTATCCAACATGTGGGATAATGTAATCACGGAAAGGAAATACACATAGTCTCACCCACTCCAGCACACTGATTCATTAGCAGAATTATCGTGATATAATCTCTCAGGTGAAACAGAGGGACTGTGACAGTGACAGAGTGAGGAAGAGAGGAGGAAAGATTGATGAATCTGAAGACAGAGTATGGGATGATATGCGGAGGGAAGAGAGGTGGTGAAAGAGCAACGGAATAAAAGGAAAGTCAAAGAAGGCACGTGGAGATTACTATGTAAATGAAGTCACCTTCACACGAAAACTTGCAATTAGACTTGAATTTCAGACAGAGAAGGGCGAAGATAATCATTTGCACACTAAATGCACACACAGTGCATGCACAGCCAAAGAGGCACACACTTTGGTGGATCTGCGTGCCTTCCTGTTTCTCGCTGAGAAAAAAACACTTGAAGGACTTCACTGAAAAGCTGCGCCGAAATCAGACACATTAGCAAACGTTCAAAGACGGTACATCACATGCGCGTGCTAAAAATAAAAAAAAGCCCTCAGGAGATATTTAGATAGTGACAAACTGTTGTTGTGCTGCCTTTAGCACACTCGATTTGAAATAATAAAAAAAAAAAACTGCTGTCTTTGACACACTCTCTGTCAACTGGAATCGTATAGTGTATACGTCAGAATCAAATTTCATCACTATACACTGGAAATCCCTGTAGCATAAACAGCAGTCATCACCCTCACCTCTAAATAATGCATTACCATCATGAGCGCCACATTTGTAGTATGCATGCATATACATGTTGCTGACTCCAGTAAACACAAGCAGTCGACCGTGACCAAATGTTCACTGGTCAGATGTATTAATTTATGTGTAACTCTAATCCTCGGGATGGGATTTAATTTCAATTGGTACACTATAACATACATTCCAGGTACAACGTGACCTCTCATTAAATCACAGATGTCATTAATGTAGACCAGTCAGGATGTGTTTAATAGGTGTTGAAGGGTCAACAATAAAAAAAAACCTTTCCTCAAATCAAATAAGGATGGAATGATGATATCCAACAAGTTTCCAAGTCAAAGTAGACCTAAATCCCAGTACTTTGAAATTAACCTCCTTTCTGCCTTTAAGGAAGCCATTTTGGGCACACTTTTCTCCCCTTTGCCATTTCAACTGGTTTTAATTCTCCAGAAAGAATCTTCACAAACATCCACAAACCTAAAGCAATCGTCTCTAAATCCAACAACACCAGCAATAAGACATATCCAACAAATCAATCTATCACAAATGGTGTATTTTCAAAATACCTGAACATCAAGTTATGAAATGGTATTTCATACATTTTCTTAAGTCTCTTATGTCACATTTAGTCACTATTATGTATTTTTATAACGGTACGTTTCTCCCAAGGCTTACATTTGAGAGGTTTATTCGTGCTGAAGTTGTTGCTGTGCGATTGAGCAACACTCACTTTTGCGCACACAAATGTCAAGTCAGTGTGGGGCGGTTGGTGCCTGATGAATGCATTGCTTAGGCGCGCTATCACAGGTCGGCGTGAAAGAGAAATGGGGTGGGGAAGTTTGCAGAGTTTAAGCACAGGAGAGAAGGAATAGTAAAATAAAACCTAGCGTCTCTTCTTTTTAAGGCCATAAAAAACCTCTGCTCTTTAAAACTATCACACATAAGATGAGAGAATAGTTTGATACTTGACCATCATGCACTGATACCAAGAACTTTTTAGACATCCTGAAACCAATTCTAGAAATCTCTGCAAACTTAATAGACTTGTTGTGACAATCACAAGTCATGTCTTATACACTGACCAGCACTTCAAAGAGGTGTTCAGCTGACTGTGAAGGGTACTGATATTATTCAAACCTTTCTTTTATTCCCATCAACTCCTTCAGTGACCCCTCATGGCCTTTAGAATGAGGGCATGACGATGGCAGAAGAGAGCACTTCCATTAGGATGGAACATTTTCATTACAAGATAAACTTTGGAAACTTTTGTATTGATTTGGAGTGACCTGTACCTCACGGGAAACGAGTGAACCCACACCGTGCCAGCGAAATGCTCCATTCAGTTTGACCGTATGACCACATCTCCTGATTGAGAGGATTTGGGGTTCAGCTTTTTCCTTCACTTCCCTATCAATCTGTATTTGAATGGAAATGCGAAGATGAGTAATTTTAGGTAAAAGCAAGCAACTTGAAATGTTGCAATTCACTGCTTAGTTTGCAATCCGTTTAAAAAATAATGGGACCAAATGATGTATTCATTTTTTTGCTGATGTATGTCAATAATAAATAAAAGAGATTTTATTAAAAAGCCTTAAACAGAAGTGAAAATGCTTTAATGTCTCCTCTTGCATCATTAAATACATTGTCAGAGAAAGCCAAATCACCCATGACAGTATTAAATGAAGAGAAGAAATGCTATCAACAGTACTTAATAGAATCTCTAACTAATTTATTCTTAATGCAGCTTTTGAAAAACAAAGAATGTGAATCTGTTCTTAATTGTGATCATTTCAGTGGCACGTGCTTTTAAATGCATCCCATAATATTGAGAGTCTGAATTGTAAATGTGTGAAGTATATTGCTGGGAAAATCAAATGTGAAATGCATTATCTCTGACATATGGATTACCTTCATGAACTTCCTTCTCTTTTTAATGGTTATTGGCTGCCAGGGTGTTTATTCAATCAGCTGGACAAATGACTAACTTCTTATGTCGGGCTGTGGTGGAGGTGGCCCCATACTCACAAACTGAATAGAGCTATCTCCAGCGAACAAACTTCAACACATTATGTTATAAATGAAGGGAAATCACAACTGATTACAAAAAAAAAAAAACAAGAAGAAAGAAGGATCAGAGAAAAGGAATAAACAAACGCCAGAAAAAGCTATGTGTTGTCCCTTATTAAAGTGAATTACACATGAATAAGATAATGTATTCTGTACGTATTTATACATATCCACCAATTTCAACCACACCTATGACAGGAAATAAAATGTTTATTTAAATGGGGCTCTATAATATTGTACGAAATCTAAGGAGGGCTAGGAAAGAGAGCGTTTTGGGGAGGGGGTTTGAATTTCATGTGTGGCAATGTTTGACTCAAAAGCCTTCTCCCTAACAGAAAGAAAATTGATTTCAGCTCAGAGGCAAATCTCTTGCAGTGTTCTGATTAGGGTAACTTAGAAGTTTGAATCCCCCCCCCCCCCCCCCCCCCCCCA
Organism: Menidia menidia; assembly: GCA_907169785.1. Classification (NCBI taxonomy): domain Eukaryota; kingdom Metazoa; phylum Chordata; class Actinopteri; order Atheriniformes; family Atherinopsidae; genus Menidia; species Menidia menidia. Next base: position 12,118,950 of record CAJRST010001113.1, read on the forward strand.
CCCTCTTCATAAGCAGACTGGGAAACACTAAGCTGGGGGCACTTTTTACAAGTGCAGTGTTCCATAAAATGATGTTATTCCCTCAATTTCAAACGCAACATTTGAATAAGAGCAAAGACTTGTTAGAAGAAACTGTCAATAATGAAAAGGCAATATTAATTTAGAGGGAGACCGAGCTGGAAAGCGTTTGTTCCAGATTAGTGCCTCAAAGTGCCGTAATCAAATGCGGTATAGACTGTGGTGTCATTGCACAAAAAGCACACTGAATGTTTTCTCCCTCTCGTGGCTTTCAAGAGGCTTTTAAAAGGGTTTATTGAATTCTCTATGAAATGAAAATCTGCAATAAGCTGTTTATTGAAGGATGTTCTTCACTGTAAAGGTTAATAGGTTACCGGCTGATGACGTGTCTTGTTCGCGTTCCCTTTTTTCCCCCAACAGAATCGTATTTGGTTATTGAGAATGAGATTTTATACTGATCAATACCAGAATTTCCAAAATGATCATCCAGATGTTGCTTTGTGTATTCCTTACTTTTCGGTTGCTGGAGTCATGTGTGACTTGAAGTCACATCTCAACACAAAACCTAAGCACTGACTTCCATGAGAAAAGTTCTGTTATGTGTTTTTTTCTTTACACAGCACTGAGATTGTCAATACAAAGCATTACTCAGTTTCTTGTCAGTGATGAGAGGAGATGGGGGCAAGGCTAAGAAATACACAAGGCTATATCATACCAGTATAAAGACAGTTGTCTAATTTCACAAGTCCTTTGCAGAAATCCTTGCATTTATAAAAAATTTGTAAATCGCCCTGCCTTCTCTCAAAAGTTTTGGACTTTAGGATTTTTTTTAAGGACTGTGACCACCTACCCAATTGATTTTCATATATATATATATATATATATTTTTTTTTAACGATAGCTCACCTTAAAACACAGGAGTAGAGGCCCACATCTTGAAGGTCGGCTGGTCTGAACCAGATGGCATCTTCCTCCTTGCTCATCCGCACGCCGTCAAAGGAAATGGGCTCCTCAAAGTCGCTGTGGCCCAGGCCAGAGCTGCGGTACCACATCAGGCTGAGGCCCACGCTCTGCGCCTGGCTGTAGTTGGCCCGGATGTACCCGTAGAACAGAGCACACTTCAGTCGCACCGGCTCACCCTGAAGCACCCGGTACTTTAAGTAGTCCACTGACCAGTCCGTGCAGCCATCCACTGCAGGGAAACACAAAAAAGAATGATGCTTTAACACTTTAACCAACGTAATGACATAATAAATTATGCTAAGCACGTTCAGATATCAGACTGTATGTATGAGCACATACAGAGGGGACTACAGTGCATCTACAATACAAAAAGAAAAAAATTCAAATCTGTACAAAGATACAGTTCATCCTCACATTACATTAATACAGCACTCCTCTTATTTTTAGAAAGATGCTGGCTGTTATAAGTGAGCCAAACCAGGTCTGGAAAAGATCATTTATTTCATGGAGTGCAGCAAAAAATAAATCAATATGTTTTCTAAATGTCTATTTGTGATGTTTTAGCCATTTTATCCAGTTGTGCTGTGTCTCGACCCACTCATGTAACCCTGTCCGTCTTAATGGATAATGCCGGTGAGCAATTTTCAAACATGCAACCACTATAATATCTTTAAATCAGCTGTATAATAATGCCTTAAAAATGATGCAAGCCATGCTCAAATGCTACAAATTTACCACAGCTCTTTGCCTACTGGCTTCGTCATTGATTTAGAACAACTCGGTGCAGCAGGATATGCTCCTTAGCATTTGTCAATCAGGGTTACTGCGCAGCAATCAACCATAAAATAGTTGCTGGGTAACAGTGAAAGAGTAAAGTAAAACTTGTGCAATAAACACACACCACATGCAACAGTATCTCCTGTGCCGAACGTGTGAAATCTATAGTCCTACTTCAGATGCTGCGGCTTAACAAAGTGGAGGAGGAAAAAAGGATGTGAGCCTCAGGGCACAGTCTTAAAAGACATTTGACAAAAATCAAATCCCAGTGCCCCCTCAGGCATATCGGTTCTGTTCTTGTTCAAGCAAGCAGATCTCTTTCATATCCCCAGCCACTGGATTTTAACCTATGGCCGGCTATCAGTCTCTGACTAATTAGCTAACATTTGTTTATCCAGCAGGTGTACATTCGAGAATGTGCATGTGTAATCAGACAGGCTGGGAATGGGAGACAGCAGTGGTGATAGTGCGCTGAGATAAAGTAATAAGAACCCTGCTGCGTGCCAGTCTGTGAGTGATGCCGAGCCTCACAGGGACGGCTATGCTTGTAATTAATACTCTTAATTACCAGGGAGGTAATGTGTGTTTCTGTGTGATTTTGTGAGTGTGCATTCCCTATACGAACGGTTGTCTGCCTAATTATGTCAGTAATTATCAGTAGGGCTTTGGCACAAATGTGGGCGCACTTAAACACACATGAAAGAGAGAGAAACAGAAAAGGGTGTGTGTTTGATCATGCGTGGCAGAATGCGTGGAAAACTGTCAAATTATCAGCCTTAATCCTGAGACCAGGGCCGTCTAGATGTAAAGAGAAATGCGTGTGCCCATATGCGTTCACTCCTCATTTCTTTAAACTTGTTCTGCTTCTTACTGAGAGCAATAGATTTTATACTGGAGATATGTACTCAGAGAGTCTTATTTATAATATCACAAACAAAAAAAAAGCGAATTGTTATGGTTTAATTAGAGAAAAAAATAAGATCTCTGTCCATCAAGTACCAACTAACATTGAAGTAAATTTGCTCTGAAGGCAGCAGGTAAGTCCTTTGCCCTCTCTGCATATTAATCTTCTAATCAGCCACAACGGTAGGGGCTTTGTTTATCCTTTTTTCCTTATTCGCTTCTCCGCACCTCTAATGGATATGACCTCTGTGTCGTTGGTCGCGAGCTCCGTTTCTGCCCTCTCCCTGCCACAACAAAAACTGTTTAACCTAACAAGCCTCTCTGCTGATGCACCACGACAGAAAAGGTTCCATTCAGCAGCAGCAGGAGGAGGAAGAGGAGGAGGAGGAGGAACACACCTGTCACTCGCTTTCAGCATGCAGACTCACACACCGCCGTCAAATAAAGAAACTCCACATGCGCCAAAAGTCTGTAAACATGTAAACACACTCCGAAATAAGTAGACCTTTCATTCCTTACAGACATCCCAAGGGGGAGTTGTCTAATGCAGTGGCCTTTTGTGGGGGGGGGGGGAACCATATTTATGTCTGCGACTCAAAACGGTTTTATCAACTCAATTAGAGGCTGACATTTCCCACATCCCCATGCTAGGGGCCCGGAAAATCAATGATTCCCGCTGGAGGAATACTGCAGTCCCCACCTTTCACTCCTTCTCTGCTGGCAGCTTACATATAACTGCACGCACACACACACACACACACTAACCACACACACACACACACACACACACCGGAGCAGCTTTCCGCCGTCCACTTCTGGGACGTCAAGGATTTGTAGCGATCTGCTCAGCCACTCTTCAACAAGCCTGTACTGTGAGGAATGTTTCCATATGGACACGTTCCCACATGGCTGTCAGTCTTCTTGGATTTTACTGCAGCGCTGCAAACTGCAGAGCTGCCTGACTAGCTCGCGTTACTCTCAAGCTCCCACGTCACATGATGTATAGGGTATAGGTACAGTATAGCTGGTGCGGGGGAAAAAAAAGACAAGGTGGGAATGTCAAGCTGTAGGATATGTGCATGCATGCATGTGTGTGTGTGTGTGTGTCTCGCAGAGAGCTTATTACATCCTGCATCAGGGCAGACCTGTCCGTCTTTGTGTGACACTCAGCCAAGCCAATAAATACAGGCCCCTGAGCTTGAATAAATTTAAGCCTTATACACACTTTTGGAGGCACACGAACAAACAAACACACACACACACACACTCACAAACAGCCCAGCCTCCAATCACAGAGTGGACGATGTGTCACCTGAGTCAACTCCCGCTTTTCCTTTCCTACATTATCATATTCCCGAGCTCTTCCTGCAACGTTATACGGCTCCAGTGTCTTTTTTCCGACTTAAATGCTTCCTCTCGTTCTCGCGTTGCCCCTCAGTAGTCAGCCTCTGCTTTTTCACCACTACCTGCTCTCCTAATGAAGTGTAATTATCAGATGCCGGGTGGGCGGCAGGGTTCTTACAGGCCAAGAAGACATTCAATGATCTATATGCGGATACAGATACTTAATAACTTTCTGTCTCTCTCTCTCTCTTATTCTCTTTCTCTTTTTCTCAGTTGCCACCCACTCCATTGTTTGCACTGTGTATGTGACTCCATCTAAATCACCCTGTCCATACAGCTCATCCTGCTGGTGTATAATTTCCTCTTCTGTTGCCTATTTTTTAAAAAGGTTTATCTTTGAAATAATAATGAGTGGTTTTTCATTAGTGTATAATTGTGTAGGATTAATTTACATTTGGTTCAGATTATAACCTTACAGAATAAACATCTTCGATAATCAGTTAATGCATATGCAAAGGAATGAGCATCATTGCCCACTAGCAATTTAGGTCCCGGTAATGACTAATCATGAATATTACGCCTCCTTGTTATTCAAAGTCTAAAACTGTTGGTATAATACCTGCTGACCAAAAAAGATGAGCGTGCCGGATCAGTAAATTGCAGTCAGTTATATAATGAACTATTTGGGAGTTAGAGATGAAGTTAAAGCAATATGTTTTATCAGATTTTGAGCAGATACTGCTGTGCTTTACACCTTAGTAATGCAAGCCCTTTACACAGATAAAGTGAAAGCTGATGAAAATATGTGCAATCATTTTCAAAATCTATTCAGATATCATGTCTGTGTGGCTGGTTTTGTCTTCTTTCTTCACTTTTTCAAAATTTTGCTTTAAGATTATTACATCGAAGAAGCAGTTGATGACAGAATCTGTCAAGTCGAAACCACTTTAAACAGTTTAACGCTATGCTGAAAGTGCCTTGCAATCTGAACGCACTTTCCTTGTTTATTAACTTCTACATAGTGCTGTAATAAGCATTACAAGTCATGTAATTCATGGAGTTCCTGGAGTAGTTAGTTCACTTCACTGTTTCTAAGGCCTATAAAATGATGATTACTGTGTCTTATGAAGGTTCCTTAAAATAGAACTGCATTATTTCTACATTGTGACTTCAATTCTTCATCCACAGAAGTGGTGCAGATTGTGCATTCAATTCTGGCTCAGAATGAAGGCTCATTTATTTACGTTTAGCAAATAATTTCTAGTTCATCAATCTTTCACCTTGGATGTTGTTGAGCCAAAAACCCCCATTTTTTATTAATCTCTTCTATCAGTTACATAATATTCCAAAAGCCCATATTTATCTGTTTTAGAATTTTAAGGAAACTCAACAAGGCAGGTGAGCTACAAATACTCACCGTAACTCTAATAAGTCTTCTCCAGCACAGTTCATTTTTGGGGGTACATGCGTATTGAAAGAATAAAAAAGTAAGAGTGTCGAGTTGAATTAACCATTGGAGACTGAAAAGAAATTAGGTATTTTCTGCAAATCTGCACATATACACCAAACCCTTGAACTGCACTGTCATAATTATAATGAAACTGTAATGTATACAAATTCTCATCTAATAATTCTATTGATATTGAAGCCACAAAAAATTATGCATGACTGATGTGTAAAAATGTATTTAAAAAAATGTGTCAAGACACACATAGGGAATAAATCAAGGCTTAGATGCGTGTAGAATTTGTGCCAGCAGTCTAATACAAATGTATAATAGCACTCGACTGTGGGAGTAGTGCTGTAAATTGTTTATCCTGATGTATCCTAAATCTTAATATCTGCATGACAGTTTTGGACGGAGATACATGTTAATTAGAATTTTTATTAAAACTCCTGCATCTAGATGGAAGCGACATTTATGTGGGGAAAAAAAAGACAGGTTTATTTATAGCAAGTAGTTAGCTATGGATGAGAGGATTCTGCTGGAAGAATTAATCCTCTCTTAAATGCAGTGATGAAAATAAGATATAGAAATAATGCACATAAATTGGGAAACACTCGTGCTGGGGGGATGACATGCTGCAAGTGAATTAGCAGATTGCCCGCAAGAAATTTTCTGGTTACCATGAAATTTTTTCCATCGCACTCCTGCATGAAAATGATACGATGTGGCAACAGCTGTGAGCGAGCCAATTACTGTGAAAGACAGATGTAAGAGCTGATGCCAGCCCTCTAGTTGGTGATCTGCCTGACATAGCACAAAGCTCTGTCAATTTCTCTTCATCCAATGGTGGTTCTAGGTTTGCTCGTGTGCCACTAAACAGTGCAATTCCAATTAAAATATTTACTGAAATGGCCACATACCTCTAAACCCTACAATCAGCTGGACAAGTTTGAAATTAACTCTCAACTGATTTGGTTCAGAATGTGTAAGGCAAACGTCGGACACCCATCAAGCTGAACCGTCACGGTAATATTAATATAGTAAAAATGTAAGAAAAAGAGATTGATGAGGAAAATAAGCCTATTCATAATCTGAGTGTACTGTCTGTTCTCTGCAGCATCATGCCAGACTTAGGAGCATTTAAAGAAGTAAGGCTTTTGCTTTAGTTTATCTGAAACCATTCGTATGACTGGTTTCATGAAACCTGAAAAACCCCAGTGTTACAGAGCAGGTCTTAATGGAAAGTCATCTGACAAATTATACAATAATATACCTGAATACTGAATCAAATCTTCCACCAATACTGTATATTTTTAACACATACAATACTCTGCAAATATCAAATCTTGAATATGAGTTGTAACCTTTATTAATTTATACTCATGTTTGTGGAAAGAGTGACCTCATCTGATCCATTTTGATAGTTTACCTAAATGTGAGAGAAAAATTAAAACGCCAGCGCAGATGAATAACTCTTACCCAGTTCTGTGCCACCCCATCTGTCCAAAAAGCCTTAGCTTTTATTCAGTTTACCACTGCTCATTTATATGCAAATGAGAACAGTAGCCTACAGATAATTTCTCGCTAAAGATGGTGAACGACCTTTGCTCCTTATCCAAAAACTAGACTAAGAAAATCACTCTTATTTGACTACATTTGCCCTTTTCCTTTTCTTTTTCTTTCCCTCGTGACTGACTACATAACAAAGTCAAACTGGACTTTAGTGGAGTAATTTCCTGAGATTCCACAATGGATATGTACGTTTTTTACTTTTCCATATTTGGTAACATGTAATGAATGCACTAAAACAGTCGCAGGAAAGCTTTAAAGGACTCAATGCCATCCAGAGCCAACATATAGCAGTTATACAACTGGAACACTTTGAGTGTGCAGAAGGACGTACTGTAAAGTGCACAAAGATATGACCAAGGTCTAAAAGATTGAATTTCAACCATCTCTGAATAAGGTTACCAACTTGACGAGACGGGACAATATACACTTGGAAAAAGATTTGACTCTTGATAGGATAGATGGATGTGTCCATATCAGGATCACCAATGGACACTTGGCCTATGATTTTCTTTTTTTTTTACTGTTTGAATTTTGGGTCCCTGCTGGCTCTGGCAGAGAGAAGGACATTGGGTTGGAGTTTTAAATAAGAGGGGTAAATGAATGTTGCATAAACGGAGGAAATTCTGCTGCAGGATTGTGGCCTCTGACTCGGTTTGTTAACTAACATGGTGAACATCTGCAGCAGCAGCTGTGATGAATAAATGATGGAGGTCAAAAAGCAGTGAAACTAACGTACCACATATAGTTTTAAAGAATCAGCTCAAGCTGCACCCGCAGTTTAACCGACTCCAAATTTTGCCCCAATTTATCTCCCTTTATGAATTTTTCACAGTGCTGCAGCTATTCGTCGTGACTATTCTTTAAAAAGAAGAAACATGACAGGGTGCAAATACAAACTTCGACATCACTTGGTAATAAAAGTACATTGTGTAAACGTAAACTTTGTAGGAACTGATCCAAAAGTGTGTGGAATGGTGGGGGGGGCACTTAATGCATTTGATTGTGGCATTCCAAATAATTATACACACTGTTAGAACAAAGCCAGTCATCTGTTTCCACAAAAGGCCTGTCCTGATGCTTTATTTGTACCTTACTTTATCAGTCTGACACGATAACCTAAAAGGGGCCCTCAGACAGGTGCATAAGATGTCTGAAAACAGGCTGCTGCTGATCCTGACGCTTCAGACAGCAATAAAGATGCAAGTGGTAGTTAAGCAGTCATTGTGAAACAGAGATGAGAGTAACAGCTACATATAGTCAAGCAAAGCAGTTAGAACTCCCAAAAACATCTAAACATTTAACAAAAAATCGATAAAGGCAGCAAGGTTAATCTGATCTGTTTGCTTTGTGACATCAGTATTGTTTTTAATCTGCTCTTTAGTCAAAACATGAATATTTCCATCTTTCATGCAACAATCCAATTATATGTCTCATCCTTCTCCTGGAGTTACTTTTGTCTGGTTAAAACTGGGCCTGTTTTAGCTCTACATTAACTCATGCCTCTTCTGAAAATACTAAAAGTCAACCCTTGGCTTTCAGACCTAAGGCCTATCAAGTTGTTAACATTAAGTTATCACTACTAAAATCAGATGCTGCCACTTTATTTTACTGCACACAGCGTTTTATTTATCTTATGTATTTTTAGACACAGTTTGTATTGATAGACCGTCTTTCCATTCATTCTGTTGCCCTACATCTAAAACTATTAAATATCTATTGAACCAATGATCTATAAACATTTATATAGCAAAAATATGGTCTGCACAGCTTCTATGTTTTTGTTTGTATTTAGTCTGTAATTAATTTCTATGTTCAGATGAGGGGATTCATGTACATGAGCAGAAGAGTTTTTTTATTTTGAAAATGTTTTTTAAAGAAAGATTCCAGGTTTGGATAAAATTTCCCCTCAAATGCTCTTATTGTCAAAATGTGTTATTGGCAACAGTTGACAGTTCTTTCGATATTATGCCTGAATCACAATGCAGCTAGGTACAAAGTTCTAAGTAATTGTGTCAGAAGGATGACAGTTGCAATAGGAATTCAGTTGTAACTGATCAATTTAAATTACATCAATAATAAAAAGAAAAACAGCCTTCACTTACATACTCTATTTCCCCACCCCCTGCTGTCACGTTTCACTGTTGCCTAGCAATCAGCTTTACCAGCTCTTAAAGTATCTGCCTCTTTATTACATTTTTTAAAAACATTTTTTCTGATGATTCTCTCTTAGCATTTCTTTCATTCCAACCACAAACACTGATTTCAGTTTGACACAGTGGACTCATTTACATTGGAATGATTTAGACTTTAACTATGTAATTGTTCATAAGTGATCTTCCACTAATGTGGAACCATTGTGAACTGATATTACATTCTTAAAATTATAGAGCATTGCTTAAATACTGTAATGACACTAGCTAAAGTGACCCCATAATAACACACCTAATGGTATGAGTAAAAATGATCAACTTTCTTAATGCATTCTGTGATATTGAATATGCTCAGGTTGATTTCACAATGACATCTATTGTTTTTTTTTTTTTTCCCTAAAAGATACATCCTAAGAGATACATTGTGGTTAAATAAATCATAAAACACTTACAATAAATGGAAGCTTACAATTAATTAAGTCTAGAATAATCAGAATGTCTGTGTGTGTGCTCACATTAGGGTAAACTAATCTCATCCGAGGATAGACTACATTATCTCAATCAGAGCCCTCATTTCTCTACAGCTTGCTTTGTTATGTTGTCATCCTGGTTTTATTTGTTGAGCCTGCATTCTAAATTGTGCTGTGATACAAAATATTGCTACATTAAACTACTGAACTTGCACCTGAGGACTAAAGAAAGGACATAAGAGTGAAATGAGGAATCCAATTTCTGTTGGTGGAAGTTGGCATTTGCATACATATTGGTGGAGGAATTTCAAAGGCAACACGTGGAAATTTGAGAGATAAAACAAAAAATAATAATTCAAGTGAAGCAAATCTGCAAAAGTGAGATTTATCCCACAGAGTCGAAGTAGGAAGAAAACATTTTTGGGGTTAAAAAGAACAAAGAATTCTAATAGGTTAGATAAAGAATTGGGATTCCAGAATGAGAAGTGGCATAAGGACAAATCATGAAAACTTTCAAGTTGGCTTGAAGGTGACGGAACTGTATCTGTAGTCGCATAAAGAAACCAGGGTGGGTTTGTTGCCCTTGACCAAGTTCAGTACAGCTCATTCAGATCCTTTTAATAACTCTCCAATTGACTTCAAATTAACCAGAACCCGTTATAGAACAGAAATTTCCCCTGTTGTGTGCAAAAGGGTGTCACTGAGACATTAGCTTTTTGACTTCCTTCTCTCTCCTTCCCCAGCTCACCCTTTCTTCCTTTCTCTTGATGATAAAAAGGCTCTTTTTTAGCTCTTTTTAGGGAGAAGAGAAAGCTTGTCAGGATTTGGCCAGCTGGAGAAAGTCATTTGGGGTCCAAATTGATGTGCTTTGGACTCTCAATAGTATCTCTCCAATACTTGCGGGGTGGGGGCGTGAGGAGGCCTGGATATTGTTCCTCGTAAATGGCCTTTTATTTCATAGACGAAGTTGGCGGAAAGTGCTGCGCCGTTCCTGGCCTGTGCCGTTAAGGGCGGACGACCATGCGTAAAATAGAACACTTTTACAAACAGGACCCACCAATATCTTAAAAACTAAATGGGATGTGGCTCTGCTACATCATGTGCAGTTTTACTGGCAATAAGAACACATGCAAATAAGATCTCTGTAAGTTATAAAGTCGAGGGGCTGTGTGTGAACACAATCCATCATGTTGACAAGGTGTGGGTAGGCTCCGTGGACCTGAATCCATACACAGGCTGCCTGGACCATGACTGGACAAGAGGGGCCTCAGAGGACACACATCTCATATTCTTCAAACCGTGTGTGCTCTCTTGTATTTTTCTGTGGGGAAATCTTTGTTTTTGTCTGCGCGAGTGTCACCCGGCGTTATGGTATTCAAATGCCAGTAATTTGTTCTCTCGGAGTGTTTGTGTGTGTGTGTGTGTGTGTGTGTGTGTGAGTGCTCTCCATTGTGCAGCTGTGATCCATGAGATTCAGGCTGAGCTGTCAGTCTGCTAATCTCCCCCAGTAGAAATACGGCTTGGAAAATGTCATCTGAACATCCCGAATTGTGTTTACACTCACTGCAGGTTCCAACGTTTCTAATTTGACAAGTCATTATCACCCATGCTTCTTCCCTTCTTCTCTCATGCGGCCTAAGACACAAAACTAAAGAGAATGAGGAAGAATGAAGCAAGACAGAGGCTTTAAATGCCATTCACATACACGCAACTGTGCTTTCAACAACCAGGTAATCCAGAAACCTGGGCTGGAAGAAGGCAAATTATTATTATTGTCATCAATGTCCATGGGCTATTCTGCTCCAGATGTGTCTGTAAACTTCACCTCTTTCAGAAAACTGAATCCCTAAGCTCTGCTTATCTTTTAAGAATGCAAAAAATGAGACAGAAAGCCCACGTGGAGCTGGTTCTTGGCTGTCTCAAAAAAGCAGCAGCTGGTGGCTATGTGTATTGGGAAAAGCACATGGCTTCCTCCACCCATGGGCCCAAAGCAAAGCCAGCAGCGTCAAAGACTTAGCCACAATGGGAATTAAGTCTTAGAGAAGAAAAATGCCAACATCCTCATACAGTGAATCCTAACAAATACAGTCAATCCTAACTAAATGCTTAGTTAACACAAGCTCTGTAAAACATTTACTGCCTTTATAATCAGGACAACATTTTAAATAATCTTATGTCTGGGACATTGATATGGATAAGGCATGGTTAAGTTAAAATAAATAAAAAAAAGAACCATAAATGGCTTTAATCTATTGAATAAAGCAGGTCTTCTAAACCTTTGCAAATTTGGGCTCCAAATTGGCCGGTAAGAAGTGATCTAGGGCCCATTAGGATAATATGACTGTGTTTTATTATTTTCTTGTGTTTTTGTATAATAGGCAAAAGGCCAAAGGTTATGTGACGTATACATACAGGACAGGGAGTATGTCATTTAGATTTTTAGTGCTTTTTAGAGACTTAAATGCGACCCTAATTATGTGTCTTTCTCGACTTATTGGAGTCTGTTAAACAATGACTGATGCTTATGGGTCACCCAGTGGGAGGTAACGGTACCACTGTAACTGTAACCCAGAGGTTGTGAGTTTATGGCCTATTCTTTCCAACAGCGCATGCGACTCACAACTGCAGCCCACGAGTTGTTGCGCCTGGCCCAAGGTTGAACCGCGGCTCCATAGTTAAGAATCACTGATACAAGAAGGACAAAATATTTGAATTGGTAATAAACTACAGCAGACTTTTTAAAGGACCAAAGAGGGTAAAAAAAAAGAAGCCATTCATTTGACCTGGATGGCAAGTGATGCATCTAAATTTACAGCCCCCACCGTAGCTCTTGGACTGGCTTCAATAGCCTTTGAGGTTTGTTAATAGCTCCCCGAGGCCGATAACCTACTGGGTTCGGCTTCATTAGAACAGTCGTGCTCACATTTTGGTCGACAGTGCTTAACTCTTATTGAACCTGTTTTCCAACTTTTATGCTCAATGAAAAGTCTTCCCTGTGTAGAAAAGTCAAATAAAACACAGAGATTAGCATTAAAAAGATATAGCATTAACTGTTCCAAACAAGTCAAAATCAGTATTAGAAAGTTTATGAATTAATTTACTATTGCACTACACTACTGAACAACAGATCGTCTTCCTGATGACCTCATCCTGGATGAACAGATTACAGTCATGGGCTGGAACTCCTAAAATAACTGTAGCGTCACACAGGGAAACACAGTAACAGGGGTCCTAAACAGACACGACCAGTAATGGCTGAGACACCTTAACTGTACCGTTCACTGTAGATAAGCCCTTTAACTAAGATTTACGCTCTGCTGTTTGACTTTATTCATAATGCTATCCATGGTGCTGAATATTCATGGGGATAATTCATGTGCCCATGTAAGGCACACAATATTCAGGGTTACTGTCTTTGCCTCAGTTGGCTGTCAGGTTAGTTGTGGATAAACACATATGTTACTTTGGTCACCGTGTGCATTTTTCATATTCCATCACGACTCATTAAATACTTGGATGACTTATTCATCAGACACCATAAGCACCTCAGTAATGGTGCTTATGTAAATACTGTATCTCCACACAAGTCATGCATGTTGCTTTTGTTTTGTCACGTGCTTTTGTTTTAATGTGCTACGAAGGTTAAGTTGTACTTTGGCCAAAACACGGTTTAAAAAGTACCCTCAGAGCTTTTATGGCAACCAAACTTTTGGAGGAGGTTTGAGCTCTCGTCCAGATGGCCTCTTTAGTTCTGAATGTACGGCAGCATATGTCGAAGGAAATCACTTCTCAGAAACATACACACACACACAAGGTGCAAACATGGGAGACTGATGGAAGCAGTGACCCATCTATCCATCTATCCAGGCATCAAAAAGATGTCTCCAGTAAGGGATCAGCACTCAGAGCCACAGGAGTTCATGACACACTGACTTCAGCCTTGATATCGGCACAATTCCCATGACAAAAGAGAAAGAAATTACATCAAGGACCGCTACAACATGCAGGCAAGGTCTTTCCATCATGGCATGTCAGTATTTGATACAGTTTACTGAACTGTAATTGGTATTCCTTCTGCTGGAGTGTCCCTAATGATCTGTTGTAATATGTCCTTACAGGGCTTCTTAGACTTATTTCCCATCCATCCATTTTCTGTAATGAAGCCATGATGCATCACGTAAACCTGGCCTATGCCCTGAGCTTCTTTCTTCTGATTGATACAAGCTTTAACCATTCAATCAAATGGATGTTTAACCTCTTTGCTCAGGTCTAAAAACAAACATTTAAATGAATATACCTCTTAATTTTGTGTATTACTGTTGTGATTTAGGTAGTTTGATAAAAAAAAATTGCAAATATGAATGGAGTTGTTGATGTGAGTGAAAAGAAAAAAAACAGAGAAATGACACATATTACAAAAGCCGACAGAAGTAATAAAAAAAGTTCAAATCAGGGTTAAAAAAGAAAATACCAAAAAAGGACAAGCAGAAAAGGGTATTATGTGCTATCTACAGTTTGTGTTACACCGCTTGTAATAGAGGAGAGGATAAATGAGCGTATGCCGAAGATAAAAGACCTTTTCAATTAAGATGAGTATGAAGCTGGTTCATTAATAATGCAGAAATCCTTACCCCATTTACGATACTGTCCTAGATTAAAGTCAGCGTCTGTGTGCATGTGCCAGCTTTTGGATAGAAGCTTTTCTATGTGCAAGTAAAATGGCTTTGTCAACTAGCCTGGTGTCAATAAATCATGTCCTTTATTGGCCGGGGGTGGGGGGTGGGGGGGATTGGGGATTTCTGAGAAATGTGAGCAGCTTTTGTATCATGCACCTGAATGATACAAAAGTATGTAAAAAAAGCGTCAAGAGGACAGCATAACAACGACAAACGCAGAAGAAAGAAAAAAGAAAAACTGTAGCATTTGGCAGAACTGTCCGCTGTGTTCTTCTAAAATATTTATGTAGCCGGAGATTTCTGTCCCTGATACCGAGCCCAATTAAAACATTTCTCTAAATGAATGGTTCTGCAATGCAAGAGCCAGAAGGCGAAAAACAGCAGAAATACGGCGAGTGCAGGCAGCAACACCGTGCAGCAAGCATAAAAACATAAACAAAGCACTCTTGCCCTTGACGTGACACAATCTAATAAAATAAAATCATGCCCTTATTTGTTGTCTGCATTGACTAAACTGACATTATGAATTACTACATGCATTTAATAAAACAACAGACTCCCAACATTAACCTGCTGCCCAGGAATTAAAGCAATCTCCGTTATGTCGGAAACTTCTGAATTATTCAGCGCAAAGCCAATAAGGTCCTGGGGAGGACAGGACTTTTGGGTGGGCACCTCTAAGACAAATGGCACAGATCCTGACATGCTCCGCTGGCCAGCGCCACACACACATTAGTCTCATGAAGTCACCTCATAAACATCCATAAACGACCGAGAGAGGAGTGCTTTATGGGGATGAAATCAGCAGCAGGGATGAAAAAGAAATGATTCTGACTAACAAAACATGTATTCCTCCTCCCCGAGTCTCAAAGCTTGCTGCTTTTCCCTTGGCCCGGAGGACAGGGAGGGCAGTGCCTGAGCAGCAGCTTTAAATGGGAATTAGCAGCATTTCATTGTGATAGTGATTGAGAATGGGTCCCAGGGGTGGGTCTGCTCATTGTTACCATGCCTTGTAAATCTACAATAATCCTCCCGGTGCAGGCCAGACGCACACATTCGGTGCACACATAAATATTACACACGCATGCACGTATGAATACATTTACTGGAAATACATACACAAATAAATGAATAAAAATGCATTCCACCAACTCCAGCAAAAGCGTATCACTTTTTAAAACATTTTTAGCTAAGGCTATGAAAAAAAGAATGGTTTCATGGGGTGTGGTGACCTGACAGTTTATCCTTACACTAACTACTGTCCATGCAGATTATTCCTTAACATTTGGCCTCCACATCCACCAACCCGCCCACCCACCCACGCAAACACATGGTTGGTGGTTGGCAAGACTCTTTATGGAGTCTGACCCTCGCTCTTTTACGGGCTTCCCACGGTCAGGGTTCACCTGCTCGCTCAGCGCTTGTGTGTTTTCCAATGCAGCTCCCCTTTCAGAACCTCAGTGAGCAATGCTCCCAAGTTCACCGAAACAGCTCCATCAGCTGAGATTTTTCAACACTTCAGAGTCAGAAGGAAGCAATGATAAGGCCCCTTCTTTTCCACCCAATAAAGCACTCTCCAGCAGCATTAAAACCACGATCAAAGGGATTTTTAGATCAAAAGATTTCCCTAAATATGGTTAAATTCGAAAAACCCACCCCTAATTTTGACAAATTTCAGCGCTTTTTAGTTCTGTCTTTGTCATTTTGTCTCAGACATACATTTTTAGTACTGGCAATATTTGAACTCTCCAGCCGGATTCTCCTGCTGGGATATAACCATGAAAATGATCATGCTTTTTTATCATTTCATGTCATCCCCAGCTACTCCACAGCAGGTTATGTGTTATAGTTCCAGGTTAAACAATGAAAGCTCTGACTTATGGGCTGAAAAAAGCTTTGTAATCATTTAAGTACTAGGAAAAGAGAATAACATCAGTTGTTTATTTTATAAGACCAGGGCACATATGCAGTATTCCCCATTGAAACGTGGTGGAGTATGTAAATCAACTAAATACACTCAGAATGCTGAAAATGCGAGTGAGTAAATAAATGGAATGAAACGAATATTTGATGCCTGTTAGAGTTGTAAAGTGTTATTCTTCATAAACCTAACCTTATGCCTCTCATTTGTTAAAACAGCCCACCACAATAAAAAGTCCTGCTGGGTAATGTCCGTGAATATATAGACCTGTGTTGTATAAAGGTGAACGATAATACATTCATTCCAAATACAAAAGAAAGTAATATAATCTGTAGTCATGAGCCACTCTCACTTTTATTTGCATGCACTCATCTGTGCCCACAGACACACAGAGCCAAAGCACGAGCCCACGTTGGGAAATTGTATCTGCAGCTCTCTGAGGCAAGTACTTTATATACTATTTTCATATTTAAGCCCATAGTGGAAAAAGGCCCCTCTGGTGCAGAGTAGGTGTTGTGGAAATAAATATTTTATACGAGAATATAATTGCATTTTGTGGCCCTGAGCACCCTACAAGACAATCTGCAATGCCGGTTTAATGGCTCCTCATTGCATGTTTGGGTAGCAAAAGCACACACAAAAACACACACACACACACCTACACGCGCACACATACGCACGCACACAGACACACACACACTTTACGATGGGGTTTATGGAGTCAGCATTTGTGATGTATTCCCACATATGTCTAGTCTGTCAGAATACCAGCAGATTCTCGATGTACATGTCTGCAGGTGTGGAAACGATTTGGTTTTATATGCACGCACAGAACATGGTCCGATTTGTTTTCTCCAGCAGATTCTGTGAAGCAACTGAGAGCTACTTTTCAGCATTCTTAATTTCCTGCTCAGCTGTTGTTTTATATATATATACAGTATATATATTCCTATTCACATACACAGACATTCCATGAACAACTCTGGGACTTTGTAAATCTCGTGATGCACTAAATGAGATTAGCGTATCACTAAGGGATCTATTTATTCTAAAAATACAGACTTCTTAGCTTCAAGAAGATATGCAAACAAACTGAAGAATATAGGGCAGCACTAACTCTAATCCTACAGGGTGACACACCCAAGAGTTTAAGCATTGTTCTCAACTGCTGCTATTATTGACTTTTATTTATCGGGAGTGCCAAATATATATAATCAGAGAGAATAGACCAAATCAATATCTACCAAAGCATGCAGGCATTTCCACTCAGATGAGGGTTTAACCCCCACACACACAGGAACCTAGAACTGCTCAGCCCTGGAGGAGAAGTACTAGCGATCCACAAATGCTCTGTTTTTTTAGAGATGAAAAAATCGTCTAACATTAACTGTGCCCTAAATAAACTAGTACTTGAGGATAAAGAATGGAAAAAAAAGGCCACCGTCTTTTCCAATACACAGGCATGAGCAGACAAACAGATTGTCACACTGTCAGACAGCATGTTCTAAAGGTTGACCCGCAAAAAACAAAGGAACTAAATAATGCAGTCCACAGTGGCTACTAAAGTCTGCCCGTGTGGAAGTCTACTGGAGGCCAGCGGAGGTCCACTGAAATCCGTTTAGGATTACCCAGTATGGCTGTGTGTATTAGCGACGCAAAGTCACAGGGGTGGACAGTGCAGCACCAAACTCTAATATGGTTTTTCTGCTGGCGCGCAGCCAGTATTTACATATGAATAAATATGAGACTAAATAAATAAATAAAAAGGTACAGCAGGGGGAAAATAATCCTGTTAAAGATCAAACAGCAGGCTCCCTTTTCCCCTCCTTCTGCCATCCTTTACTGCCTCATTTTTTTCTCCAATTTAAACCTATATTCCTTAACTCATCTTTACCCGTACCATCCACCCCCATCCCCCCCAATTTTCCTGCCTTTTTGCACCAGTCATCCTGCCAACTATAGCCTTGGCTTCAGCGTTAATTTCTTCTTCTCCTCATCTTACTTCCTTCCACCTCTTTTCCCCTCTTCCCCCATTCCTCCATCTTCTTTTCGATTTCATGGCCGGCCATATCTTTAATCTTGCTCCTCTTCCTTTTTTGCCCTGTCCCGACGTTCGCTTACTTGCACGGCTTTCGCTCCCTCTAGCATATAGAACAAAATGGAGATTAATGAAAGAAAAGGGGAGATATGTCTGTCATCCGGACGCTCTGATGCAGTCGCGGCAGCCGGCAAAGTGCTGGATCTTTCTAAAAACACAGTAGAGAAAACCAACTGCTGGAGCCGCATAAAGACTAATCACACCACTGATGCGTGCATTCCTTCTCTATAGTGATATAAAATATCGGGCGCATTAGTTTTTTCTCTCCCCCCTGTCTCTCATTTATATCCTCTCATTGAAGCATATTCAGCGCACACCCCAGTGTCTCATTTCCTCCCTAAGTTTAAATCCTGACAACTGATGGCCACTCGCTGCTCCGGCGCCAGTCAAACATTTCTTTGATAAGCCCCGCAGGAAATTGACTTGCATTTTAGATCTCCTACATCACATTCTACCACCACCCATCCTGCCCTTGGTTTAGAGGTCAGGCTGCCTCCAACTAATCTCGTATGCAAATGAGTGGATGTTACGGCGTGAATGCGAGGGGGTGATGTATGAACCGCATCCATAATTCATGCTCCATCACTACAGACAAGTTACGCAGAAATCAACTTTATACCGATACTGGGAAAATTTTTTTTTGGGGCTGAAGCAGAAACGAAAGTCTTAAATAAAAGCCGACTTTTTGTTATTAGAGAGCGTTTGTGAGTGTGTTGGTCTGAATCGGTCAAATGGGAACCTGCCTCGTGATTCTTAAAATATTAAGGATGCTGAATAAAGTGCACTGAACTTGCCAAGTTGTGGCACATCATGCCCTTTGTCTCCTTATTTTCACACAATACTACCATGCCTTTTTAATGATATAAAGTCATTATGTAACATTTATCTCCATGTACTTGCATGCCGGAGGGGATGATCTGTAATAACTTTGATTTAAAGCAAAAATTTTGCTCTGTTTTAGCATCCACTAAAACCCATCTATAAACAAAGGGTCAAATTCTGCTCTTCGCACAATATAATAGCTATTCATACACAAAAATGCTGTATACAACCATGACTGCTCATCGAGGCTCAAATTGTCTGTGCTTTTTTACCTACCCTTTTAATACAGGGTAGGTGTTCATGGAGTGATTGCATTCAGGCTCTCAGTTGGACTAGATGGTTCTTTCTAGACGTAGACATTTCCCTGGAGTTGTTCAGCGGGGGGACGGGGCCCATGAGACTCCACCGGGGAGACAGCGGCACAAAACTGACAGGCCGGCGAGCACAAACCGGACTGCGCTTAAGTTGACAGGAAGGCTCCTGCGAACTGGATTACACGAAAACATCTGCCCCCCTTAAAACTGATATTGGGTTCACAAAAAAAAAACAAAAAAAAAAAGCGAGGTGGAAAGGCAGAGCTGCCTGGTGGACTGAAATGACCTGAAATCAAAGACACAGATCCGGTGAATAGTGCAGCGAGGCCTCTGTAGATAGGACAGTGACCTAAAAAGATACAGAATCAGTTATTGCTTCGAGGCAGGAGATGGCGGAAATTGTCCCTTCCAACCTTTCATGTGTATATTGAAATACAACTCTGACATTTATGTGCGTTTCAACAGCGGGTCCTGACCTTCCTCAACGGCCACATTAATAAATGAAAACAGTGAAAATCTCTGCTGCAGAGGCAAGGGAACATCAAGGGAATGCAACTTTATTTTCAGCATCTACTTACATCTTGGTGGTGAGACATCCTAACCCCACCTCCCACCTCTTGCAAGGGTGCATGCACGCTCACGCTCTCATCGCCGAGCGTTTTCTAATAATTTTCCTCATAATCCTCCCCCTGCACCATTTTCTTCAGTCATTAATTGTCGAGCAATCTTGCCAACCCACGTCTCCCATCCCCCATCCCCTGTTTCCTTCATCCCTCATCCTAATAAGCCTGAGGGTAACGCTGGTGTCAGGTTTGCTCATCCGTAACTCAGCAGTATATGACTGCTTCTTGAACCCTGAATCCAACTCGTATACTTCACACCCACTTACAGAAAAACCGGGTAGGTATGAAAGTGTGCACTGTGTAATCACAGTAGCGTCACAGTGTGGTGCCAGTTGTTGGTTATAATAAGTAAATGTCATAAAACACTGCCCCCTTTTCTTCTAAAATGCATCACAAATCAAAATGAAAACATTCAGACATGTTAATATCTTGCTCCCAAGGGCTCCTGGATTTCAAACAAACACATTTTATTAATTCAGCTTGTATGTGGCAGTGTAGACACTAAATTGCCCCTAGGAGTGATTGTGAATGTACGTAGTGCGTAGTTGTTCATCTATTTCATCTATACGTTACCAAATATATTCAATGTCTTAACAGTATATTTTTTTTGTTTGTGGTTAATAGTCGCTAGATCTTTACACTCAAATAATTGAATTGGTTTTGTGTGTTTGTGGGTGTTTTGCAGCCCTCTCATTTATTAGGATTTGTTAAACGGGAAACAGTACAGCTTTACTGTTTGCCAATTGCACTTTCAGACAATGGCTTTGGCCTGTAAGAACTGCATGTGTCAAATTTAGTTATTGCCCTACTGCACATGGTGATAGAAGCCAGGTCTAGTTTTTATTTTTATTTCCTCTTCATTTCACCGATGAGGAAAAGAGGAACCCAGAGCCCAGCTACTTTCACACGATTTTAGAAAAAAACCCCAAAAACTTACAGGTACCTCCCATACGTTTGATATAAAAGATCTTTGAAAGGTATATGAATCAGATTCAATATGTATATCCCACAAAAATCCCGGCTCTTTTAAAGGCGAGCAGGTGGAAGGTTCATCAAAGGTGCTGTGAAATCAACGCCTCCTCTAGTCTCTGCCACATGCCAATCAGCGTCGTCGTTAGTATAATTTGAGGGAATAATTGAGGGAAGGCACGCTAACATCACAGTGAACCGTGCAACTCTGACAGACAAAAGAAACAAAGAATGTCGAGGACCATAGAAATAGCAAAAAAAGTCACTCAATATGTCATTACGAAAAGGGGAATTGGATCTTGGTGGCAAACAGAAATTCTGATTACATTTCTAGACTAAATCAGAGAGAGCCTAGGGCAGCAGGTTAATCGGGGATGTTTTGTGATTACCTAAGAAGCCTTGAGAACTATAATCTTCCCATTCAATCACCTCGCCTTAGTTGTTTTCTGCCTGCAAAATCGTGCTCCCTGTCTATCATTTTACGTACCATACTGCAGCCCATTTTGTGTCATTTACTCTACATAGACTTCTGCCCTACTCCCATGATAATATTCTTATTCTAATACCTGATTGCCCTCCCTTCCCCATATGGCATTCGCTCTCTCATCCACTGAGTTAATATCGGCATTCCTCTCATTCCCTTCCACCCATCCTCTTTTCTCTCCCCTTCCACCCTCTCTTTTGATCTGTAAGCTGAATTATTCAATCTCACCCAGGCTTTTAATTCTCCTGATTGAGCCAATTACCTTCGGCTGGATCAATGTGGGAAAGGTAATGATTTAAATGGCTGCCACATAAAGCCACAGAACCACTTCAATGGCCGCAAAAAGGGGGAAAAGAAGGAGAAGGGGAGGAGGAGGAGGAGAGGGACGGAGCGAAGGAAGGCGGTTTAACAGAGCTGAGGAAATGAATATCCCCTCTTTAACACAACCATGCATGATTCAGCATGTACGTTTAAGTGCTTCATTTTGTGCCCCTCACTCTACCTGCTGTACACTACAATGTAAGACCAAGCAGGGGAGGCCGACTGTGCAAACCCGGTTTCCTCAGGGATTATCTAAAATGTATGGGCTCTGTGAAAACTGGGTCAGCCTGATTTGAATTGGTGCCATTGTAGCAGAAACCCACTAACTCAATATTTCTCACTATTCCACCGACCCTCACTTGCTTGTTATCTTATTCCTCACATGCACCTCCGGTTTACGTAACGTGTGCAGCCCCGTGCGCAAATTCACAAAATGCACTACGGACACACAAACACACACACACACACACTTTTGCCTCATCATTGCGACTTGTCTTCTCCTGTTGAGTGAGCTGTCCCATCCTATTTGTCCCACCTCCTTTATCCCCCTATCTATTATTGATGTAATGGAGCATTGTATCTAAACGCAGTTTCTGCCTGTGACAAGCACTCCAGCCTTGAGGGAGAGGGGAAGCAGGCCAGAGGCTGTGAACTCCTACCGGGTCGACTCAGGAATTACTGTACAGGTGGTTATCATGGGCTCGAACTTGGGAGTGACAGAGATATCCGTTGAAAAGGACTTTCTGCCTATTCGTGCGTGGCATGTGTGACACCGCTCAGTCGGGGGGCAAAAGGTCATGTAGAAAAGGACATTTTAGAATTCCATGTGCAATAACTGCTCGTCATGTTAAAAAGATCCATATGTTTTGTTTTTTGGTTATCAAGGCAAGTAACGTAATCTATGGGTAACATAAAAAAATGAGCAGTGGATAAAGTGAATGTTTTATTTTCTGTGTTAAATAATACTTCAGCCGTCATCATCAGATTTCTATATGCTGACAAACAGCATGAAAGGGATATTCTGAACTATAATATCAGTTCAAGGCATGTTTCTTGTATGAATAAAGCTATGTGGTATGTAGTCGAAGAGTAGTTCTCATAAGAATATCTTAATGTTGTTTCTTCCAGTCAAAACATAATTTCAATTATGACTGTATATTAACTAATTTTAAATTAATCAAAGTAGAGATTGAATGAACTTGATTATTTTGCATCAAATCATTACGATTTTCTACGTGTAAAAGAAATTAACATAACACATTTGTATTATGGCTAATTTGCAATCTTAATGAAGCATTTGTGTTTGTATTATCATCAGAAATAAAACCTTTACAAATTAATTCAAATATTTTGTGCAAAAAACTGAAATCTGAAGTGCTTTACAACTACCCTGTTTTTCTATCATGAGTAGGAAACCATCCATTTTTCTTAAATAGATTCAGGAATTTTTTCTCACTGAATAAAATCCTGTTTCATCTCTGAAGTTCCTCATTTTTCTGCGCAGTCTGCAGCTTCTGCTCCTGCACGCTTTCCACCTGCTCCACTGCCATTTTTTTTTTTTTTATCTCACTGCACTTTCCCGGCTTTCCCCAGTCTTGCAGTCAGCTCCTGCCAGTCACCCTCAGATGGCATAATCCGTGTCATATTGTCCCATTTACAGGAGTTCAGACACTAATGGCTGCGCAGCTAATCCAGCTGCCGGCAAGTCTGGACCAGTGCCCGAACTAGCTCTACCCGGCTATGCAACAGCTGTCTCTGGCTCAGTGATGCCAGTGATGCACTCGGGATCACAGTCCATAACAAGATGAGTGTAGGAGAAGTTAAAGTGAGAAAAGACAAAAAAAATTGGAAACGGACCCTATGATATGGCAAGAATTATGGGAATATATGGTCGAGAAGAAGAGGAAGATCGTGGGTTTTACTTTATACTACAAGCACAGTTAGTTAAGACTAAGGAGAGGCTAAAATCTAAACAAAAATATGACAAAAATGAGTGAATCTGAGTCAGGATTTATTGGTGCAGGCACAGCAAGGAGCTTATTGAGCTGTGGATGTGAATCGGTCCTGTCATGCAGTTATGGTCATTATGTCTTTTGCAATCATTCAGAAATAGAAAATGTCCCATTCTCTGATAATAAGGGAAATGGGTAAGCTCCGGAGCATTTGGCGTTTGCTGTAAAGTTGTTCACACTGCTCTCCCATCCATTATAGGGGGGAAATCGGTTTGCCTATAATCTAAGTATAACACTACTTATCAAAAATTTAAAGTGAATTAAAACCTCCTCCTTTTCAATAAAACATCTGCCCGAAAGCACCATTCCATTAGTGAAAAGCCGGCATTCAGCTGCTTCAAAATAATTCAGCTAATTTGGCTGAAACCTTTGAGTTAAATTATTCATGACAAGAGCAAGGGATAGAGTGGGACAAAAAAAAGTGAACTGAATACATGATCAGATATGAGAGCTCTTTTGGGAATGGCAATGTGCATCTGTGGAGAGGTGGCGTCCTTCACCCTTTCCCCTCCAATATTAAACATCACTTTCCCAGCAAATCCTATCTTTTTCACGCAAAGGTAATGATGAGCTTTAGATGTGTTCGAAAGCGTTTCTTCCCATGCTAATAAATATCTGCGTGCATATTTGTTGATGATGAAAGGCCATTTTAGCAGATGAGTGCAGAACTTGAATACTCAGAATAACACTGAGCTAAGGTACAGGCTGAACTGCCGCGTTGATTTGGCGTTCTCCATCTAAATCGAATGAAAATTAAGCTACAAGTATTGTATTCAAAGGCTGCAACAGAAGTACTTGGATTTCATTAGTCATTAAATCAAGAAAGACTCATATCTGTGACAAAAAGAAGCGCCGGTGTTTGAGATGCAGATAGGAGCTCTAGCGCAAACACACAAACTCTCATCTCAATCTTTTGGTGTAGAAACAGGGAGACCTTTGGCCCCTCATAATCAAACAGCTAAGTTTGGAGACTGAGTGAACAAGCACAGCCTGTGTACTCAGCTTTCCTGCACACAGCGACTCGTCTTTCATTGGTGTGTTTGTGTTGTTTATCTTTCATTAGACTAAGATGTGCGTCTATTATGGAGAGGCTGAGCAATAAAAGTCATCCGTCACCATCTTCTTGAGTGTTCCCAAATAATAAAAGAATTATGTACATCACAGTTTAAAGTGCGATGTATTTGAGGCATGAAATCTGCTGACAATGATGTTTTCTTGACAAAGCTATGTCTCTGATGAGTATCATGGGCATATTCAAAAGACTGTATGCAACTCTAAAGTGTTTTATTTTCATGAAAGCAACAGAAAAAGTGAAGCAGTAAGTGAGTATATCATACACGCCTGTACGTTGGCCATTACAATGACAGTTCATCATCACATTAGTACACAGCATATGCTCGGAGAAGTTTGCAGTATGGAGCAGCTGGTAGGAAAATGTATATTCTCTGGGGAAATGAGCTGTTCCTGATGTGCTCACTGAGGCTCTCTCTCTTTTGAACATTTCTCTGCAAGGTTCACTCTGAGACTACTGAAAGCTTCTGACACACAGGTGAGGAATTCGTCCAACGCACAACACCAGCGAATTGCATAAAACAATTTTTAAAAGGACATTTCTGAGAAAATTTAGATGACAGGAAACCATGGAAGAGAAAAAGAGGACTCTCTCCTATTATTGTTCTGAATTTTATGCCTGGTTAGAAGAGAGGGTCCCAATGTCAGTGTGTCTGGAGAAAACACACAAAGAGGGAAATCCATGTCTGTGATTGGCTGAGATTCGTTGAGTTTGAAGAATTCTCAGAAGTTTTCATTAGCATTCTGAAGGAATGACTGGAACTTGGACTGAAATATAAAAAACACTTCTCTCCTCACAACAAAAAAAAATGTCTGACTGCCAAAGATACACATTTTGTCCAGAGTGCATAGATTAATCTTGTAAATGGTGTAACAGCTCAAAATAAGGTTATTCACCAGAAATTGTGATAACTCTGAATGTCCCATCATCTACACAACATACATTTATCAAAAGATTAACAAAATCTGTAGACTATGGATTTGGCTGGGGTTTTGGTTGCCCGTAATATTCAGGTGTTCAGTCAGTAGTGCATCATGTTTTGGTCGTGAGCTTAAAATCATTGCCGGTGAACATAGCTCACTATTCTACCTACTAATACAGTTTGAAGCTCAGTCATGCAAGGACGAAGCCATGTGTGAACGTGATTCAGAAACCACCCTGTCTCCTCTCAAGCCAAAGCTAATTTAAAATGGACTGAAGCAATGTGGACAACTGTTCTGTGGTTAGATAAATCAAATTAGAGGATTTTTCAAAAAACATTTTGCATTCTGTGTCCTTCATACCACCAATAAAAAGGACTTTCCAGATTGCTATCTCTGCCCAGTTGCAAATTTTATTCAGCTAATTATTTTTCCCCTTTATTCTCCTTTTTGCTTCATTGTTTTTGCTTTTCACATCTACATATTGAATTTTTTTTTCATAATTAATCGAATCTGCACGCCTTACCTAGAATGCAGCATGACAGAATTATGCACCGAGGATTGTGGTGACATGCCAATCACCAGAAAACAGAAAACAAAACTGAGAGGGTCAAATACTCTAGCTTAATATGCATTCCACTTTATTTCATAGATGTTTGGGCCCTCAAGTTGGAATGCTGATCTTGAATAAGGCCTGAGGGCTGAGGTGGAATGCATATGGAGTGTGAGTGTGCAATACTTTTTAGAATTTTTATTAGTATCCGCCCTTGATCCCTCAACTTTTCTTTTACTTCAAGACAACTTCACTAATGGCTGGGCAAGGCAAGACTTCTGGATTGGGTAGCTGTCAGATCTCCATATCCAATGGTGATGAAATGGATGTCCAGAACTAGTAATTCTATCATTTAGTTTTTTGTTATCTTAGTGGCAACCAATTCTATTTTAAGAGGATAAACAAAGAAACATATGCTGTATAAAACAGAAAAAATACAAGCTAACAAATACTCCACACTGTGTGATCACCATGTTGATCCATAGTAGGATATTTTCATGACAAAGATTAAAGAATTAACACTTTCTTCACATTTCCTTTCCTCTAAAGTCTCAAATAGCACACCCAATTTATACAATTCTGTTCCGAATAATTTATATTTTTTGTTGATTCCTTCACACATGACACATAATGGAAATCTTTAAAGTACTGGCCCCACAGGGAAATGCAACTCATTTTAAATTTAATTCCCAAATCTGTCACTCACGATCACAAAGTCCTAATAAGTAGAAAGGAGTTGGATGGCACAGTAATCTCAAACACGGGGTTTTTCTATGACATGAATTTCAGACTAACGTATTTTCGTGAAATGGTGTTATTCTGTTTGGCAGGATCTGGAAATGAAACAATACGTTTCTTTTTCAACATGACTATCACCCTCGTAAATGCCATTTTTGCCTTTCACATGAAACTACTCTCACTGACACCAGAGATTATATATCATTACAATGTGGCATCAGATGGGGATCTGCCCGCAGGACTGAACATCACATGGGCTTCCCATTACAAATTGTAATTGTGTACACTAATATTATACCTGAGACTGTCACAAAAGTGATACTACACCTAAACCCATGTTAAAAAATGCAGATGAGAAGAAAAGACGGGATGGTAAACTACTGACCACCAGGCTGGATAAAAATGTTTAAGTTAGATATTTAAAGACATTAAATATTAGATATTAAAATAGATATTTACCAAGGGCATTCCACTTTCTTGTTATTGTCATAATTCAAGATTAAGTATAAAAAAGACAACTGGTTTAGTCTTGGACCTAAATGCATACATGGTTTTGAAGCGGCATGAAGCATCTTTAACATCTCCCTAGACAAACAACTGGCAAAGTAAAATGCTAAAATCTACCCATTTGGAAACCTTAATCTTCACGACACAACTCTTTGTGAGACCGGACTTCAGATGACACAAAACCACAAAGTGACAACACAGAAGACGTGAGGAATAAAAAAAATTGAGACGCCTTGCTATCCTCAAAGCCGCATGAAGAGCTTGACTCTTCCGCCCTACTGTATGGTAATCACAACGAGATCTGAGCAGGTAATGAGGGAAGCCAGAGCGGTATCGATCACCAGCAGTGGATCAGAGGACCTCTGTCAGTCCCTCAGAGCCCACTTTATTCAAGCGAACCTATTCCAGTCTCCTCTCACTATGGCACTGTTTCCACCAGGATGGCATGTGGACCACAACTTGCCCTCTTGATCCATTCTAAAGTTTCTCCATCCTTGCCTGTTTCCTTTTTTCCCCTCCTCATCTTTTGTCGTCTCATCTTTCTCTCTCCTGCCATGTATCAGCCTCCTTATTTATGTAAATCCACTTGCTGTGAGAATGGAGCTTGTCTAATGTCCTGAACACTGCTGGATTTCATGGCATTTCTTCCTAGTAACGGCGGAATAATGAAAATGTAAATAGCGTTAAGCCGGGTGGCTTAAGACAACCTCTAAATGAAGGCGGAATGAGAGAGGGGGAAATACAGAGAAAGAGTAGGCATTTTTTAGCTTCAAAAGAGTCCCGACGTCATAGACTACAGCATCAGCTACAGCAAACCACTGAAGCATGTGTATGGGAACCGGCGAGAGAAAAGACGCGATGGGATTTGGAGATGTGTGGTGAGAGCTGCATTCAAACACATCCTTTACAACTGTCCCCCGAGTGACATTTCAACTCCAAAACACCATTCATAAACTCTTTTTTTGGTTTTGTTTTTGTTTTTTTCTATCCGGCTTTTCTTATTGTTGCCAGTCAAACTCAAAGAAAAAAAAAAAATCACGATTTGTGGTCAAAGAAGATGCAAATCAAGCTTTAAATCCAGCTCCTCGCCACTTTTCTGTGTGAGGAGGGAAGCTGATACTCTGTGTCGATTGCTGGTATCAATATTCATCCCGCTTGAACACTCACGTTGCTCTTTACACATGAGCTTAGCCAGGAGAGTGAGGGGGTGGTGGTTACATAAGAGGTACCCACGAGGGCTTCCCTTGAGCTTTGGATAAAGGGTGAAAAGAAAGAGCAAAGGAGATGAACAAAATAAAAGGGAAAAAAGAGAGGAAATAGGGCAGAGGTATACAAAGGTGACCTCACGTGTGCTGCTGATGAAAAGATTGAGTCAGGAAGGGATGAGAGGGTGAGAAAAATAAAAAAAACGGAATAATTAGCTGTAAACAGTTAGAATCAAGCAATGGGAAACAATAGAAAAAAAGAACTGAAGGCAAGATGAATTAAAATGGGAAGAAGGGTTTGGCTGTTGACAGTCACCGCTCTAAATTTCCTCTTCCTCCGCAAAGATTGAGGATCACCGTAAACCACAAAGCAGTATATATGTCCTTGCTATCCTGCCCAACCTTGGGATAACTCTGCATTAGCACATCAGGCTGTTAAGTCTATCCCAGAGCTACTCAGCCAAACAGACCATTGGCTCGATCTTGATTGTAAAAGCCTTTCAGGCAGGCAAGTTAATCCCAGTGCATAGTAGGCCAATCAAGTTGTCAGGCAAGGCTCACCGTCAATATAACATTCAGGTCAAATACAAAGGCATGGATCATCTAAAACACACCTCAATCACATCAGATCCATCATTCAATTACTTAAAGTGTGTATCTTTACATGTATCCAAAGGATGCCGTTAAAAGCTTTTTACATTTGAAAAAGTATCAGATCGAGATAGAAATTGCTGGCTTTTTTTCGTATAACTTCTTTTAGCTGCCTTTTTCTATTGATTGTCAAATGAACCCAGGCACTTGACAATGGGAGGCAGCAGAAAGGTTATTGTGCAGTCATCAGAACCACCCACATCTGCAATGGCACAGAAAAATGAACTCTGAACACCAACAACCGCCGAGAAATGGAAGAAACGGCAGCGGTGAAGGACGAGGGAGGCGGCGTAGAAACGAGAAGGGGTGGAAAAAAAAGCAGGAAAAGGATCGAAGGAAATAAAGAGTGATGAGGAGAGAGGAAGAATGAGACACAGGCACACGGAGTAAGAGACAGCACTATTTACGGTAGATTAGTTGTTATGGTGATAAGCAGGAGGGAGAGGAAGGGATGTAGTTGTCAGGGTGATGGGGCTGCGCGGCATGGCCACTAATGATATGTAAAAATAACTGCTTACACATCAGCCTACCTTTACCGAGAAAAATAAATAAATAAAAACGAACTAAAACACATATTCTCACAAACAACGTTCACACACACACACACACACACAACATTCTGCTGAAGTCTTCTCATATTAGCACAGGAAGAGAGATCCGTCCCCCACATTTTCAGTGTGGAGTTCACTTTTTCTGTTTTCTGTATGTTTTTGCTTACAGAAGAGTGAAGGATTTGGATAGATACAAACACAGAGTGCGCATGTAAGTGTTTGTTTCATGCACTGATTGCAATTGGGTGCTTCTGGAGGTCTAATAACAGCAACAGACCACGTATCCCCCTCAACTAAAAGAGCTAGCAGAAGACTCTGGCTAATCTTTTATTCTTTTTCAATGACTGGAGGTGGGTTTCTAGCTTGATGGCCTTTGTAGCTGCGGCTGCCTGTGGTGTAACCTCAGGGTTTTCAATAGAAATCTGATGTAATCACTTTTGAATAACAATCAAACACGCTTTCAAATGCCAAGTACCTTCAAACGGCATTGCCAATGGAAGTTGTGTTCAGTGATGTCCTCAAAATCACGGTTAATCAAAACGTGGAAATGTGTTAGATTTTTGGACTTGTTTGGGGTAAATACTTTGCCTTTTTGGCATCCACTTTTGGCAGAAACACTTGAACGAATACGTATTTAGGTTTTATGCCCCGCCTCGGCCTTTATCCTGGGTAGATGGTCATTTTACCTGGCCGATGAGCCGATGCGCAGCCCCCCAAAAAACTAACAACCAAAGGATCTGGGAAGGACCCCCCGTGCTAATAAAACGCTGAATGATTTAAAGTTGGTTTAAGACGTCTGTTTGGAGGGTCTGGATATAGCACATTTCAAGACTTAGAGAATATGCACAAAAAACCAAAGTGCAACAGGGGAGATGCAGTTATCACAATTAAGCCCTGCACCTTTTTCAATAAATGCCCGAGTTTTGTTGATGAGCTGGACAAAAACAGTATTTTTTTTATTTTTATGGTTTGCCATGGTTACTTGTAAAGACATTACACAATCACAATCATGGTTAGAGCTGAAAGAGCCTTTTCAAAGCTGGTGCTTACACTGATGGATACCATTTTACCCTTTATAAAAAGCTGCTTTCATGACCATCAAAGGCTGCATATTCTTTTAATATGAAATTATGAGAATTGTATATTTTTGTATAAGAAAAATGGACATCTTTTTTTTTCTTTTCTCTTTCCATTTCTTCACCTACCCCCACCTCTCTTCAGAGCTGGTTTGACTGATACAACTAGCTATTTGCTGCAAATTCTGCAAAGACAAATGTAGAAGAGGAAATTGCAACAATTGCTCTCCTAAATGAAAAACTGTTTTTACTGACATTAAACTGCTGCAACAAAACATATTGCTTTTTTTGTGTGTGGCAACTCCTGTTTCAGGCTACACACATATTAAAACCACTACAGCAGATAAGATAGCGCATAGTTAAATTTGGTCATTTTTGAGCCGGTACCCCAGAAAGACTCCTAAGGCTGAGCAGGTTAAATCAAATTAGAACGTAAAAATGTGACTTTAATCAAATCATTTGAATTTGTCTTTGCATCCACGCTGGAGAGGCAAAAGGTTCATCTGTCAATGTTTGAGAGGAATAAAATACAGAGCCCATTCACTACTGCTACATAAAGGCCAAAGCCATGTAATGCAGATGAAATTGCTTTGATGTGAATAAAAGTGTCTAGTGGCACTTCTCATTTACCAACATTTAATTACCTGCCAAATTATTTCTGTTGGAGATATAAACCCATTCATGTAAACATTCACACGCATCGTTACAGTAGGGCATCTGCTGAATATTACACTTTATTAACACGTGCCACTAACATGAATAATTCCCCAGCATAATTGCTTCATTATCAGCAGAAACCAGCACACATATAACACTGGGCCTCTCACTAATCATGGGCTCAGTTTGGAATATACAGCCTCCAGCCTCCATACAAGACCAAAACATGTACATAAATACACACATGGCAACACACAGGTACTTTCACAGCATGCATTCACTTAAAAAAAAAAAAAAAAAAAAATGGTATGGTTCCCTTGCTGTTTTAGATTTAAAGGCTGCCTGTAAAAAGAGAAACAATTTAAAAGATTGGTTAATGTAAGCATAATGTACCTGACCTTAAGAAAACAGCTTCACTTTTGCGTGCAGTGCTGAAACAGCAGGGTTTCAAAGAAAAATGTGAACGGAGCAGGAATTCAGAATGCGTTACAAAGGCAAAGGCATGTAATCTGTTAAAATGAAAATATACCCCCCCAAAACACAGCACCATGATAACCAGGTAAATACAGAAAACACCCCAGGTGATGGTGCCTGCTCTGCTTGAGAAAAAGATCAGAGATTATAATCGCACTTCATCAGACTAGAAATAGATCTAATAAAGGAAAGCCAACTTTGATTCGGCCAAGAAATAAAGAAAATCTCCCACTCAAGCTTTAGTGCCTGAACTGAAAAAAATTGAAAGTGGAATAAAAAAATTAAACAACACTTTAAAAAAAAAGGGACTGAAAACACAAGTAGTAATGGATAGAAACAATAAATGCATCTTACATGGAATTAATGTTTTGTTCGTCAGACTGATAAGAGTGTAAGTTTCTCCCTTCACCTTTTCAAATCTGTTATGATATTGCATCAAAGAAGCGTAGGTGTGCCAACATTTAATCAAAATCTGCTCAGTTTCCCTCGCTCAAAACAGTTCTTTCATCTCCATGGTCTCTGTCACGTTTGAAATTCATTTCTTTGTTGTATTCCTCTTCCAAGAAGTCCCCCCACTCCATCCCCTGCACTCTCATTAACTGTGGCTATTCACCGGGGGCTCACTCCACTACCAATCTTCTGCAAAATCTATTTACAGATGTTAAACTCACAAAAATCCCATATCTGAAGGGTTCACGTGTAGAGATTGGGGGGTAACGATCAGAAATCCAGCTGGCCACAGATATTAACAATTTCTCCTAGTATTCCAAAATTTTCTGCTTGATAAAAAAAAAAAAAATCAGCTTCCAACTCGGATAGAATGAACCCAGTTCATGACAAAAGAACAACAATCCCATTCATTAACAGTTGGGCCCCTCACGACCATCTCAAGCAAACACAAAAAAAACAACAAAGATGGATGCGGTTTTGTGGAGCCTGGGTTTCAGTAATCGGGCTGACCCATTCTTTATACAGCTGAGCATTAATATTGAAACGGTTTCACACGCGAGCTGTTCCCGAACAGTTAAATTAGCCACAAATACCCGGGCATTCCAACAGCGGGAGGTATCGGGGCAGAGTTGCTGTTTGCTGAACACACACATATTTACCGGTGTATAATGTCCTCTGCTCAAAACGTGCATCTTTTGTGAAATGAGCAAAGCAGGCAAGGATCCTGCCTACACAATGCGCCATCCAGGGGGCAGTTTGCCTTTCCACGGAAAGCCACTTAATCTCCGGTAGTCTGCATGTGATCAATCTACTAGTAAAGTGTTACTGCAGCGGGGGCCATTCCTCATCATTTAGAGAGAGAGGGGTATTGACCTGCCCAGGACATCCTGTGTAGTGTATCTGGGAGGGTTAGAAGCTAACAGTAGGCAATTAATGAAAAGTTCCATTACATTAATACATTTATTTAAATCAGTTTCTACACATTCGGCCGTATGTATAATTTTTTAGATTTGTGAAATGTAAAAATATTGGTAGTACTGGAGAAGAAAAAGAGCATATTCAACAGGGCTGGTTTTCACTTTGTTGATCCTTCATCTTTCCTGTCTTCGGGGCTACCATAGCACGGGCATTCCTTTGCTTTGCACCTCACATCAATAAAAAAATGCACCAAAGATGAAAGCAAAGCTGTTATTAAGCATCAAAAGCAATCGGCGTGCAACGGTGACGCAAAAAAAAAAAAAAAACGAACAGACAGGAGAGAGAGAGAGCCTCAAAGGGGTCTCCAACGTGAAGCAACGTTTTTTTTTTTACACGTCAGATTAGCGGTTCAGTGAGATCTGTCAACTTAACATGAACTGGCTGGAGTCATAGATTCATGCGCGTGGATGTCAAAGTGCACAGTTGATCCGTCAATAAACTATTAGACTCATGTCCTGCCCTAGGAAAGAGGGGGATGAATGTTCAATACAAGCATCTCAGAAAACCCTTGGGGGGGGTGCGAGACAAGCATGACCAGTGAAGACAAGGTTACTCTACATCTTCTTTGTGTGTGTCATTTAGCTCATCTGCTTTGACAGAGCCAACGCATAGAGGGGCTCATTTCAGTTTTCAAGTGTCAGAGGAATAGCGGCGGCGTGATTTGTGGAATGAAACGGCGGAACCTTGACAAATAAATTATCTGACTGACGTACGGGATTTTGCATTCCTGTCCTCACACTTATCGAGTGGTTATTCAAGCATCCTCTCCGTGGACTTCATCCCCCACACTGCCTTGGGGCCATGTCAGATTTACGGTTATCCGTGGCAGACTCTTATCAGGGATTTGGAGCGCGACTTTGCAGAGTCATCTAGAATATTGGCTTCATCATTCTTTTTTATCCCAGCCGAGAGAAACAAGGGGCCAAGGTTGGAATATCACATGTCACATGAATAACACAATGTAGAGACAGTACACACACACACACACACACGCGCACAGACACACAGACACAGACACCTTCTTTCCTGACAACTCCGTCTGGGATCAATGGGATAGAATAGATATGACATATCATTTCATGTCAGAACACAGGGCCAGCAAATTGACTACAGTGACTTAAAGCAGAGTCACAGCCAACAGCACACTCAACCTATCTATTATTTGCCTTTTCATGCACAGTCTGACTAGGATTAGCTTTAAACCAACTCATAGACAGTTCTGGGCATGTAAACCATAGATGTTCATCTACTCACATCACCAGAATGCAGGAGGAACTGTGAAAAATAGTAAAAATAAAAGTAAAAGGTAACTGAAAAAAATCAGTTTTTTTGTGATGAATTTCAACTTGAATCAATTAATTTATTTCAGAGGATTTTCACCACAGAAAAGTGATTGGCAAACAGGAATTTTAAAAAAAGACTCAAACAACATTAATCAGTATTAGCTCTAAACTGTATTACATATCCACATATAAATTTGAACATAAATAGAAACAAATGATAAAAAAACTATCCAATTGAATAAGCTCTCAACTTAAGCTGTATCTAAGAAAGATACTGTAAAAAAAACACTCCATTTAAACTGTGTCCAACTTTATTTCAAACTGTCCTGATCTCAGGTTTTATGTGTTGCACGCTGAACGCGGATTTTCGGGCCAACTGGATTCACTCAGAAAAAACTCAAGGCGCGACATGTGCCTCCCCCTGGTCTGGGAGCAAGACACGGAGACGCTCCCTTTTCTTCCATCTGAGCAGAGAGCAGAGGGCTGTTTTTTCTGCTGCCGCATGCTCACTCATCCCTGCAGGTTGTGTTTAGAAGCCATTACTTGTGCTAACAGACTGGTGAGCGGGCCTTGGGATGTGTTTAGTGATGTGTATTGTCTGTGTTCCTGTGACTTTGGAGTGCGTAAATGGACAGAGCCTTCATAGAGTGTTTTTTTTGTTGTTGTTGTTGTTGTTGTTGTGTCCGTGCAGGACAGCGTGATGCAGAGTTGCAGCTGTGAGGGGTTCATAATGAGGACTGTTGTCTGCACACTTCGCTCTGAGCACCACGCTTATGACAATACACAACATGCCTCCTTTGACCAGGTGACACTGATTGATGGACACGCAGCGCACAGCGCTCAAGTATAGACAGACCTTTGTCTCAGGAGGCAATTCGACTCGTCACAAGCGGGGAAAGCGCGGCTCTGTTACTGATGGCTGCTTTCCACGCGGGGAAGGTCCTGCTTTTTCGTTAATCCCGGTTCACTGTCAGGGCTTACCGGGACACCTGATTGAACCGAAACCTCATTAATTCCACAGTGAAAGATGGTCTATTCCCCACCCCTCAGTGTGTGTAGTGAACCATTGAAAGCAACTCTGTTACTTTAAAAAGGAATCAGTTCAGATTTTTTTTTTTTTACCACAGGCTCATGGAATTTGTCTGGGCCTGTGTCAAATAAAGAGAGATGCACTAATCCATTTTCTTTGGCTCATTCAGATTTTCTACTTTTGCAAGCTCTGACCAGTCTTTTTTACATTTTCTGACAAACAACAATAATTTACATAAAATAATGTTTGTTTGTTTTTTTCCAATTAAAGAAAAAAAAATCTCAATTCAACTACTTGGATAATGTAACACTGACACATTCATTTAACATTTTAATTTCTTCCCTGTTGAAGGACCCACTTTAATCAATAAAATGCTGGAGGTAATCGTCTTTCTATGCCTTTTTACAGAGGGAAAGTTATAGATGACAACCTTTTATCAGATTCAAAATCATTTTGTTGATTTACAAAGAAAGCTTTCTGCAATAATACAAACTAGTGGCCAATAATGGAAAACATTTCAGTTGTACAAGTTTATATGATATAGATAGCGGATGTGTTTTTTACACGTTTTATCCACTTACCTACAGCAAACAAAACAAGAAAGATATATCTGGTAAAACTATCTAATATAAATCTGGTATGTAATGCAAAAATCCATATGACTATCTGGAAAAGGCCAACAAGGAGAAATCACACAATACCACTGAACTCATCTCAGCTTCACAGTACCTGGCCCTGAGCAAGGACACATCATGGACCAATATTTCTCTTTACAGTTTAGAAAATTGAACAAGGCCCTATGTTTTTAAAGCCTTTGGTTGATGACCATGGAAGACAATCAGGGCAGGCTCGTGCTTTTTTTGCCATTAGAGTCGACCTTATCCCTGGAGATCTGGTTTTCTTCATTATGTAAAAGCCAGACTGAGGTCTCGCCTAGTTTTTACAAATATTGTACTCTTTTTTATGTCAATTTGAGTTCAAACTTATCCCGAAAAAGTGTGAAACTTGAGGGAGGTTGCTTCTTTGCAGG
Organism: Menidia menidia; assembly: GCA_907169785.1. Taxonomy (NCBI): domain Eukaryota; kingdom Metazoa; phylum Chordata; class Actinopteri; order Atheriniformes; family Atherinopsidae; genus Menidia; species Menidia menidia. Next base: position 12,156,009 of record CAJRST010001113.1, read on the forward strand.
AGAGCAAGTGTGTTTGACATGGCTGAGGTGAATGTTGCAAGCCTGATGCCCAAATCTAAAGAGGTTTATTTGGTTGACTGACCAACTCCAACCACAGGCACTTCATCCTCAACTTCCCACAGTTATTATGTTCTCGATTGATCCCTGCCCGCTGAAACTTTGATGCTGTCCAGTGGAGGGAACAGAGCCAACAGGTGTTTCAGAGGACCCACAGAGGAGTGAAGCCATTCATCCGTCCGTTTTTCTATACCGCTTCAGCTAATTCATTGTTGCAGGGGGGCTGGAGTTTATCCAAGCCGACACTGGGCGATGAGCAGGATACACCCAGGACAGGCTGCCAATTCATAGCAGGGCTAATACAGACACAAACCCCAGAAAACCATTTAAAGAAGAGAAAGTCTTCCTTTCACCCTTTAGTTTTCTTTATTTTCTTTAATGTTAGAAAAAATCAATTTGAATATATACATTTTTGACATAACCCTCGACGACCGCCAGATGAAAACTTTTTGATTTACTTTTATTTGTTCACTTGAATTAATATATATCTATATATTACCATTTTAAAGACTTTGCTTCACTGCTGGTCAGAAAAACATTTACAGTGTACGAATATTTTATTTCTTTACTGGATTTTTGTTGTACATTCTCGATTTTCCAGGTCATAACAATCAAAGGAGTTTGAATACAACGCAACCAGACACATTTTCATGGCTTTGGAGGATGTTTCACTGCTCATCTAACAGGAATTTGTAGCTAGTCCAAGAGTAAATTTAATTAACATCTTTCTTTGCAATGACTTGTCATTTTATTTATTTTTTATAAATCCATTCAAATAGTTAGAAATCCTAGAACAAAAACAATGACAAGTCCAGATTCAGCAAAACTGCAACAATCCATTCAAACCCCAAACAAAGAAAGAGCATAATTAAGAGAAATGGTGTCTTAATACTCCAGTAAACATGCCACTCCGCAAGCTCCTGACGGGTGTTTGTGCGCTAAAACACACACATTTCTAGATTCATTTAGCTTTTCAAATACACAGAAGGTAGTTGGCACATCGTTGAAAGTAAATCATCATCTTTGGATGTGTGTATTAAATACTGAATAAATTAACAAATCACCAGAGACATTTAAAAAAAAGGTTCCCAAAATGTCTATCAATGGAGTTTGTTAATTGTGTTCACATAATCAGGCGCACTGTCTATTTTAGATTGACCTTATAACCATCCTTTTTGGTATTTAAAAAAAATCCAGTCTACACTGTAAATTATTTGAAACCCTGTTTTCTCATTGATACATTCTTTATACATTTTGCTGGTATGTGGCATATCCAATAGAAAACCTTGAATCTTAAGCAGTGTCAGCACGGTCAAGGTAAGTCCACTGGTCAGTCACAGAGTGCCTGGAGTAAAAGCCCTCATTTTCAGCAGCACAACTAACACACACACACACCGCACACACACTAAAATATAGGTCAAACCCAAACACTTCATACAACCCTTCCACTCATCTGTGTACACACACAGCTGCAGTCCAGCCCGATTGAGATCTGATTCTGTTGAGCATCATCGGTCATTAAAAGCACGAGCAGGACCGAACATGGCACAAACAGTACGAGAATGAGAAGACGCGCAGCCTCCAAACCTTTGGGAAAAACTCATTAGTCTGGGTAATACGAACCCGAACCCACTCCACTTTGAATAATTATAGGATTTGACAACACTGGGAATGCCATCCTGACATGAGGTGTGAAAATCGATTGGAGAGTAGCTTCTTCTGTTGTCTCTCGAGGGCTAATCAAGCCCTCATAGCTGATCCCTTATCCACAGCTCGGCAAGGATTCAGAGTCAAATTTCCAACCCGTTCCTCGTCACATTGAGACAACCGAGTTTCCCAATGTGAAACACTAAAAGCATCTCATTACAGCAGTGAACCAGAAGTGTCTCTCTCTCTCTCTTCTTTTCCTCACAGAGTTCTAGTGTGGACCCGAAAATAATGATAACTAAGAAGTCGCTTTGACCCGAGTTCGTGTTGGGAGCCTGGGGTGATCATTTGAAGCAAATTTAATAGCAGTCGCAAGAGTTCTTTTCCATCTCTTTCATCTGCGGCACATGAAGACAAATGTCCCAAACCTTTTGAACCATAAAACAATCACCCACCAGGGGCTCTATCAGCCAATTAATCTCCTTTACCACACATTTCATCGTTAACACTTATGTCTAACCTAAGTCCTGTTCGCTTTTTAAAAGATTCAAATGGGGAGAACAGTAAAATGCGTTGTAGCACCATAGTTAATTAAAGTTAAAAAGAATACATGAAAGGATCTGATACATTTTTGTGGAAGTGTCTAAAAAAATTAGCATTTTTCTCAAGGTGTCTTCATGTCTTACTTTGTTGAAATGTATTTCTTAATGCCTATGAAAGAGTTTTCTAATAATTTGATAGGAAATAATACCTTGAGCATACATGCAAAATAATGCCTGGAAACACAAAATTATATATATATCTTTACTAATATATTATATATACTTTATAGTATATTTATAATGGATTTGCATGAATATTTGTCTGACAGAGTAAAAAAAAGAACAAGGAATGTACAATTCTTTTACTGTCTGAGCTTGTTTAATTCCCCACATCCCTCCAAATGAAACCTTCTACTAAGACAATGGAGCCTCTTTAAAGTAATATTATATAGCTAAACTACACTAGGACTGTTAATCACCTTTGACTCCCACTCCCAGGGCAATATTGACTTTACCACTGTTGATATTTGGCAGAAAGACCCGGAGGACCCAGCAGATTGATCTGATATGCTGTCCTGGCTCTGATCCGTGTGGATCTTTGTAGAAATCCTCTGTGGACTAAAGCATACGACCGCATAAACCCCAGAGTGTGTGTGTATGTGTGTGTACAGGGCAGGTATGACCAAAAGGCCACACAAACACATACAGCTACACACACACTTAGACAGTACTTAGAACTTAGAGACTTATGGACTTGAATGACTACGTCCATCTGCACGCACACAAATGCTATTGGAATAATTGGGTAAATCTAATTATACGTTGAGACACATGTACGCAGGCAGTTGTGTTAAAAGCTTTGCCATATGTTTTGGGCGTTGTGGAATTGTTTACCTAATGTGAAAACCATGTATGATTGAAAGACATAGTCTTATGTAACTTAGTGGATAATGATTATGGACTTTATTCTCAAGCTGCATAATAGACATTGAATAATGTGACATTGTTTTCTGATGTGTCTCAGCATAAGAAGATGCTGATTTACTTGAATTTGCTCATTTTCTTTAACCTTGCATAGGTTTAATTATTTTCTTAAGTCACCATTTATATTGCGACACAAGTGCCTATGTAATTGTGCCTTTTTTATGAAGGCAATTATAGTCAACTCAAATAATGTGCATAAAAATGACACATGGATTAGAAAAGTGCACACTGCTATTATCACGTTTATGCTCAGATAGCTGCAGACAAGTGAACATGACAAAGAGTTAGGGATTGTCTTCTGTGCGATTCTTCAGACAAATGGGAAGCCCTCACAGCCAGTTAAACCTGTTCAAACAGTGTTTCATTTTGCAGATAGCCACAGTCTACGATCGCTGTGACATCTTAAGATAAAAATAGGACAGATAAAATGCAATTCAAAGCATTGGAGACACAACATGGCTTCAGAATCGTAACTCATAAATGCTCCTGTGCGGGAAGACAGAATGAACAGTGTGTATATGACTTATATCAGCCTCAGAATAAACACACACAGGATCACAAGAAAATAACTGGAATCTATTTTTCTTAAGCATTAGTGCTCTAAGATAAGTTCACCACATAAGTATTGATTGCACACGCTATAGATCAAGTGTGTCTCTGTAGTAATATGTGTGATTGCCTTTAGCGGACATCAAAGTACAGTAAAGGAGCACACCATTGCTTTTTTATGTGCAGAAACAGGACATGCCTTGCATCTCAGATTATACCCATGATTGCGAGGTAATATTGACTTCTTCACCATTATTTTTTGACCAAAGGGGACTCAAGAGGACCCACCTGATTCATCTGATGTGCTGCAGTGGGTCTGATCTCTGTGGAAATCCTCCATGTCGAGCACTCGGTCTAACATTTGCACTCGCACATACGTATGCATTCAATATCCAGCACTGGTACCTATCCATCACTGGACGGTATCTGATTTCACGCAGAAAATTTTCATTTTGCAATAAATACTGCTCAGACACTGACATAAAGAAAGTATTCTATAAAATGAGTCTCCCCGTGTTACTCTATTGTAGTTGTAAGCGATGAAGCTCGTTGGTGTATGATCAAAGTCATCTCGTACTGTGATTCAGTGAGAATATGATTATTCATTAGCTTTTCTCGCCACAAAAATTATCATCAATTACATGCCACTGATCTTTTTTTTAAAAGTCATCTTACCGGACTGAGCCAGTTATAAGGCTGATTTATCCTTTTGATTTAACCAATCATAAGTAAAATGATTGCACGATGATTATAAATCTATCACTGGGCAGGACAAACCTATTTTTTTATTGTCTTATCCTATCAAAGTAATAAAAGGATCTTGGCCTGTCTGAGTATTCAAACCGGGCTGTACCTCGAATATTTGACTCCTGTAATGAGAGCGATTGAGTAGTCGTCTGTTGCAGGAAGGAAAGTGAAAAACAGCAAAGTAAAGCTCTTTTAAATTAAATCTTACCCTTTAGAATAACTTCCACAAACTTCAACATAGCAACATTTTCTGAGAATAACTCAATCTGTTGATCAACACTAACGGACAGATGAAAGCTACTTGCTCAAGGAATATAGTGCATTCTTGTGGAATGGTCTTTCAGTCTATCCAATGTAGGCTATGACATTTTTTAACTGATGATGACAGACATAAATGCTTCAAAGAGCCACACTGAGAAAATAGAAATGGAACCAAATAGGCAGCAGGAAAGTATGGTAAAATAGAAGTGCTTTATATTAAGTTTAATACAATTTTGCTCCTGTTTCTGCTGAAATGCAACTAATCTCTTAACGACAGGAAATACTATAATCATCATGTTTCCTCCTACCAAAAAGGGATATCACTGTTTTATTTTACAGCACTGGCTAGTTTCTAATTATTCACATTGGGGCAAGAGGGAAATAGAAAAACAATAACCGTGACGAAAAACGTAGAGAAATGTAAATGCATTTAAATGCATTTTCATCAACTTTGTTATGCCTGTAATACATCTCTCAGCTTTTTTTTACCCAGTTTTTCAAAATGACGGCTATTTTTGGGCCACCAAGCTGTTTTATTGTAGCAGTTCTAAATCTAAATCTAGACTGTCAAATGCAAAAGTGCCCGACTGTTTGCTCCAAAACATCTCTTGTTCTAACAGATATCTCTTCAAACAGTTCTTGATTGCGTTTTAAGGTGTTTCAACTTGAAGTTAAGTGAAATCCTGAGAACAAAATACCTAGATGTGAACATCTCTCTTTAAGGAAAATGCAAAAAATAAAACAAAAAAAGAACAATATATATATATATATAGCCTCTGGGTTTTCTGGCTGGAAAATATTTCAACATTGACCAACTAACTGGGGCAGCAAGCTCCTAAAATGACATATTTTCTCAAAATGTGACCATCATTTTTTGGTAAAGCTGTCAATCATAGTAATGTGGTTATTTCTATCTTAAAAAGGCCCATGGCTTACTGTGTGTGTATTTGCTGCCTCTGAACAATTCATTTACTAACAGCTAGATTGTTCACTGGTGATTTGTCATTCTTGCTCTTTACGTCTGTTGCTGTCTGTGAGTGTTTTCCAACAAATATCAACCCGTCAGCTGAAGGTGAGTGTTGAAATCACCAAACATGCCCACTCATGTCTGCACCACACGCACACAGACACAAAGAAACACACAAAAACCAATATCTAGGTTATACACATACATACATGTATATTTGTGTATTAAAGCAAATAACCCTTATTATTTGCTGAAATATATTGAATGTTGTGTATGCTGAATATATAAAACAATGCAAATGTACAGTTTGCATGAGCCAGGTCATTTTCACGATTGTTTTTTACACATGCAGAGAGTGCTATGGACTACATACTCATAGATATAAAAATGTTTGTCCACTGAATCTGAGTGACACTCTGACTGGAGGTTGAAAAGCTTCTATGCGTTTTTGTCTGACTGAATCAATTCTGGTTTTTGACCCAGAAGCAGCCGAGGAAGAAAGGGAATTAATCAATAAATTAAAAATAACCGAAAGCTATTGGCATGCATTTCATTTGGGGAAAAAAAGTACAATGCTACACAAATCTGCAGAAGATTGCAGATTTGTCACTTGCGAAATTCTTTGACAATTTTATTGGTCTGAGATGTAATATCCACCCACGCATCACAACAGCTGGAACCAATCCCAGCTGTCGTTGGTCGAGACTGACACTTTGCCAATCAGCCGTGATTTAAAGTTCACTATGAGAAAATGTGTTGGAGTCAGGCATACCTCAATCAAAAACCCTGAGAGGGACGCTACGCTAATTAACAGTGCACGGAAGCTCTGGGTTTGACTGCAATCCTGATACCCCAGCCATGAAAGGGTCTCTACTTTAAGTCTTTCTGCACTCTATTTTCTCTTTTGACCTCTGCACTTGTTCAGAATTGATGTTCAATTTGCTGGCATTTAGAAAAGCAAAATGAGTTTCGCATTAACCCTCAGTGACCTATTCACTGAGCAACTCTTTCAAGATTGAAGGAAATGTACCAAGTACAAAAAAGTACAATATCTATTTTTCTCAATGAGTAACGCACTCTTCACCTGAGACAATAAAAAGTCTGCAGTTATAACTAAATAGTTTAATAGCATTTTTCGTGTTTTTACCTGTCCATCATCTTCCTCAGAAAGTAGTCAATCACGCTTACTTTTATTTTGCACAACTACTAAAAGTCTTTAAAGTAATTGAGTCAGACTTGTATTTAAATAGGCAAGTGAATATTTTTTTCACCTACTCAATTGACTCAGTGAGAAAATCTTGAAAATACTATAAGGTAACTGGTTCTGACATTTATCCAAAACTTATGCTGACCAAAAGAAACCCAAAAAAGTCACCAACTCGCATCAGCAACTGTACCAACCATTGATCGGGGTGTGATTACCACAACCTTTTGCATGAATATCTATCCTACTGAGAGCCTGCGTCCCCTTACATAGGGACCTTGCATTTTTGCCTCTTTGCATGAAGATCCTTGTTTTTTTGCAACATTGACCATTTGGCCCCATAGTAGACACTGTCAGACATTAAAGTTTGAAATCGAAAACAAAATGGTTTCACAAGTTTTTAACCCATCATGTGTTTATTGCATATATCAAAGTTTGTGATTAAGTTATTCGGACCTTAAGAAGGAAATTGAAACTAATCCTTTTAAATACAAAATTTTTAATAAAGATACGCCCGCCCCTCCCAATATGAGCAAACGGCACCTGTACCATTGCAGAGTCAAATCATCAAAATGATTAGATCCTGCTAATTCACATGTCTTGGAAAAAGCAAAAATGCACCCCAGATAAACGTCTGAGGAGGCAACACATAACATTGTTATGCACAGGGTTCAGACATGGAGCATATCGTACCTGAGCCTCTCTTTGAGACCACCTTTACACTTCTGGACAGGGTGAAGTACAGAAGGATCAGGAGAGGGCTGGGAGGTCTCATCTTCCTCCCTCGGCCTCAGAGCCTGAAAAGACGAGAAACGAGAATGATGAGCAGAGTTGGCAGAGTGGAGGGAAAGCCAGAACAGAGCCATCAATCAACGCATATGAGTAAGATAATTTGACACAATAGTGCCAGCACAGAGGGACATTCTGCAAACGAGACAGGAAATAAACACACACGCAATTATATAAACATTTGCACAACCAATTCTGCACGCGTAAAGTTGGAAGCTCACACCTACACATCATTTTCCACATTCCCTAGGGGGGTCTTTCCTGTAACGATTTTCCTTCATGATTGCAATTGAGACAAGTTATCATTACACGGATATATCTCATGAAAAACCATTCTCTAAGATGCTGACGAATCGATATAGTAATAATTACATGTGTAAGAAACACCGCTCTCAATCACCATTTTCATTAAAAAAAAGGGGGACACCTTGAGGGAATTTTAAATCATCACCTTGTGACTCAGAGATATAGCAAATATCCCACCCACACCCCTCCCGGACTCATATCTTGCATTAATTGATGGAGGTGATTCATTTTCCACTCCTCATCCTCTCTGAGTAAATGACATAATCTAACATGTAGTAATTACCCTCTAATAGCCCCGCTCCTGAAATAGAGCCGGGGCTGCTGTGTAAATTTGACATTAAATGAAAAAAGAATACCCTCATCAAAGTAACAGTTTATTAACCGACATTGTTAGCTGATGGCTTTACCCTTCAAAATCAACCATCATCCAAAGGCTGTAAAAGGTTTTCGCATAAACAGTGCTGGAGAGTAACTACAATACAAAATACATTTGACTCTAATTAGTCAAGCTCACTGATCAAAATGAAAGTGCTGACAGAGGGGTTTAATCTGGTGATATTATCAATGATTTATTCACAACTCTGACACATAGAGCCATTTTGCAGGACCTCTTTTTATTGCCAACTATTGCCAATGAAAGCTTTTAGCATCAGTTCTCAGGTTGTCAGACAGTGTGGATGTAGTGAAATTGTGTATTTCTGGATCACTATTTCATACAGTGTAGAAAATGAAAGGACCTGTACTAAACCAAAGCATAATTCTTTCCTGAAACTATATCCATTAGTGTTTTTCAAAAACTCTTTTGAACTAAGTTGTAGACTAAAGTACACCATGTGAAGTGCAGTTGAGGCCACTCTGTGTTCTCTGGCCTTGAATCGGCAGTGCAAAAAATCTTTAGGAGGTGCGTGGGCTTTATTGTTTAATGGCCTTCATTAGCTGCTGCTGCAAAGACGTGCGCGGCGCGTACGTGGTGTGCCTTGAAGGAGTTCATCACTCTCGCTACTCATGGTGTGTGTTGAAAGTCAATGCTGGCTTGTTCAAAACCCAGCGATAATGACATTTTTGCTGCTGTTTTCTTTTTCTTTTTTTAATTTAAAGTTCCTGTGTGTGTTGTTTAAGGTCAGGCTGAAGAGAAACAATGCCATTTCAATTCAAGCATAGAAAACCAAACAAAAATCACCATGAGTAGACTGAGCTGACACAATCAAAGCTCTTCCTCACTCAAAATGTTGGTTGCATTTCTCCAAGGGCTTCGTACAACCAAAACTCTAAGGAAGACGAAGGATGGATTCAGCTAGAGCCAATCAGTGTAAGGAAGCAAATTAACCCAAAGAACCTGAGAGGAAAACCCCAGGCCCTGGCCTTTGAAGACTGAAACTAAGAGAGACAGAGGCGGGTGGGACCTCGGATTGTGCACCAAGTCACATGCCAGTCAGATTTGCATAGCTAATGAATAGATCCTCTCATATGGTGTGTTTATATGGCATTCTCAACTTTTGCTGGAAAAAGACATCTTTCTCTCCTTCTCGATCGCGTTCATCTGGGAAACAACTTTCAGTCAATGAAAGCCACACTACAAATAACACCCTGGCCACATCTAAAGGGTAGCATCTCTTCGTGCTGATAGAATTTCTGAAATGATCTGCTCTAAATGTATACTGCAGCTCTAACCCAGTGGGCTGAACAAACAACCTGTCATAAACTGTCCCAACAGTCTGGATACACAAGACGTTGATTTTTTGTTCTATAAGCGAGCAAGTAAGATTGATGGTACATCTGCAGAAACTGCGACTATATCTTACGTTGTTGCAAGATAAGCATAATTCAATGTCTAAAAGCTGAAAGGAGTTAAATAAGTGAAACATAGTTGACCATAAACATATGAGGAAAGAGAAGCAGAGGTTGGAATACATGATCTAGATAGCGCCATAAAGCATTATGCTATTTATCTGTAGTAAATGTCATCATATCATGTGATTGGGGCTGGTATTGACAATTTAAGCATTGTTATGGATCGGGAGCATCCGGTTATCTACCTGTGGGTTTAGAGTCTGAGTTTGTACTGGTGCAGCTTATTTTTTCTTTTTCTTTTTTTTGTCCTCAACAAAACAAAAACAATGATTTTGACTGAAACAGACATGCCACTTGAAGTGAATAAATTGCATGAAAATAAGAGGAACAGGCTGGACAAATATTAGTAGTCCATATTACAAGCTAAACTCTTGCATAAACACGCTAACACAACTGTTATTCTCCCATTTATTTCCACAAACTTTGCATTGCATCTCCTCTACAAATACAGGGAATGCATCGGGAAAAATATGGGATTTAATGTCTTTCCTAAAGATATCTTAACATATGACATGGTGAAACCATCATTTTGATTTGGAGATGACCACTTTATATCCTAAACCATGTGATATTGGAACTTGAGGTTAAGGTGAGAACAAGGAGTTAAAATCCACAGAGAATGGCATAAATAATTTGGGTTGTTTTTTTTTTAACATCAATTTTATCTGTCAGTTTTCTGCTATTTCCTATTAGTAACAAGGTGGAAGATGATTAACCTTGCCGTGATTAATAATTCATCTCCCCTTCTACTCACCTGACTCTGAGTTCTCGTGTCAGGCATGTCTTGGGATTTGAAAAGCTAAGCGAACGACTCCCAAATGTTCATAGCTTTTTCCCGGCATACGCATGGTTCCAAGCCACAAAAGACTTATTAAGGTGACAGTTTAATCAGCACGAATCAGCCTAGCAGCACTGATTTTGTGATTTGGTGTTTTCACCTGAAGTGGCTCATAAGAAAATGTTTGAACAAAAATACAAATATCTCCTCTCTTTGAGTAGCAAGTCACCACTTGTGTGACACCATTCAATAACCATCAATATGAGCTGTTGAGCTATTTAAAAGCATAAAAATACCCCCTTCAATATACAGCTGCTGTTTTTTTCAACATCCTTTACAATTTGTGTACCTCAGACGCTGAATAATGGATAGGTGCCTCTCCAGCCTCTTTCCAGCATGACTCTAGATCTGTTTTTTTTTTTTGCTTCAGTAGCTTAATTTAACATAACAATGTCAGTGACCTTTTTCTGTTTCCAAATCATGTCATGCTTTCACAAGCTAAGTGGGCTTTGGGTCTCGCCAACCATGACATCACCAGCCCGCTGCACAGAGAGGCATTGTACTTGCACGACCACCGTGAACAGCCAACCCACCTCATTTCCTCACACTTCTTTTATTTTTTTAAATTTACTTCCCTCTATTTCCTGAATGCACCCCATAAAGAAGCTGTCACTGGAACAAAAGAAAAAAGTGCCTAAAAGAAACTTTAAAGAGTTAAATCCGAAGCGGTTTGCAGGTTAGCGTGACCTCTCGGAGCACTCACCAGAACAGACTGCTGTTTGATGGAAAGATTTAAAAGAAAGCATGGAAACAAATTAAACAGCAGTCCGTAGACGCCGTAACGCAGGCCTTTCAGCCGCCTGTGGTTAGCTTCTGAGGCGCATGTGGCTGTTTGCAACGGCTGTGGTGAGTCAAGTTGTTCTTTTTTTTTTTTCTCTTCTTCAATCACTCAACTTTCAACGGTTCTCTGAACATTTCATCATGCCCAGATGGAGCCCACGCAGTTTTAGAATAACATACAAATCACCTTAAAGGTTCAGTTCCCTCACGAGGCAGGGCAGCCTCGCAGGCCCTAAAATGCTCATTTCAACCGTCTTAGACCAGTTTCTCATAGTGCAACTGGCTCGTTTTACATTTATGAAGCATTTTCTCATATGATTAGAACGTTTACTTCCACAAAAACACACTGGTACCTCTATCATAATATCTATCATCCACCCCGTGCCATCCCCTTCAACCTCCTAAACATGATTGTCACGATTTTCCCAAAAAAACCTGTGTTCTACAGTTTACTGCCCGTTGACGGTGGTAATTTTCTGATCATATTTTAGATTGTTCTCAAGCTGCTGTGTTTTGAGCCGTGGACCGGCATTTACTCCAACTTATAAACCTGACACAAAGGGGTCGTGACTCAGTGAAAGTCCCTCCGAAGGTCCAACCACGGCCGCTTAAAAACTCACCGAGGTTGTTGACATTCACAAAGTCTCGCGCAGAAGTAAAGAGTACCACACAAATATCTTTTTTTTTTTTTTTTACTTGTGCAGTTAACCGCACGCCAGGCTTTTTCTCTGAGGCATCAGGAGCAGGTGTGTTTGAGGAGGCGCACACAGAGGCATGGCGTGATATCAACGCTCCAGCGATGCATGAAGCGTGCACACATCATCACACACAGAAGCACACATGCCGTTTGCCTGCTGCTCTTTACCAGAAAATGAGGGGCATGGCCCGGCATTGCCTGCTGACTCACCCCGAGAAAGAAAAAAAAAAAAAAAAAAAAGCAGAGGAATTTACTGTCTGTTGCTTTTTGCTCATGGCTCTGTATCCTTTACAATAGCCGTATCTCTTCCAAAATCCTTCCACCGACTCATGCTACTAGTTGTGAACACAGTGCTGCGAGCCCAGGACTGCGGATGTATAAACTTCGTATCCCATTTTTCCCCTTCTACCGGTGTAGAATTCACAGGAGAGGAATATTTCCAGCGCTTTTACTGCAGTTATAGTATGCAGCAGGACAAAATAGGAGGCTTTGCCATCTTGGCGTAGCAAGCCGTGGGTGATTGATCGTGCGATCTGGGGAGTTAATCCAATGCTAAGGCATCCTCCACAGCAGTCTTAGGTGAATTACATCTTCATTGAGGGAAGGAGCTCGGTATGTTTCTTTTTTGGGGAAAAATGTATAGCGTGTATGTCATTTAATCTTATCAAGTCAGTTCAGCTTTTGCAGGATTCTGTTTATGACAGAGTAACAGTTCCATCACTGACCGGCTAATGTTGATGGGATTGTGTATCCAATATTACAAATGTGGCTTTAGCAGTTCTCGATTTATACAGGAGCACACAGATGGGTGGTGCTGTTTCATTAATATTGCATGAGTGACAACTGCAGAGCAATGAACGAGCGTTTGAGGTGAAACGATTTCCCTGACCTTTATTTACATCGTGGCGTATATTGTCATCAGGCGGTGTTTGCATTACAGCCTCTCCTCCATGAAACTCTTTATCGGTTATTTGCTTGAGCGGGCCTTTTACTGCTCTGAAAATGTGCTCGGGGAGATTTAGAAAATAACGATGGCTATCAGTTAAGTAACAGGGCTTCAAACTAAATTAGCCAGAATGAGAGTGGATGGTTTTTCATTGTTGCTGTTCTCAGTTTGTAGTTTCGGCTGGGGTGCCATCAAAGAACACCAAAATGTAGAACGAAACACACTCACGCAACGCAATGAGTCATAGGTGTATCTGTGTGTGTCACTGTGTCAAAGACATTCATGCAGGGAGAGCACCTTACTGTAAGCCTACCTGCTCCCCTGTCTGCTCCATGGGGCGCCCGTGTGCACGTGTGTGTTCGCCCTGCTGTTTTCCAGATGTGTCACAGTGTGAGTCAAGCCCCGTCAGGGTTGTGTTGCTGCTCTGCGGTGAATTATTGTCTCTATAATGGTTAATAATGTCGGTGGTAGGCAGAGTGAGCTTTCGTTAAACTGCAGTTGACTGCTTTTGACCGTGGCCCGCCCCGTTCACTCTCCAGGGGGCGAGCCACGGGCGGTTAGGAGTTAACAAGGAGGGTGCTGTGAGCTATGCCCTGCCCCAATCTCGACAAGCACCTCTTCGCCGAGGTGAGATTAATTACCGCACGTTCCCGAGCCAATCCGCTCACAGGGACAACGCAAGTGCGCGAGGGATCACATCCATGCGCGTAAAAAAAGCAACACTGTGTACGTAATTAACTGAAAGGGCTTAAAGGAAAGCGAAAGTCATTTAGCCATGATTGGCCATGAGGAGAGCTGTGACTTATTGAAATCCGAGTTCAGACACAATCCACCAGCAGGGACGCGTTTTCCCCCCCAGTTGCTGTTGATTGCTTTCAGCTACGTCTCGAATGCTCAGGCCATTGTCAGTCTGTCCAAGGATGACTGGCTGCGGAGATGCTCTCGTACTCTCAGTAAATGCTGCTTTTGATGGAGAGCGGAGCATGGCTCTCGCCCCACTTGTTTAGTGTACACACCCCACCCATCTATAGGGGCAGCTGGAGCACCACTGATGCACAAAAAGACCACAAATACGGTCAAAGAAAACACCCCCTACACGCAGGATGGTTGAAAACACACACTATCAAGCTAAAGGTTAATTAAGACCCTTCTTTTTTTAAAATAGTTATCATGATTGTATCTACATTTCTTTTTAGCCATTATCATAGTACAGCCAGTCTGTCGTTTACTGTATTAGTGCAGTGCAGGAGGCTATTAGGACTGATGTTTTATCTGGAGCTGGGCTCAGATCTTCTGTGTGGTGTTTAAAATAGATTTTAATGCAAAAGTCTCATAAGTTTCATAATCACTAAATTTGATAAGTGAGAGAAAAAAAATACTGCAACAGAATTAACGGAACAATTTGGCCGCAATGTAGGCTATCCACCTACACAACAACACTGATCACAGACGGATCCCAGTTATCTGCGTGGAATTCTACACAATCCAGAAACATGCCTGCTGGGTCGACGGGGGATCGTAAATGCACCATATGGATGCCTATGTACATATTTTTTTTGTCTCATATGTCTGTTTTCTTCCAGTAATGGACTTACGACCTGTCCAGGGTGATTCCTGCCCAGCAGTAGAAGAAATGGGCCACACAGACTGAGATGGGGTGAAAAGCAGATGGGCAAAGAAGCCGTTGCTGCTCAGATTACAAGATCAATCACAAATAAAGCCGAAACAATGTTTTTTTTTTGTGCAGTGGCTTTGCGATAGAGAGGTGGAATGTCCTCTTCTAATCATCATCATTTCACTTAGGCTTCTTTGAAGTGAGGTTGTATGATGTTCAAGTGGTGTAGTTCTAACTACACACTGTGCACCAAGCATAAGATCCCACCAGCACCATAGGTATGTGTTCCTTTTTTTTTTTTAATGGCACTTTAAACACAAGTCCATTAGTTAAAGCCACTTGTAATCAAAGATACTGAAGTTTAAATGGATTAGTCTCTTTTATATATTATCCACTGTGCTGAAGTGGGCAGTAGAACTTTCATTGAAACCTTCATGATCACTGGAGGTCACATATCCTATAAATAAAAGTAAGGACCGTGTGGGCTTGCATTAACAAATACCTCAGAGGGATCAATTTGGAATAAAGGAAATGGGACAACTGTTGCTGGGATCATTTTTTTGTGATTTATTTATTTGTTTACTTATTTTTTGGGCCTCAGCCGCCTTTATTAGACAGCAGCTAAAAGAAAGAGGGCAGAGAGTGGATCCACAAAGGTCTGTTTAATGCTGGGCGACTTGAATGCTATAATATGCTTTTTATTTTGTACCGAGGATACCGAGAAGTAATTTATTCAAATGAGCAACACTAACATTTGACAATAAGATAATACCATGAACGTTTTTGTATCATATATAAATTCCTTAATCTCTGGTTCAAAAGCATGATGCAAGTGTCTCCAAAAAAACACATGACCTGTTCCTCTCTGCCAGTATCATGGTACTTTTACAACTATAGTTTACTGCACGAATTACTGTAATAAAATATATCACACTTATACAGCTTTCTTACTTCACAGAGACCCAACTGTGGCAGCCTGATTGTGGTAAATTACTGGTACCAGTGTAACATGTAGCACAAATTACGACACTGAGCTGATATCTGACCTTTTTACAGTTGACCTTTAAGTTTGGAATCTTAAAAAAAAGAAAGAAATTCTGTCTATGAATAAAGCAATTGCACCAACGAGAATTTGGAGCATGTCTGGGAAAGAAGAAAAACATTTCAGTCTTAGATGTACCTTACAGACACAGACGTGTCCCTATTGTAAACATTATTTACCAAATGTGCTTAGCCAGACTTTTTCTCTTTTGTCCATGTTGCCATTTTGCTACAACATCAGTTATAGTGGCAGAGTGGGATAGGAATCTGATCTTTTTCTGAAGAGAATGTTTTCTATCCTTTAAGAATTGATGCAAGATGTGGATGCTGATGTTTCTAGGCAGATAATTATACTAAGCGACCACAGGTCTAAATCGGTTAATAGAATAAGTTTAAAAAATATATACATGACAAAGTGAATAATTTATTTTAAAAATAAGAAAGTAAATCAAATGCCAATTCCAAATATGCTTTTGGTAAACAAACGATGATATAATAACAAATGATATAATCTGAATGTTCTTATTTTTAATTTGTTCTATTCTTCTCCAGGAGTTCTTCCTTCTGTGTGCTGCTCTTCTTTCAGACACTCTTGCAGTGGCGTGCTTCTTAGCAATGAGCTCTGTTTTGCACTGAGACATCTCCACTCTCTGCCAAGGATTTCAGGGGGATTCAGGTCAGAACCCTTTCCTGGCCCAAAAAAAAAAAAGACAATCTTTTCCCTTTAATCCATTCTTTTGTGTTGCAGGATGGGTTCTTTGGGGCTAAGACACACTGAAAGACCTTTGGCTCAAATCTAGTTGTGTGGAGCGGCGTAACACTTTCAGGTACAGAATGCTCTTTGGAAAAATTTGGGTTTTCATCATTTCTTCGATACATTCAATGTCCCACATATCCAAAGCAATAATACAGTACAAAGTCCACTGTGTTTGTGGTACACGTGTGTTTTGTTGCAAGTTTCATCTCACTACTGCATTTGCACAGTTCTATACTTTGGATTCCTTTTTGGTTCCCAAAGAGCATGGCTAATCCAGGAAGGTTTTAGAAAACATAACTAGCCCTTTTGCCCTTCTTTTTTCCCATGATTATCATCAGAGTCCTCCTTGCCCATGACCCCCTGGAACCTTTCGTGGTTCAGTGTGCAGCATATGGTACAAGCCGAAACTGTAGCTCCAGATGGCTACAGGCCTGCCCGAAGCTCTTAAAATGTCTCTCATCGAGACATTTTTACAATAAAACTCATGGTTCAGATAACACACTTCACTCATGAAGTTTTCTCAAAGCACCGGTGCCTTGAACAGCAATAACAAACTTTGTTTTAAGTATGAAAATAGAAAAAATTACGTTTTTCTTTGATATTTGAGTGACCTACATATATTTGTATGAACACACACATAGAAATGAGATAGATGTGTAATATGCCTATCTACCCTGCAACAAACTGTCCACTTGTTAGGAATCATGCAGTCAAGCAACAGAGCGAGGCATTGTTGCAGATTTGCTAAACTGTATTCTCTCATCAACTTAAGTAAATAAAAATACCACCAAATGGTTATCGATTCCTCCGAATTGATTTTTTTTCCTATGAAGCGTAGAACATAATATCCCTCATTTACCAAACTGCTGTCTGGTATTGACATCTGTAGTTAGAGGGCATCCATATATTCAGTGTTATGCCAACACTCTTGTCTTCTGCACTTCTTGTTGCGGCGCAATGTCCCACAAATCAAACGCCACGCTTTGCCGTGAGTATCAGATGCTAAAAAATCTTTTTTTCACCGCAGCGTGACGAGCGTTTCGACATCAGGCTCGATTTTCTTCTCTTCATCTGCACATGTGAAGAAACTACCAACAACCGAATGGGAAAAAAAAGATTCCCAAGATTCCGTAAAACAATCCAGTTTCATCAGAGCACTTTGGTAGCATCATGTAGCCCGAAGATAATTTCGTGGCTGGAAGTGTAGCTTTCATTAATCTTTTCAACCCCGGATAGAGAACGAGGGCATGCTTGGCCCTGCATGCATGAGCTGCCTAATAGATGCCTAATAGACATATAGCTGCTGCAGATGAGCCCAGTCTCCAGATGATGATGTTTACAGTAAAGACACGCTGCCATATGTTGACTTCAGAAAAAGTGTCTGCATTTGGCAGGGAGAGGGGGGGTGTTCATGAAAAACTGAAAGGCTGCATTCCTGATGAAATAGCATGAAAAACATTCCATACATTAAAGATTTTCACCCTTCCTCTCTTGCATGAAACTGTGAAATGGAAATGGAAAAGGCACACCACTGTTGTCTGGAGATGCACCAACAGGATTCTTTCAAAAAAATGAATAAATAAGCAAACTAAGCTTCCCTGAAGATGGGAAATGCTGGCTTGAGCTGTTTTCAGCTGGAATGTGCATTTACGCTTTGGTATCCATGACAGAGTCTATCCTATTGTCTAGAGAAGCCGTCGTAGTAGCAATGAAGCCTAAATGAGGCCAGTAATGGTTCTCTGCTCAGTCCCCAGAGTCTTGGCTGTTTAAAAATCGATTCTCTGCTTGACTAGGGACAGGCTGGGAATAGAGAGAACTGGACGAAATTGAGAGGAAAGTGGGGAAAGAAGGAGGGCGCTCGAGATTGGTTACAATAGATAAGAAAGAAACAAAGGAAGAATTCAGTCTCATGCTCCTTTAGAAATCTGTTATATCAACGGATTATAAATGATGTTTTGATGTGAAAAACACTCATCTGAGTCCGAAGTTGGCTAGCTCAGTAAATTGCATCGAAGTATTTGGAGAAACTTCTCAGGAATATAAAAACAAACACTCTTGATCGTAAGGAGAAAAACTATAAATGAAATCCAGCCACATGTAAATACACTTTTTCCAATCATCATCACACAATTTACTCAGCAGGTAAAGTGCAATATTATGCTACCTGTGGAGCATTTATTTGCGCATGCACTGCGAAAATAAATACTCTCTAAAATTGCCAAGCGGACCGAACAATCTGCGCACATCAGTATTTGCTTTTTCCTCCATTTCAACATCTGTTGTCTTGGTTTACCTGTAAATGAAAACCCTATGTTCATCTGTACCCGTATTTCTTTTTGGCACTTCTTGCAATGCACAAGGCCCACAGCTGGAGCCAAGTATATGTTTGCATACTTAGTCAACTACGTTCTTAATTTAGAAGACGACAACTCTATTTTTAAAGCCGCCCACTTTAAGTCTGGGAAATTGATTCACTCGGTCGCATTGCTTTGCTTTGATTAGTAAGTAGCCAATCTGGTGTGGGATCAGCCCGACAGAAGGCAGACTACAGGGAACGCTAACTGTTTGCTAAAGGCTACATTCGCTTAAGACAATGCAATCACTGACTCAGGGAATAGATATTATACGTCACTGAGCGTGCACACGAATTAAAAAAAGAAACTCGCTGAACCAAAACTTTCACATCATACCTATGGAGCTCAAAAATAGACAACTCCTTGTGATGAATTATTTCTTCCGACTCAATAAAACTTTACGAATTGCTCTCACTAACTAAGCCAAAAAGAAGAAAGAGTTTCATGAGACGTGTGTGAGCTATTTTCTATGTGCCTCAATACTTGACCCCATTTGACGTTAAACAGAGGTTGTCAGTAACTAAATAAATTTACTTGAGTACTGTACTTAAGAAAGCACCAGTTTTTGAGTGCCCGATTTCCTCGAGTAGCATTCTCTAATTAAATTAGGAAAACTTAACCTCACTACACCACATTTTATCGATACAAATGCTACTTTTTCTAAATTTCTGAAGGCTTTTGCTGCTGGTTATTTCCTTTGGTTGTGTTTGTTTATGTAGTTTGCGTCTCTTTTCTCCCACCTAGACGCTTTGAAATGACACATTATTCTCCTGTACTGTGGGTACATGTAGCCGTGTAAAAATGATGGATAAATACATTTCTTTTGTCTTACAAGTGTTGACTTACAGGTAAACTGAGTGGGCTCAGATGGCTAACAAGAATCCGGGGTCAGACTCGTACCGGTAGAATTGTAGTTTAGTCTTAAGATGCTCTGGAATATTTCAAGTTCCAGCTTTTTATTTTAAACATTTATTTTGATGCATTGTATTTATTTAAACTCAGCTACTCTGTTTAGTAGACATGTGAATTAACAATGCATCTTCGAGAATCTGGAAAAGTTCTTTATGAGTCTGCTGCTTTATTATTGCGGCCATTATTATATCATACTTACATAACTCATAACTGACAATTTAAAACTTTTTTCCAAGATTGAAGATTTTCATTTAATTAAAATACTGAAGTATTTTCGAAAGCAGAAACTCCAGCACTTTAACTGATGTAATAATTTGACAGAGATACTTTTACTGGACTAATATTTGACCAGTAGGTTGTGTATTTTCCTAAAACCCTAACAAACGTGCACATACATGCGAGTGGCTGGCAACACATAATTACTGGAACATTTCATGGTACATGTGCTGATATTATTGACTCTACCCAATCTGTGTGTAAATTAAAACTAATAAGCACAATGAAGTGACCTGTAGCATGCCCCTCTTTTTGTTCCAACCTCTTTGTTTTTCTTTATCTCTTGATGGGCACTCTAACTAGTATGTTAGCAGCAAACTGATAACCAACTAAACTTTTTTTTCTTCTTTTGTATAACTGCTCCAGAGATTTTTTTTTTTTTACTGTCACAGTCTAATCTTTTATGTGTAATTATGCATTGTGTTATTCAAGTGTGATGATTTGTACACAGTAATTATATTTGCAACAAGAGACTTTTTAGAGAGGTACAAAAGCAATCACATTAATTTTGAAGACTGCTTTAATTTGTTTTCTCTTCAAAATGAATTAAATTAATAAACTAAACAGCTGGACTAATGTGTTGAGTAACTGTTTGCTGGACAAAATAAGAAATCTGGGGATTTAACTTGTGTATCTCTTTTTTTAGTCGTGTTGAGCATTTTACATCATTCTTTCTTCTTCGCTAATGTAAATATTCTGAAAATCAGGAGATCAGTTTATGAACCTTTGGGAGAAGAGTATTGTCTCATGAGTTTGATGTAGAATTCTTGATTTTCAGCAGCCTTCAGTCATTTTTGTAATACTTATACTGGTCCCAATAAGCCCGATTGGTTGCATCATATTACCCCAAACAGTTTGTTTGTGGTCATTTGTGGATACCATCAAATTCAATACAAGGAAATAATAATATTCAGGGAATGAGAAATATTCTCACTTTTAAGATAAGACATGTTTCAATTTTTCCTTGTGAGATCAATAAAGTATTTAATCAATCAATCAATCAATATTGTGAATAAAATTTTGGACTGTAACATGCAAATACGTTTATTGTATATATATCTAATTTATACAGTTATTTCTTTTTTTCAAACTGTGGTTGTATTATTTCTACTGGTGACATTGTGCATGATAGGAAAAATCAGGTGTGTTTCTTTTTGTGTAAAACATATACAGCGTTCAAAACACTCTGGCTTTATAAAAAAAAAGCCGTTTCTGCCATTGAAAGCTCCAAGTGGCTGTTAAACTTTAATATCCAGTGTCTCCTTAGTTCTGGTGATTCAGGAATGGTATTTAAAATTCTCTATGCACGCACACACACACACACACACATATACACACAGTCTGTATCATTGATTGTTCTCCAACCACAGCTGTATCCATAGAGCAGCTGCTATTGGTCTCAGAGAAGCGTAAAAGGCCCTGCAGGGAACAGTCCAGTTATCTCAGATGGAATCTTATTACAAGATTTATGTGAACAGAAACAGAAGTGTTCGACAGTGCAGCAGTGTGCACGCGTGTGTTTCCCTGCTGTGAGGTTATTCAAGGTTTTGCCAAAGGAAAATGGACGAGTGGGGGGACCCCTCCCCCCACTCGTCCATTTTCCTTTGGGGGGCATTGTGGGGGGCATTGTGGACTGTAAACCTGACATGTAAATAGCCATATCTATCCACTATCCACAGCCCATGTGCTCAACATCTTCTGTGTGGGTTATTTGGCCTCATCATTTTGCCATATTAGTGTCATATGAGAGGGGAGCCATTACAAAACAGCCTGAAATGAGGAGACATACTAAGGGGAGTTGTTGGTAAAGGTGTTGCGAATGCTCTCTTTCTCTCCGTCTCCCATGTTGTTGTTTTTTCCCCCTTGACAACCTGCGAGGCTGATCTACACTGATGTGGGGATGGAGGGAGGGAAAAAAAAAAGGGGGAGAGGAGGAGAAGGAGGAGGAGAGACAGCAGGAGAGAGGGAGGGAAGCATGGCAAGAGCTGCAGGACTAGGAGGAGTGCCAGATCTCTGCTGGAGCCAAGAACAGGACTGACTGGGCCTGTGTGTCAAATCACCGTGCACACACACACACACACACACACACACACACACACGCAGCGGCAAATTTAAGACCAACACACACACTGATGTCACTGACCTTCGTCAAACACGCACCAATGTCGCAGCTGTAACAAAACCGAGACACTTAGTGGTCATCCTTCATCACGTACACTCGAAACGACGTGTACGCTCGTTCGTTACGAGACGCGAACGTCTAAGAGTTTGCATTTCAGCTCGGCCCCTAACAAGGAGGCTGCCCAACGCGCTACGTCGCTGCCATGTGTGTGTTTAAAGACCTTTAACAGTTGGCTGGGTCTTGGCCGCCTCTCGTTACCGACCAATGGCGCTAATAGCCAGCATCCCGAACACAATGTGCTCCCACATCAGAGACGGACGTTCAGAAACAGTGCGATATTTATGGTAGTCCCCACTCCCCAGAGACTCATTGCACCAAAACACAGGCCACTGCAGCAGACAACATAACGGGCTAGGGGAATTTTAGCTTTAAAAAACTGGAAAAAATACATTTCGCCCCCCCCCCCCCGCCCCCCGATCCTTTTTTTTTTGTTCTTTTTGCAGGTCACTTCCCATTCTCCCTTGCTGATTCTCGCATGGCCTTTACAAACATTTCAGCTTTTTCTCTTCTTTGAAGCTCTGAGCATAGGTCATCCGAAAGCACGCAACTTGTTGATAAAGCAACCAAAAGACAGTGGAGATAAGGTTGCTTTTCTCATTCCATCTGATTGTTTTTTTTCCCTTTTGTTTTATTAGTCTGCTCCACCACTGGATCCATTGTTTTCATATTACATACATATTTTCCAATCTTAAAGCCAGTTTAGAGATCACCTCTTAGAATTTTTAAGGTCAATACCAAATCTGATCTCGAAAATTCTTGAAAACAGTGTTTTTTTTTTGTTTTGTTTTTTTACAAAGCAACTCCCAGCTCTGGGATTTTGAGCATCTATGTCTCCGAGGAGTACCATCACTGCGCTTCATTTTCTGGAACAATTCTGCAACCACAAAGATGATTAAATTACACCTTTAAATACAATTTCGTCTTGTAAGACAAGGCAATTCGCCGGAGCTAGTCTTGTGTGTGAAAGTGTTACGTGTCACAGAGACAGACGGAGAAGAGTGTCCTGTAAGTTACACATTCCGTCACTCTTTTCAATTGTGTGTGTGTTGTGCGTGCACATGTGTTGAGACTGTTCATATTTCATTTCTCATCCTGGGGGACATCACTAAGATTTGCCCAGAACCAATGCAAACTGACAGCTGAGAGAATGATTCCATTACAGCTGGTGTGGTCTGCCCTGTGTGTTTTATGGCAGGGCTAAAAGCAGCATGTGAACAGCGAGGGAGAAACTAATAAGAATGAGGTCAGGAATGAGATCTATTCATGCTTGATCCAATGCGTGAACCATCTGAGAAATAATCGTCCTCGTCCAGACTTTTTATTTCTCTGGAAGGCACTGCAAGTCATGTATAATTGTAACTAGCAGCTGGAAAGGCAGTACGTCCTCTAAAGCTAGCATATGCAATATAACCAGAAAAGACCATTTTGATTGTTTTTTCGATTTTCCTATAATAATCTGACAATTTCCTTTCCTTTTAAAAAAAAAAACTAAAATTATTTGCCATATCCTGCTTTACTAGGACATCTGTGGATAGACGGTGTTTTAGTATAATAGCTCTTGTTTATTTCTAAAGGGTTTCATACATCTTCTGCAAAATATCGACCAATGATATTCTAAAGCTACATTCGACAATGAGCAGCTTCAAGTTATGTCCAGACTGTTCAGAAATCACAGGGGTATTTATTAAATAAGCTTTTCTCAGTAGTATCTTATAGATTTTCTTTAGCCGTAGTCGAGCTTGTTGAGACAAAGTTTGACATAGTCCTCACACTCATCCACATGGGTCCTTCACAGGTTTGCTGTTGAACTGCTCTTAACTGCGACACCTTTTCTGCATAGTTTACGCCATTAAATCGTCTGCTGAGATAGAAAGTTGCTTCATATTTCTTCCATGTTGTATTTTGGTTGCCGCGAGTCACGAAACTAAATCCTGTCCAATCACTGGCTTCTGAGGCACTCATGGAGTGAATACGGACTTTCATGCACATCTCCTCTACCGTATGTGTGCCGTCTGTTTGGTTGTCTTTTTGAGACGGTATGGATACTCGATATTCTTAAACTGCACATTTATTTTGCCATCTCTCAAATAATCTTAAATCAATGTCGTCTCACCGGGATTTTCTTTTGATAAAGGCTTTATTAAAATCACCATAGCTCAGACAAATTTCCCTTACAGTTGAGTCAAAATATCATAAAGATGTTTCTTTGTCTTCAACAGAACTGCTTGGTGGAAAAAAGATTGCATGGGGAGGGGGGGTGGTCTTTTAAGAGGTTTAAGTGTCCCTTGAGCAGAGGGAGAAAATGTGACAGAAAAGGTGGCGGGGGACATGGCCTGCAGACGTTGAATAAAATGCTATGAATGAGCTTGTGCAGGGATGATGTTTGTAGTTGATCTCATTAGAGATAAGCACATATTTCCCACCCAACATTTAATTGAAACCATTCTGACAGTCACATTTAACCGATAATGATTGGATTTCTTCTCGTTAACTGACGACTAGGTGTGGTTTTCTTTCTGTCTTGCTTTTCTTTCCTTATTGGGATCTTCCACATTGGGGACTATGGCTATGTGGTGTGTGGTGATTTGCTTCTGTTTGAAAAGTCCCATGTAAATAAAGTTTAATTAGATTAGATTTGATTATTTATTTTTTCTGACTTAATATGATTTCCATACCAATTTTTGTATATACCAACATACCAAATTATACAATACAACAATCACTAAAGGATGACAGCGTGTGCCTCTCCATCCATATCAATTCGTAGTACAATATGTAAGAAATGAGCTGTTCTATGTGGGTTAAATGTTCATAATCACCTTTTGTCCCAGGAGAATCTTAAATCTGTGATCAGGCCAACTCATTTGAGTGCCCAGCCAATGATACACACACACAAAAGTGAATAAGGCTTTTCACAGTAGCTCACTGAGTTGAAAGTGATAGTCTACTCCTCACTCAAAATGCTCCTCTGGTTGTCCTTGTCTGGTATTTCCAAAGTCTTTCAAATCAATCTGAAAACAAGTATTTCAATGAGAGTTTAGATGATATTTTATGAAGATGTTAAACAACAGATCTCCAATATGTTTCCTCTCTTCTAGCTAACCCTGGGGCCATTACAGATATATCTATTAACAAAACTAAGATATTTCCACTCTGGGAACCCACAAAGCTTTTATTATGTATTCACTTAAATTCCGCGCCATTATTACAGTTCAAGTGTCAACCTTGATAATATTTTCTTCTCGTCTCTTAATTTCAAAGCTCTTAAAATTGAACCTCTGACTTGAACAATAATTTTGTTAAATTTCTCTCGAAATTAAAATGACAGAAACTGCAAAAGTCTTTGACTGGAGGATTTCTGTGTGGAGGTTGCACGTTCCCATTTTTCAAAAGCATTCCATGTAGGAGCGAATTTGGCTGTGCATGGTTGTTTGTCTCTGTGTGGCCCTTTCGCTCAGTGTCGGCTGGGATAGGCTTCAGCCCCCCAATAATCCTACTTATCTGTAAATGTCTTGAAATTGTGCATGATTCCAAACTCAACAGGACCATCGTGTGACCACAAGATACACTGTGTGAAACAAAATGAGTTTGGGTTAAACATGCCTGAGCAATGTCAATGTTTAAGATAAAACTGACATTTTGACCCATAGATACTAAACAGTTTCCCTTTCGTCAATGCTCCATATCAGTTCCAAATTTGAAGATGTACAAACTTGGAA
Organism: Menidia menidia; assembly: GCA_907169785.1. Lineage (NCBI taxonomy): Eukaryota > Metazoa > Chordata > Actinopteri > Atheriniformes > Atherinopsidae > Menidia > Menidia menidia. Next base: position 12,182,030 of record CAJRST010001113.1, read on the forward strand.
TACTACCTTTATTCAACTATTCACATCTAATCATAGTTATGTCTCTACGTCTCCATCAAAAGGCGCAAAATCAAAATCAACACCAATTTACTTAAAACACTGAAGTGGCCGATGGGCTGCAATTTCAGATGGCTGACAAAAGGACCTTTCTCTGCACTTTGACAGGTCTCCCATCTCCCAATATGTCGACCACATCGACAGATGTCAAAGTACAGTTAAATGAAAAGCGAAGTTTCATTAGAAGGTGTTCCAAGTAGGCGCTATGCTCAGAGGAGCATGATTGAAAGGATGAGGGACACAAGAGGAGAGTATCAGTGTAGTTGGATCTCTGCTATTTGCTGAGAAAGTGATAACGTCAGAGAGTTTATCAGAGACGAGAAATCACTGGAGGTGAGTTAAAGTATCTATTACCAAGTATCCTGTAGGTCTGCTACATCAACCTGTCTGATTGTGGGACTTGAAGAGGAAAAAAGAATAAAAAAAGCATAAAACAAAATAAATAAGATTTCCTCGAAAGCATGGAAACGAACAAACAAAAAGCTTTAAGTTTTCCCTTTACAATTGAAAGAGATCAGACATAGATGGTGAATTGTTATGTTTTTGAGAATTGACACATTCTGATTGAAAACAATTTTTCTCTTTCTCTTTTGTTTTGGTTAAAACTAATCTAATTTGTTCTATGATTAAACGCTGTAGCAAAGTAGTCAGATTAAATCTGACCCAGATTAAATGCTTTATGTGTAAACTTTAGTGACTGAGGTTAGTCTGTAATCATCATCTATTATCAAGTCAAAGGAGTACATTTGAACAAAATTTTCCTTTTTATATATCATTTCACTTACATCAAACAGAAATATGAACTGCTAGTTTAATTGTAACATTGTGATTAACAGCTAACAGCTGTGAACACAGAAAATGCATGGGGAGTAGAAAGCCTATGGGAGCACAGTCCTAGCTAGACTGGAGGTTCCCCCTCCCCTCCCAATGTTCCAGCCTTCCCCCTCTTCCCAACATAGACCGCATCATAAGAACAGGACCAAATTTAAATATTACTCTCAACACATAATCCCTAAGTTTAACTATAACTAAAAACTAAAAGTGCAAATGTAGAATGACTTCAAACTTGAAGGTCATCAAGCCAGCATCTAAATGTCATTGTTCTAATTTGTGAGATGGAATGATAATTGATTGTGCATGTTTGGCTCTTTAGAAACGCGGTTAATCAAGCAGCATTCTCTCTCTGTGCTCTTTATTTTTGCTTTACTGTCGATCGCCATGTCGAGAAAGATGCGTTTCCTTTCAACGCGAGCCTGCCAAATATCACTTCCAATATTTCAGGGAGGAAAACAACATGCATGTGCACGTGTGTGCATGCCTGTGGGAATAAATGAATTAGACAACCTATCCTGCAGCCACAGACACAAATCACAGACCTGTCCTCTCCACTGTGATCTTCTGCTTTCAGGGACGGCACTAGAGAGCAGATCAGCAAAAACCACGCATCCCCCTGACGACATTTTGGAATAAACATCTACATCCTTTATGCGTCAGTACGTAATTGAACGTTTTCAAACTTTTGAGCCAATATGTCTCAAAATAAATCATCATCTCCCACATCACAATGATTATTTCTAAACAAACCATGTTTAATCGACTGCATGCCTCTGTGGCTCTCTCCATCTGGAGGATGCTGTGTGACAGCTTCCCTTAAATTACAAATATCAATCTGCCACAGTGGGAGCTCAGCTGCCAGTGGCCTCATGGGGGTCCATGTCAAAGCAGCCAGCCTTCAAAACAAAGTCATCAAAATGCTGGATCCTTGCACGAAGCTTTGCTTTGAACGTGGCTTGTCACCTGATCACCGTCTCAGTACATTGACCAAATAATATGCATATTCATCTATGTGTCACATTAACATGCGTGCATGTGTATGAAAACGCTCTAAACTGGAAGAGCAGCCACTCAGGGGGTGTCTTTGCGAGGAAGCTGACCTGAAGTTAGTCTATTGTGTGCTTCTGGGTCAACTCTGTGTGGCTCCGCCCCTCTCTCCCCCTGGGGCAGGGACTGACAGACGTTAGCACCGAGGGCTCACAATCTGCTGCGTGATCAGTGGAACTCTCCCTAAGCGTGTTCCCTTTCCTCATCGCCGGCTGTCTATTCAAAACAACACGGGAACTTACACTCCAACCAACCGCTTATTGATAAACTTCACCACGGGATGCCTTTCACTCCTCGGGAGAGCGATTGGATCTGCGGGACGGCCTAATTCAATCAGCGTTAAAGGCAAACACACACGCTATCCGTCAGCAACACAGATCCAGTTCAGAGCAACTGCGCCGGGTACTCCTTCCTCACGAACAACACACAAGCAATCCATCAAGTGCAGACACCGTTGGTCACTGAATAGTAACTCTTAAGATAATCGCACTGTTACGAAACCCAAATGTTTTGATATACAAAGGAGATCATGCACATTCATAGACACTGAGCGGCAGTAATCACAGAGAAGCAATGCAGTCAATTATTTGGGCTCACAGTAGCTGTCACAGCACCCCCAGAGTTAATTTGATTTCCTCTTGAGCTGTATATCAGTTCCCCAACTGTGTTTATAGCAAACATGGTATGCACCCTGGACTTTGTATCAGGCGCTGTGAGATTAATCCTGTGGTGCCCAAAAAGAAATTACGGCATGAAAAATGCTTTTAATACTTGACAATCACTAGCCATGACAGCATTGAGTCTAAAAAATGCTGTTAAACTGCCCCAAAAGACCTTACCTTCTATGACCTATCTGGCTGTGATTTGAAAAACATGCAACATGTAAAGAAAAACGGTATGTGACAGTATGTATCGATGTCACGTGAGGAAGTGGCTTCCTTTGAGACATGAGTAGTCCTCAAGACATAATGGTGATGTTTACAGTACAAGTGCCACTTCACGGTGCTCCTCTAATGGATTGAGTACACAAAAAAGTCTAACAATGTTATCTAAAGTGAACACTGTGATTCAGAAACAAAAACTGTCCTTTAAAAAAGGGGCCCATATAGGGAATGTATATTACAGAATGTGTCATCTCATCATGAGCACCACTGCTGTGGGAACGGATGTGTCAATCAGAGCTAAATGAAATATGTATGAAGCAGTTTAGTAGAAATCACAAAGCAATTGTACAAATGCTTTGTTGGCCAAATATTCATATGGGGGTAGTCAGTCCGCATTATTTATTTTGGGGCATTTAAATGGCTAATTACCAAGAACACATCATTAATTTGGAGTCAGTGGTTATTTCATAACACACGCGGCTCACTAGCTGCTCAAATATTCAAACACAAAATGGAAGTGCGACCATGGGAAGGGGGTAACTGTGGTAAAGAAATAGTCCAACCACCCAACTGGAGGACGGAAGCGAACAAAGGAGCTGTCTGTTTCAGCACCACGGACAGTTCCCGTCATCCTCCTTATGACTGCTGGCGGGAGCCACCGCCTGCCAGCTATCTGCGACACTTTGCGACATCACACACAAGTGACTCCGCGGATTCATTAAGGGGCCCCGCGCTCATAAAACCACACCACAAAAAAACCCGACTTTCCGTTTTTTAACGACTTTAATTTGTGGACGTGGCTCAACCTCGAACAGGCCGCGCCACGTCCAGAACAAACAGCCGTAGGTCATCTGACAAATCTGAAAGTAAAAACTGTCTGCCAGTGGTTAACGACGTAGGTGTATATACGTGCCTTCCCGAATCGAACCCTCTGCTCAACGCGCGCCCGTGCACGTGCGCCGGGACGCATGTGTGTGTGTCTACGTGAGACTAAACTCAATTTTACACACGTTTACTTAAAGCACACGTAGGCTACACGGTGAGTTCAACAGCCACTGGCTGTCAGAGCCCCCCTACGATCTGCTTTTCCAAACGACCTAAAAAAAAAAAGGTACGCAGCCTGTAAAAAAGAAAGAAAGCAATAAATGGAATAATGGTGAGTCGTGCCATCATGGACCATTTAGTTGAATTAGGACAATCGTCTTTCTGCGTCATGCGTCGGTATTTGCACGGTTCCACCCAACGGGCCCTTCCCGTTTGTCCCCGTGGGTATAACTTGCAGAAATAGCACGAAACTCAAGCCCTGTCAGAATCCACGCCGCTTGAGCAGTGGAGGCGAGATTCCAACACGATTATAGCGTCCCAATGTCGCGATGACGCGCTGGAGTTCCGTGACCATATCAGAAATGATCATGTTGAAGAAGACAAACCTGCTTGTTTTGACGCTGTGTCACCAACACACAAACCAAAGCATGTTAAACTGGATAATTGGCGTGTGGAATTCTGTGTGTGTGTGTATTGGAGAGAGAGAGTGATGGAAGGGGGTGGGAGGGGGGTATCAAGCACAAGTTTTCTTTTTGGTGCATTTTAATCTTTGTTTCATTGTTTGATCGTTGCCTGAGTACAACTAACGCCCCGGATAAAGGCAGGATTTTTGCATATAATAGGGGGTTACTGGTATAGACTGCCCACAGGGAGAGCTGGGCGCTCTGCTTCCACCTTTATCTAAATCCTTTTCCTGAGTGAGCTCCATGCGCCCGGTGCCTTACACTGCACTGCAGAGGCTTCTCCGGGAGCTCCTGACCAAACACATCGGGAGCCAAATAGTGCCATTCCGTCAAGAAAAAAGGAAAAGAAAAGGAAAAAAAGGAGACATGCATATAGATTTGCTCTCACACTGCGACACCTATAGCTTGGTTAATTATTTATCGAACGTTTTCCGGAAGGTTTGTAGCGCATCTGAACCGAACACGTTTGGTTGCTGCCACAGTGGTATAAGGTGCTGAACTTCTTTTAAAAGCGTCGGGCCGGCCCATGGGGGGGGTTTAAAAAACTGGGAAAAATTGCCTATTACAGCTCCACCACTGTGGCTGATCGAGGATAACTGACTCAAGTGTCCGAGAGCATCCCTAAGTCATTTAACCAGCAACCTATCGCTGCGCTAATTGAATGTTTGCTTTGAAAGATCGGGACTGAAAACTTTATCAAATTCTATGAGAGATCGTGTATATCTCCGCAAGCAAATGGGCAAAAAAATTGGCCTACCTTCAACTCGATTCCAAAATGGTACGACGTCGTGTGTCAGTCAGTGGGGGGAAGCTTTGGACATCACAACTCCTGGCCGATAAAGAGTGAACGCTCTCCATACAGGGGGTGCACGCCGGGAATAGTCTGTGTTTCGGCGAAGACACCCATTCAGCCAGTCGTCCGGTTTACATCCAAAGACGAGAATGAAGATTTTGTTTCTGTCCAGTGGGGAAGAAGTGAGCCGAGCGCTCTCCTACGCGGACGTGACTTAGCGCGCATGGAATAAAAAAAAAAGAAAAAAGGATGATGGTATGGAAAAGATTCTATACCAACCAAAGCCCGATAAAGATGCTGAAACAAAAACGAGTTTTGGGCAAACCTGTAAAAATGACCCTCTTCCCCCCAAAAATATCTCAAAGCTGACTTTATGAAGCAGACGCAAATTCGGGCTCAATTACTAATCCTCTTCTGGGCAGCCAAAAAACGCACTCCTCGGTGCGATCCCCGCTCAACCACGCCGCGCTGGAGATGTGGAGGGTGGGAGAAAGAAAAAAAAAAGAGAGAAATGTATGGATATAATCGCCAGATCCAATGGGGGCTTTCCTTCACGGCTCCGCTCTGTAGTTGCAAACGCGCGCACGATGAGTTGAGGCTCTGCTCGGTCCTAGTGCACCACACACCGTCCCTACTGGCCCCGACACACGCCGAGGCTGCACCTGCTCTCTGTCATCCGCATCGATTAAACAGTAAAAAAAAAAAAAAAAGGACGAGGGGGGGGAAAAAAAGGAATTCCAGGAGACATCTATAACTCAACTCGGACGGATGCGCAAAAGAGAGGGTCTTCACTTGTTGGCGGAAGGAAAAGGGGTAGAACGTGGGGAAATGGGGAGAAAAAACAGATGAGGTGGAGAGGAGTAAGAGTAAAAGGGGAGTGAGAGGAACAGAAAGTGTGAGAGAGAAGGGGGGGGAAGGGATTTGCAAACTGAAGCCAATAGTTGTGCACACTGATGCCTCAGCCTGAGATGAAAAGGGAGCTGAAACTTAAGCCTGATCTCACTCATTTCAGTCGAGCAAAATTAAACTGTCCATGCAAATCAATCTATTTAATCCAAGGCCAGCTCAAGAGGTGGGTTTTTGCATTTTAATTGCTTTTACTGCTGACATATCCAAAGACCATCATGGACCAATCCAAGGAAGTCAATCTACATCTTTTGTCAGATGATAAGGGAAAAATCTTAATGAAATTATATTGTTTTGTATCATGTGTCATAAAAAAGAATGTGGAATTGAAATAAATATAAGTAACCTCTTAGAATCCTCCAGTAAGTGATAAAAGAAACCTGAGAAAACTCAATTGTTCTTTTTACTGGCCTCTAACTGAAAGAAATATAAAAACTTTTGACCACATCTGTGGTGCATTGTACTTTTATTGGAATGAATTATATTTAATTTGATTTAAATATATTCTACTGTGAGAAGTAATGAAATATGTTCTATTTAAAGAGGCTTAAGATCACTTTAGTTTTGAATTGGTGTCATATTAATAGGTTGAATTCAATTATTAAATTATTCTGAAATAATATTAACATTATCAAGCTAACAGCCAATGGAGTTCTCTCTTCTAGTTTAAATACTTGACATGCTCTTCCAGAACTAAACTGCCCACCCATGACAGGATCATTTGGGTCTTCACAAGCAAAATGAAATTGTCTTTGGTTAAAAGGAATGAAAACTTCACAGCAAGTGAATCACAATCTGTAACTCGTTTTGAGAAACAGAATTCCATAGATTTGCCTCCACCGACACATTTAAAAGTGCTATTACAACAACATGTCAGCAAGTAGATTGGAACAGGAGTACGGAAGACATGTTGGCATTTTATACAATTCAGTTAAATGGAATCAGTCGACAATCTGAAATGCCAGAAAGCATCCTAGAATCTATCTCAATAGAATGCTCCACACATCCTGTCTGTTTTGCCATCTTTACCAAAACAGCAACATTGCCCTGATTGATCCCTTGATTAGGGAAAAATCAAAAAAGCGCAAGAAATCCATGTCCTTTGTTTTTGATCTGGCAAAGTAGTCAGCAGGAAAGCTGCAATCAAGGGGGAACTATTATGATGTCATCAGAGAAAGACGCAGAAAAACGTGATAGAAATGACGTATTGGCGTAGGGAAAAGAGTCCCTTTGATGTTGAGTAAGGGCTTTGAATACATGAATAAAAAATCTTACCCAAAAAAAAAACCAGACGGCAAATAAAACTCCAAACATAATGTATTCACTCTATTATTAAGGCACTGCTGAGGGAAATCATCCGGTATCTTCAACAAAGCACTTGTGTCCTTCACAGCTCTATTGCATTTTTTTGCCATTGATAACCTGGTAAGTAAACTTTTCTGAAATGGTATTCTTCTTCAAGCTATCCATCTGTAAGGTTACACATTGTCCAGTAAAAAAACAAAACAAAAAACAATGTTGGAATTTGGAATAGTGAAAAATAACGCTAAAGACAAACATTTTAGGAAAAAGAGCTTGATCTCTTCAGAGGAGTACGTCCTCTTTAAATAATAGCCTTTTGAGTTATTTGTTAAAGTCAGCAAATGAAAATATAATATTACTTGTATGTATGTATTTTGACTTATGATATGACAGAGAAAAATAATATTTAAAAGGGCCTCTGCCATCATAATAGAACACGCTTCTGCTGAGCTTGCTTTATGTGTGGAACTTTATTGGTAATTTGTAGGCTTTATATAATGTATCCAGCCATAGATTGTGCTGATTTTTGCTTGTGAGTTTTCTACTTTAGATTGTTTTTTGTGGTCTGTCCCTCATTGGTTAATCTGAATGAACTGGTATTTGTATTGAATGTACTTAGCTATGATGATTTGTCAGCTGGTAGTGCCTTTAGTTTTATGTCAACATCATATTTGATGAGGACTGTTTTTAACAGCCTCATGCAAAAAAACAAACTAAAGAACATATATTACCAAAGACCAATTGGTTTCTTCTTCTGTGCCGAGCGGCAAAGCTGGCAGTTCTGGCACTGAAAATGTGGAAAGATGTTGTTTCTATTGTAAGACGCCTGATACTCTGGTAGACGACTGCCCTATCTCAAGTGCAACCCAAAAAACTAAAACATTGGCTAGCATTAGTTCTACACTCTCTCAGCTTCACTGGACCTGGAGCTCAGAGGAGTCTGAGTTTATTGACTTTAAACAGCTCGTCAGGAATGACTATACAGCTACGTTAGAGTCTGATCACGCTGTCCTTGTTTGCATTTTACATGAAGAGCATCAATATCCACTCTGCTCCAAAGAGTTTAGCCTTTAACAGATGAGACTTTTATTGAAGGTGATGGTTTCATAACAGGCTGTGAATTGTCTCATCTCACCACTCATTCGGCCAGTTTGAAGTGTGGGTTGGTCACAGGTTTTGTGTTGGTGGGATTGTATCCTCGCTTTTTCTGACTGAAGCCCTTGCTGGTAATAAAAAAAATAAATATAAAAAAAAAGAAGATTTATACACCTGTTGTGACAGACCGTCCCATGGCCTCTGATCCAGATAGCCAGCGTGGTTCGGGTCCTGTTGTGTGTCCTGCTTGTGTTGTGACTCATGCTCAGTCTCAAAAAGGCTGCGTTTGTTGACCTTTATGAGTCAGACCGAACAGGTGCCTTCGCAAAAAATCTAAAAAAACCCAAGTAGAAAGAGTGTGGAGCGGGTTTAAACCAAGGTTATGGATTTAAACTTGTGCAACCCGATGATTTTCAGCAAATTCTCTGGTGAGGGTCGACTGGGAGGAAGTGGAAGCATCTGATCTAATGACCGTTACATGAAAACACGGTCTGGTGACAGGTGATGTTGGCTGATTATCGCTCACAGGACATTGCATTTGTCACATGATAATCTAATGCTAATGCCCGGCCACTTTAATATTACAAAGACATCAATTTGAATACTTAAACATCTTGGCTTGAGCTCAGATGTTGTTCAATAGTGTCAAACATGCCATGTACTGTATGTCTATTAGCAGGAGAACCAAATGAGAGAAGTGATATTCTTCCTGCTCCTCTACAACCTCTCCCAGTTGTTGGGGAATAATTCAGAGGCTTATTGTAAACTATGTTTAAAATTTTGGGTCATCAATAAACTAAATTATTTGTGAGGGGAATTGGTGAAGTTCTATACTGCTTTCAGGTTAACCAAGGTTAATCAAAGAGATCAAGCAAGTAATATTTCATGTCCTGTGAATTCAACAGAGTACTCTCTGCAAAAACTTCAGGTTCCCAGTACTTTATTACGCCAAAGTCAAGGACGTTCAGAGAGATTCGACCAAACTTTATGAACTGTACTGTCTACATACTGTTTCGAGTGTGATCCTGAGTAGAACAAAGCTGTGCCCTCCAACTGTTTGCTGATGACTTGGATTTGTCCTTAATTTTCTTCTCCCGATGGGTTCATTAGGATGGCTTTGTAATAATAAACCCCATTGCAATAAAAAGCAATGGATTTTTGACTGGAAGTTTGTCCTTCACAATTCTTTCCACCGTTTCACTTCACTATTTCAACTGTACGTCTATTATAATCTACTTTGCTACAACTGGTGGTAACAATGTACCAATGGTTACAATACATGGTTAGGCTTTGACAACTGTCACTGGTTGAGGTTTGAGTCAATTGTAAGCGTAATGTGGCCCATAATCTACTTTAGAGGCTGAAAATAATTTATATAATTTATCATTTATTCTGGACGCTTTAATAATAGAGTCCAGAATAAAAAGAAAAGATTACCATGCTGAACCCTGTGGTTCCATACGTTACTGAGAAATCTTATATTAGTTCAACCGGTTATTTTACTTCCATATGTTTGCTTTTGTTTGCAAGACAATATCCACCTCACTTTGTCAAATCTTTTCAGGATCTGTGGCCTCCGCTCGTCGAGTAAGAAGCCGTCTTGTATAACTGCTCTCGCCCAGGGCCCAGGAAGCTCGTCACAGATGTGTCTGCCTCCACAGTTTTTCCTTTCTGAGGATGAGTAGGTACCTGATCGTCATTCTGCATGTACGAAAATACAGAGACTTACTGACGTGACATAAATCCTCCTCTTCACGCTCCTTAGAAGAAAATACCCTTCTTTACTCTCTCTCTGCTTCACCAATATTTAGTAGATAAAGAGTGAATTAGTGATTTAATAGAAAGTGCTGAGAGTTCGGATTACTCCCACACTCCTTTGTCTTTTTCCTGAGGCTGATTTGTCCAGTCTGCCTCTGCTCAGTATGACTGCCCAGCAACTACCTTAACAAGAAACTTACATCTCGGAATATTTTCGCTGTTCAGAAAGCCACTAACTTTGCTTTGAATCCAAACTTCCAGAGTTCGAATTATGAACCACTTTGAATGCAGTTTTGATAAAGAAAGTATCGGTTATTTTTTTTATTTAATAGAAGAGAAAGCAGCACGTGTCTATGGAACGCAGGCTTCATGAAAACAGATGCAACCATAGATATTTTAAGATGTGTGTGCCGCACAGTGTGAGATGGTTGATGTGCAGATTGGAAACCTTAAGTGTTTGCTGAAGTTTTGACAGGGTAAGTGGCCTGTACTCATAGCTCTGTTTGAGTCCACCACATCACTCAAAGCGCTTTTAGACCACGAGCTACATCCACCCATTTAAACACACACACACTCACACAGCATCTGGTATACAGTTAGACGCTCTCTAGTGCTCTTTGTTCTCTCGCACAAAGGCATCACTAAGCAACTTAAGGTTCATTGCCTTTCCCAAGGGCACTTCAGCACATGGTCCAGAGAAGTCAGGAGTCAATTCATTGACCTTTCGGTCGGCAGATGATTGCTCTTACTCCTGAGGTCTTTTTTCCCTGTGCTGCAGCCACTCCAGATTGGATGCGTCCCTTTATTTAATCCACAAGGGGATCAGGTCAATACATTTGAGTCAACCATATAATCCAATGCTGTGCTGAGAAATAATCAGCTAAAATCGGCCGAGGTTAGTGCCCTTGATTCATGTATGATTGCCCATCTAATTCTATTTTGCCCTCACACACACAAGCCTGGCAACATTTTGACTCCTTATAGCCCAAAAATGTTGATGATAATGAACATGTTACAAACGCATAGTGGTCATTTTATCTTCTCTTTAAATTATACTGATATTGGTGAAATTAATTACTCTCAATTAATCTCCCAGGTGCCTTCCAAAAATAGCTGGGCAGTAATCCTGTGTATCATTGGCTACGTTCATCTTTTACATCCTGACAGTTATTTCACCTCATTCTTACATCGGCTGACTGAAGAGCTATTGAGCGTGTGCTCACCTGTGACATGGAATATGAAATGCATAACACTGGAGAACATAAAACGGCCACAGAACAGAGCTCTGCATGTTATGAAGGACACTTTCACAAATCCTGAATCTACAGGGCAGGCAAGATTGTATTGGACAGTTCACAAACCGTCTTTGCCTCTTCAATCCACCAGGACGAGTATCACAAATCTATCGTCCTCACCACTATCCTATACACTCACACAGCCAAAATGTGCAACAGACATTTCTCTGTTGTTTTTTTAACCTTGAAAACTACCTGAAGTGCCTTAACTTTTAGGGATATTGAGGTTTATCACTCTGATAAACACACACTGGCATTGAAATACACAGGCCTCTTACAATAAGTGATGACAGCAATAAGTGCTTAGTCATGTATTCAGCCTATTAAAAAGTGAAAATGCGGTTCAGCTCATATGATCTGTTTATTTCTGGAGAACATCTGTTAACACATGGACTGATGCGAT